>JBAJHX010000053.1:23774473-23803777 GCA_037176925.1 Amniataba percoides | reverse complement strand
TGTGTGTGTGTGTGTGTGTGTGTGTGTGTGTGTGTGTGTGTGTGTGAAGCAGGTCACATTGCTCCTCAGCTTCACAGTGGGTAGAGGCAGCTCTGAGATTTGATAATGCGTGACTGGGAGATTACTGCGAGTGTGTTTGTGTGTGTAAAAGCATGGACATGTATGTACTGAACCTGCACTTTAGGGGTCACTTCACTGAAATTCCTGAAAACACTTTTACCTGTAGTGTTAGTGCTAGTGGTTTTAGATTTAAGAAACAGGTTTCAGATTTCACCCACCCTGATACAGAGCAGTGTTTTAAGGGACTATTTCCTCAGCGGTAACATATGGTAATCTGTTACAATAATACCCAGTCACTAATCTGCCAGTATTAACATGCTGTAACAAATTTAGTCTGCCCAGCTGATGCAGTGATTGGCCGAGTGTGTGGATGTGAGAACAGCAGGGTTTAAACTTCACACAACTACTTCCATCACTTTTGTCAACTATGTGTAACTCCATGGGTGTGTTTCAGGATGGATCGTTCAGTTCTGAATCATTTTCTGCCCTTGTTTGAAACTCGGGTTGGTTGAGGAGCACATACACTCAGAAGACCCTCCTTGCCTTTGCAGGCTTGCCTGACCTCTCCTGCTTCGTGGTTCCTGGGAGTCCAAGGCTCTGTTCTCTTCCTGTTCTCATCCTGACTTAAAGAGCACACTGGCAGGGTAATTTGGAGAGAATCTGAATATAAACACTGCCAGCTTGCTTCTGGCATCTCTCAAGGTTCAGTTCTGGGCCCCCTTTTCTGCAGACACAATAATTTATATCTCAGTGAACTAGACACCACATGAAGTCTTGTCAAGACTGAGCTGCTCTTCCTTCCTGTGAAGGTATGTCCCGTCCAGGACCTCTCTATCAACTCTATGGTGTCCCCAACTTGAAAGGAATCTCATACTTTCATTTGCTGCCAACATTGCTGCCACAGCCCTCTCCTGCAGATTCATCCTGCGTATCGGTAGAGCACATTCGTTCCTCACCCAGGAGGTGCAGGTTCTGCTCCAGGCTCCTGTCATCCCATCTTAAATACTACAACTACAACTCGCTCTGGGCTGGTGTGCCTTCATGTTCCATCTGACATGTGGCGCTCATCCAGGATAAAGAGGTCCTCAATCTACTTGAGTTCTCCCCCCACCTCCACACCACAACGGCCCTCTCTGCACTAGCAATTATTGGCTGCTAGAACCTGATTAAGACACTGGTACTTCTGTACCATGCAGCACATGGCTCTTCTTTCTAATACAGTACTTAAAGCATGATGGAAGTTTTATGTTGCATGATTAATGCTACTTTTTGTTTCAGTCCAAATGTGTGAAGCCACTTATTTGCCAAAAATAATGTTGCAGAAAGCCACACATATGGCTGTTGTGTCCTTTAAGGCTTTTTTTCTTTTTAATTCTAGGCTTATTTTTTAACACACCTCACACAGAAAAACCACATTCTGACCACATGTAAGGTTAGAAAAGATGAACCTGCTACATATGTAGACTTTCATCAGCTTTGTATGCCTGACATGTACACTGTCTCACACACACACACATGCACACTCAGTGACATCAGTTTAATCTGCTGTGGTGCAGCCCCAGTGTGTCCACAGATAGTAGCCAGCAACACAGCAAGGTGTTTACTGCCATATACAGGGAGATTACACTGGCTTATTGACACACACACACACACACTACCCATTGTGATGTCTCACTGCTGCTTACACACATCCAGGCTCACAAACACTGAAAGCTGATACATACTGGACATACTGTATATTGACCACAGTCGCAGACTCTCTCCCTCTCACACACACACACATAAACATACACATTACACAAAGTGTGTTGCACAAAACAATGAGGAAATCAGAAATAGTTCCACTCAAAATGGAGGACACAAAATGATAAAGACACACACATACACACAAAATAATAAGACATTCACTCACACACACACTCACACAGACACGCACACACACACACACATACTCACAGCAGCTATTGTTCAACTGATGGTCCATTATCAAACCAATGCCAGCCCTTCCATCAGTGTGTGTGTGTGTGTTTGTGTGGACAACAAACCTCCCACTGTGGCTATAAGCTTTCTGTCACACTACAGTGCTGCCACATTTACTACACACACACACACACACACACACACACACACACACACTCGAACATAAATGCACTTATACACAAAACAGTCATTGTTGCAGCTAACATCTTCTGGTGCTGCTGTGATGAAAACAGGAGCATATTGTCTTGACAACAAGCAGCCGTGTTGCTTTGTGCGAGGGGTCGGTACCAAAGTGAAACAAATGATTCACACCACAGTAATATCTATTGTTAGTCTCGAGATATCACAACAATGCTCACTTACCAGGTTCTTCTCAACTTTGAAACTATACAATGTGAAGAGTCATCTACATTCAAATTGTTGCAGTATGTTAAGAGGTATTTCAGTATGGAGGGATAGATGTTGTTTCACTCCTCTGCAGTTTTCGTCGAGCAGATGCAGGCACCTAAATAGTAGCTGTGTGAAGCTCATTATTCAGCCTCAAGGTGAGGCTGCCATACAGGAAAGGTGCTGTGTTTTGGATCTCCAGGTTGGCATCTTGCTTTAGCTAACAGGTCCTAATTGGCCAAAGTAGTAGCAATTGTCACTGATGGCATGAAATAATTTTTATTTCATAGTCATCTTTTAATTCATATTGAACACATTTTAGCAGCACACAGCCCACACAAGACACCTTTTATTATTAACACTTGACAGACACTTTAATCATTCCCTGCAGTCTTTTTATTCTGCCCACTCCATCCATCCACTTTCATCCCAGCCATTCCAATACCTTCATAAATGTTCTTCCTTCACTAAAAAAAACCAAAACCCCTAATCTTTGTATATAATCCCAGCATGTAAGATATATGCTATATAAGACGTCTTTTATCACTAACACATTTATTGTTAATTGGACAAAATTATGTGCATGTATTTCAAATATTCAGACCCATATGAATAGGTTACAGCATGTAGTAGAGTGTTTAGGACCCAGGGTCTGATGAGGATGTTTAGTTTGGTGACACACAGAGGTTACTGTGCATATATCATCTCCAGCTGCCACCAGAGAAGACAAAATAAGTGCATCCAAAATCCCTGAGACAGCAGAGTGTTTCAGCATCTCAACAAGATGAATGACTTTAATCAGTCAGCTGCTTGCTGTCATCCTGTCTGTTGTTGAGACGATCAATACAAAACTGATAATGGCACCATACACACCCATTCATATTCATATATACACACACACACACCCTCAGCGACACTGCATTAAATTCTGCACATAAACTCTGACGTGCTGACACACACACTGTGTATCAGTGTACCCATGACAATAGTGACATTGGTGGCTTCATTCCCACTGTCATTGAGGGGATCTGTACTGACGAGATAGCAGACAAATGTGTGTGTGTGTGTGTAGTGAAAAAGGGGCTGAACTGCCTCTTTCTTCCTCACACAGTTTTTCTCTCCCTCTCGCTGCAGTCATATACCCTTCTCTGTCTTTCTCTAATACTCCCACTTCTCTCTCTCACTGATAGTCATTCGCTTTCTGCCTGTCCTCTGCTTCAGCAGACAGCCTCAAATTGCAGAGAAATACAAAAGACACTGAAAGAAAAAGAAGTGTGATGAGGGCAATTGTTCAGTTTCTTTTTCCCTAATTTTTTTTCCATTAGTTGAACTTCAGTCTGTTAATACTTTGGCAAAAACAAGTTCACTTAACACTTTCCCCACTGAATTAATGCCTACATGCTAAAATACATTCTTTTTTTATCACATTTCAAACTTCTGAATTCTGCATGTTTTCAGTCCTCCTTTCAGTTTCTTCAATTGAAAGACAAAGATATTTTTACATTTTCCATTGTTTGTTACACATCCCCCTCAAGTCATTGTAAACGTCTGGACTGTGAATCTTTGGGTTATATTGCATTTTAATAGGCTTGCTTGAGATTAACCAGGCCTGTGCAGAATCAATCATGAGCAGTCACCGCATAATGCATGTGAAGTGAAATTCTGTCCATCTGGATCCCGTCTTGCTGTGACATGCTGACACCAGCAACGATAATCTCACAAGATCCACAGTGTGCGTCAACAGCCCGCCCAACGATCACGTGTTTGCTGACATCTTTACCCCTCCAAAGTGTCCTTATTTTCCAGTGTTAGCGCTCTTTACGCCTTTGCATAGCATACACATTTATGTCATATTTTTATGATATGAGACTGAGTGATACATAAATGGAACACAGCTGTACTCGCTGTAAGGTTTATCAATTCTCTGTCTTGGTTAAAGAATGGCATATTTTAGCTCCCTGCTGATCAGTATTAACAAAATTTTAATGTGTTAATACTTTAATTATATTGGGTTTTCTATCTACTGTCTTGATTGTCTTTGTCATTTCCTGTCCTAGTGGGACAATATGGTTTAATTTCTTCTATTCTAGTCTGTTTTGATATAATTTATAACATTTTGCGAGTCTGGCCCCACTGTGATGGACAGTAATGTTCTGGGTCTATTGATCCTGAGCGTGAATGTGTGCTTGATTTTCCCCTTTTCCTGCAGGACTCATCAGCTGTTTCCCTGAAAGCTGCAGAGTGGTGTTCTCTCCTCTAGGGGGCTCTGTTTGGTCGTGTGCTCTCCCTCCTCTCCGGCTCATGTCAGGGCTCGGTGCTTGCTGTTAGTGGTAGTGGTAATGTGTTGGTGAGAGCTGGGTGCTGGGAGTCACTGGTTTACAGTGCACATGGTGAACCTCTAGGTGTCACCCATTATCTAGCTGTTAAGGCAGCAGTGAAAGAAGGTGTTTCCATTGAATCCAAACCCCTCCATGAAACTCTCAACACCTCTCTGCCTCTTCACAGCAGATATTTCCATCTGCTTCCACAGCACATTTCTCGCATCAGCCACCACACGTCCAAGTTTGATCTTTTTGTTTTGTGAATTCAAGTGGCTCTGAGATTGCTGATGAACACAGAGCGGATCTGTGTTTTTCCTGGCTGAGACAACAATCCTGGCTGGATCAAGTCATTTAGTGTTTGTGGAAATGCCTCAAAGATTTCCTAAATGAGCAGGAGTGTGTCACACACTGACAAGAACACAAATTTGCTGATGTGAAGATGGAGACTCATGATGGGCTTAGTGAAGGGTAAACCTGCTTGTACTGTTTATCCACAGTGTTTTCACAGACTTTAAAGTATTTTTAAGCTTATGAATTCAGAGACATCACATTGTGTGGCAGGTTATGTTCAGTAAACAAAGGCAGGGCTGCAGCTGATGACTCTCAAATTTTTTATTTGTTCAGTTAATCAACATGTTGTTTAATCTATATAATGTGAAAAAGTGCAATGCCTATTACAAATCCCACAACCCAAGATGAGGCTTTGTGATAGGCATCAAAAGTGGGTTCGGTTTCTGTTGACTGAAGAGAGAAGTAATGAATTCTTTACTGGTATTACAGTGAACTGTTGTTGGAAATACTGATATGTATTTTGATGACTATTTTCTTGAAAGCATTTACATGGAATTTCACCTGATATGTTGTGCACAGTGGTTGTCAAACCAGTATCAACACCAGAGCAAGCTGTGTTCAGGAGCATCTACAGCTCCCCAACAGTATCTCTACAGGACCTTTTTTTCATTTGTAGGCTTTTTTATTTCCCACACAACCACAAAAAAACATATATGTAAAATATGTACCACAGATACCTTCATTTGTGTATCATTACTTTTATTTGTGTACCATCCCATTCCCCACAATAATCCACAAAGACAAGTGTCCAATAATTAATTAATATTCATATTCATGTATACATATCATAGTGACAAATAAAAAAGAATCACAATACGAAAGACAGTTTAAATATGCAGAATGTCGATCGCATGTCAAAGTCTTGATTCAATGTTTTTGTACTCAACATGCTTTCAAAATATAAAAATAGACTTCTGATTAAGTTTATATACACTTTTTTTATAAATATAAGTATACAAATGTATTTTTAAAATACAAAGATAAATACAGTCACATAGTGTACATTGTGTACCAAACCAGCAATTACAAACATTTTTTGGGATATTTAGCATTCACAAAACACAATTAATACATTAGAAATGCAACTTTAACGACAATTGCAGGTCTTGTTTTTTGTCTTTGTTTCTTTATTTCACTCTTTTTTCTGTCTTTTTGCCACCCACTGTCCTCCACTTTTATTTTGAAATAAGGGAGCAGTCAGTGGGTGGTGAATAAATAAGAAGAAACAGGAAGTCTAGCTCTGCCGGACATCCTGCAAGAGTTTGTTGATTTCGGCCACCAGCTCACTGGCATCCACCAGCTCGTGTCGGCTGTCGCTGCGTTTGCCCTGAAGGTGGCTGAGCACTGAGTCAAAATCGTCCTCCTCATAGTTCTCTGGGATCTCCTCCATGGCTGGAAGCCATTTGGCGGAAGGCCCAGGCAACGGCACTGGAACTGCCACCGGGGCCGGGGAAGGCTGCACCATAGTGGGACTGACCAGTGCCGTGAGCATGGGGCTGCTGTGGGTTTTGGAGGCATGGCTGCTGTTCTGGGGACTGTTTTTTGGCACCTGTGAGCCCTTGTGGTTGCTGCTCTGGGAGCTGAGCTTGGTGCTGGGTTTCAAGGTGTGGTAGCTGCCGGCCTGGTGGTGGCCAGATGGGCCGATGCTGCTCCCCGGGTTCTGGAAGTGAGTGTTGGCTGCCCATGCCGCCACGCCTTGTTGGTGGATGGAGGGGTTGGCCTTTCCGGGCAGATGGCCCCTCCTGCGATCTAAAGATCCAGTCATGGGGACACCCACTCCGCTCAGGCTGGTCCCCTTATGGTTCTCATTGACCTGAACATACGAGTCCAGACCCTGGGGGAGCAACCGCTGGAACACACTGCTCATCTCTGACAGCAGCGATGTGGTCCCACACAGGTCTTCATCTCTGGTCTCCCCACCCCCTGCCTCTCCCCCGTTCTCCTCCCCGCCGTCCTCACCACCCATGTCCTTGCCGAAGGTAGAGAAGCTCTGGTTCCGGGTGGGGCCGGTGTCAGTGCAGGGCTGTGGGGTCTTTTCCTGGGAGAGGTCAGTGGCTTGGCGGGCTTCTTCCCCAGGGATGTAGAGGTTGCTGCGGTAGTCTGAGGAGGACGAGGCTGGGGAGGCCAGGGGGGGCATCCAGCACTGATCTGAGTGACCCAGGACACGACACTCCTCTGTGCAGAGCCTCATAGCTGTGAAGGCAGACGGAAACACTCGTAAATAAGCAGGAAGACTCAGCTGCACATGTGCTCACTGTAGTCAGACATGGATAGAGCTATCAATTACTTATCAATTATTATCTATTTTAAGTGCATGTACATGTTTTTCATTTCATTTTTTGAAACAACAATACATTTGACCACAAAATCAAAGACCTGTAAAGATGTCTTTTTCTACCCAGCTAATATCTGCCTGCCTCTCCTCAGGTGATTCTGTTGCACAGTCTGTGGAAAGGCGGTGGAAATCTACCCTAATTAGTCTGAAAGGCTCTCTGCAGGAGCACTGCTTGCTACAGTACCTTTCAATGTATTTACCATGGAGAGACAATTGAGGAAGGCCAATCAATGCCTATTACCCATTCAAAATAACTCCTCCTCTAAAAACCCTGCATTTTTCCCTTTCAAGTCGCTCTTTTCAATATTAAATCTTCAAATAGAAAATCTCTGAGGAATAAATTAGACAAATCAAATATGCCAACTTAAAGCCTTCATTAAAGGAGTGCGGCGCTTTTCAGTCGTGCTATTGAGGGACTTCATTATCCCCTCATTAACATGAAAGGAACATTTATAATACATCTTAGAGCAGATGAAAAGTGCATTTGGGTGGAGGGAAAAAACAGTGCAGAGGCCGCAGCAGATTGGGCGCGCTGCTGATGAAAGGCTAAAAATGAAAGATTTAACCCAACTGATTTGTGTGTAAAAATTAAAAAAGAATGCTTCAGGCAAACATTAAGTGAAAGCCTGCCTGTCTGACTGACTGTAATGCCAATTCAGCTGACTTACTGACTGATTTACTTGCCAATAAATAATCAGACTAGTTTTATTCAGGACTCTAGACTGTGTGGCACGCTGCCAATAATGTGTTTGTTTACTTGAGAGCTTTTCTTTTATCAAATTTTATCAGAAAACAAATACTACTTTTTATCCCCCGTAAGAAGCAGCAGGAGGGTGCTGTTATCCACTGAGCAGAGGGAAAGACAGGAAGAGTTGGCAGTGAGATTTAAACTAAACTGAGGAATACAACATAAGGACATATTTAAAGGGACAGCCCAACCATCTACTACACCAGTTCTTTTACACTGCTCAGTTTGTGACACAGGCTTAGGGCCACTTATAATTTTGTCTCCACATCCAAGCTGACAATAACATTGTGACATTTTCCCACATAAACTGCTCATTTGACTCATTTCTCAGGAAAACAAGAAGTAGCCTTCATGTACACTACGGGCCTTCACTCACTCATGCCTGCATGTGAACACAGTTAATTCATTGAGCAGAAAGAATGGGGTCAGGTTAACAGTGAGAAAATGTTTAACTAATCTTATCATGGACAAACTACTCTCAGGGCTGTGGCCTTATAAATATTAGTGACTGCAGATGGGAGGGCCCTAGTCCAAAAACCTCAGATTAATAAAATAAAGGTGAGCGTTGTGATGAAAAGATTGGTATTAATCTCACATCTCTTTGTTAATATGCAGCATATAACTGTGACAATGGCAAGAACAGCTACAGCACTCTGCTGGTCACCAAGAAACAGTTCCAGCAGGTAACTTCCAGAGATCATCTGACAAGGCTGTGTATTAAAAACCTAGATACACCATATCAATTAGTGAGATTTAGAGGTGTTGGTAGAAGTATTTCTGTTCTTTGGACACACGGACTGTTTCCTGTCTTTATGTCAAATAGTGCTAACCATGTCCTGACTCTCTGTACCAAACACAGGCATGAGAATAGTATTGATCGTCTTAGCTCAGTCTCAGACAAAATTCCAATAAGCAAATTTTCTAAAAGGTCTTGCTAGTCTTTAAAAAGAAATCCAAATAAGGAGCACAGAGTTACTCCCAAAAGTTATTTTTAACCTCCTATTTTTGAGAATTTTACTTTTTCATAAAGGATTCTATAAAAAATATATAAAATTTTCTGAATCTAGAGAATCAACAAACAAAGAGTTTCTAAATCTCAGGGAATGAGGAGGACTACCATATCCAGCCATAATGACAGGGCACCGACTAAATGCAGCTCAAAATCATCCATGCTGCAGTGGACACGGGGGTGGGAGGCGGGGTGAACATACAGAGGGAGAAAGGTGAGCTTTGAAATGTAATTATGCTCTTCAGGGCTTAATCATGAGCGCAACTCAGTGCGGACTCCATAGCAACTATTCGTCACATGGCAATTAAATGCCTCCTTTTCATCAGAGGAGCACAAAGGTTTTGGTTTGGATGGCTGAAAGTGAAGGCTTGAAGGTGGGGAAAAGGAGAGTGACTAACGAGCAGAGCTCCTCCACAATGCTGTGCAGGGGGGAAGGGAGGGAGGAGGTGTTAGTGATGAGATTGTCTGCCCGTCTAGGTCGACTTTAATTGGGATGTAGCTCAAATGCAGCGTGGAGTGATGGCTGTGTGGGAAGCTGGCTGGAAAGAAGTGGGAGCTCTGGGAGGAGAGGGATAGCACGATAAAAGAAGCTGCGGCAGCTTGCAACCTGCGAGACGTTCGCTCAGACAGGCTGAGAGACGGAGGATTTTTAGAGCGTGTGACCGAGTGTTTCCAGCTCAGCTAGTCTGTAAAAAACTGCCAGATATTTGATGCCAGGTGGGCTGAATATTTAGAAGTCAGTGGGGTTAATCAATGTTCAGCGAGTGTTGGTAGTTCTTCCTTGTTAACTCAGCTGTGGAGAGGAGGGAAACTCCATGCAGTGTGACAGTGGGGAGGAGGGATGGCTGAGGATCAGCTGAGTTATCTCAGAGATATCTTAAGAACTCAGTGACGGTGAGGTGAATCGTGGTGGTTGAGAACTGTGCGTAAGGTATCATTTGCAAACTACAAGGCTAATGCACATGCATCCACTGGTAATGCACACCAAAAAAGACATGCTGTAAATGGGAAAAACTATGTTGCACTAATCGGAAGCAGATGATACAGCGAGGTGTGGTGCTGTTTTCTCAACCTGTTGTAGCTCGTTTTAGAAGTCACTACATTTTTGTGATCCCAATAGATTCACGTATGACATCCTGTCACATTCTGTTTTGTATGGTAGGAAGCCCACAAGTAATTACACAGGAATGAAAAATTAAGTTCAGATTTTTCCTAGTTTGTCTTAATTAGATCACCAATTTGCCCATAAATTCACTGACTTATTGGTCCTGCAGTGATCACCAGTCAGCCACAGTTCTGTGTAAGTTTGGCTGTAGGAATGTGAGGGTTCAACAGTCTGAGTAATAACCTGTGTATATCTTCCAAAATTAATGTCTTTTTTCTTTACTTGACTACTAAAATTACAATATGGTGATGTCTTACAATCACCATATGTGTAGGTTAAGAAATAAACTGACCAAAAATGATTACCTGTGTTTACATGGATAGATTCTTTATTTACACTGAAGAGATGTGTACTATCAACTGTAAATTTGAATGAAAACTGAGCAATTAGTTGATTACTCAGTGTGTCAATTGACAGAAAATTAATTGGCAACAATTCAATTAAATGAGTCACATATTTGCTGCTTAAAGCCTCTAAAATGTCAAGTTTCCATCTTTTTCCATCTTATAAGATTCCTATCCTACATATGCATGGGTGTGACACCTTGGTATCTGGACATTTTCACCATTTTTTAATAAACGAATGTTTTATTTATTTATTTGACTAAGTATTTTGAAGATTAATTTGCTCCAAATTTTCTTTTGAAATTTTGGACATTTTTTATTTGTTTGTTTTCAGAAACCTTCAGTGCAACATAAGGATTTATGGAATCAATGTACTGTGGACATTCACTTGGATTAAGGATGGGGGATGATGGGATATGAAGGGAAGGTTGTGATGTGCGGTGGATGGGGGGCCAGGGGTGTACCTGCATGCGGTCTGAGCTGGCCATCAGGGGCATATATCTCAGTAAAGCCCTCACCAAGGAGCCTATCCATGGGTGACTCCCTGCCAGGCTCGTAGTCACTGTCGCCAGCCTCACTGTCTCCACGACCGCTGTCCTTCAGACTGAACTTATCCATCTCATTCAGGGCATATCTGCAAAGAGAGGCAGACACAGATTTGACACATTCATCTTAGCAGCCTGGTTAATCATTGATAAAAATATTGCCAAAAGGTTAAGGGATTGCCACGCTACTGATGGATAATAAGGTGCACAGAGAGTGCTCTGCAGAAGGGGTTTTACATAACATTATGCAAATGTGATGTTACTGAGCATACAGTTTGACTCTAAACCAAAAAGCTACTGGATATGGATATAAGAGACTATGTGGAAGTACTGACAACAGACAAGATCATGTGGGAACAATTCACTGTGACGTTTTTCAAAGTGTACAAAAGGAATATCTCTAAAGTTTGACCTTACTTCTGACAATGCCTGACAATGGCTTTACAAGCATCATCCTTCATGTGCATTACCTGTAGCTCCTGGTGTATTTGTTGCCTCTAAAGCTTGGTCGTGGCTGGTACTGGCCCTGATGGAGCATGGACAGAAGCTGTGAGACTTGCTACAATCCCAAGAGAAACATAAAAAAGACAAAAAAGAAAGAAAAAGACAAAAATAAAAGGAAAAATGAAGAGGGGAAAAATGAATGGAGTCAAACAAGCAAGGCCACAAGACAATGTTGGGTGGGGAGGCATTGTGGGGAAGGGGTAGGGGTGGGGGTGGCATGACTTTGTGATTTTTCCTGAATGTGATGGTCAACAAAAACATGGTACGAAGGGCTAGAGGTAACAGAATATGAGAGCAAGGGATAAATTCAGAACGAATACTAAATATAAGACAAAACAATGTGCTTACAGGATTCAGGGCATAAATATTACACAGTTTATCCTTCAGTCTTAACAGACAATTCATAAACAAACAAAACTGTATGCTTTCACTATTTTTTTAGCACAAACAGCTGTCAACACTGAGCATCTAGGTTTAAAGAAAATCTCACTGTCTTACCTCTACAGGAGGCGTGGCGTGGGCCAGCTCCAAGGCAAAGTTCTCTGGCATATGATTGGAGGAAATGGTGACTAGGCTGTTGAGGGACTGGCGGCTGTGGTGGCTCTGCCTGCTCCCCATGGTGCCCCTCTCAGGTGTTGGGGAGGCTGAGGGGGAGCGTGGGTGGGCCCGGACAGGCAGAGTTCCGTTGACAGTCGGGACCAGGGTGATGTCGGCCTTGTGGATCTGTCTGGCGGGCTTCTTGGGATGGTTCTGGTAGCTGTTCTCTGCCACACGGCAGTTGTAGTTGTGTCTGGGGTCTTTCTTCTCGCGGTTGCAGCGAGCAGTGGCGAACATCACCATGACGATGAGCAGCAGAGCACAAACGGCACCCAGTGAGATGATAACTATGAGGGAGAGATCAAGTGGGGCCTGACTGGAGCCGGTGGGGTAGAGAGGGGGGAGGATGTCCATGTTCTCCTGCAGGGAGAGTCTGAGGACAGCGCCTGTGGACAGCCGACTGGTGCCCCTGTCCTGCACTTCCACCCTGATCTCCATCACATCCCGAGGAGCCTGCTCCAGGCTGGCATTAGTCCTGAGCTCACACCGCCGGGCGTCCATCACAAACAGGCCATCCTCGTTGCCCCCAACGATAGCACAGCTGACCTCTCCATTGGCGCCAGCGTCACGGTCCGTAACTTTGAGTGCAGTGATCAGCTGACCCGGCGAAGCATACTTCCACACCGGCAGCTCAGCAGTGTAATTCCGCAGGGAGGGGGAGTGGATGATAGGCGGGTTGTCATTTTCATCCAAAACAGTCAGCAGGACAGTGGTGTTAGTTGACAGCGCAGGGTTTCCCCCGTCACGTGCCTGAACAGTGAAAGCGATCCGGCTGACGTCTTCGTGGTCAAAGCTGCGTAAGGCGTAGATGGCGCCATTAGAGGGGTCAATGGTGACGTAGGTGGAGATGGGGCTCCCCTGAACCAGAGCATCTATGATGGTGTAGGTGACCTGGCCGTTGGTGCCTAGGTCTGGATCTGAGGCCACCACGGTCATCAGGTAGGCTCCAGGAGAGTTGTTCTCAGATTTAAAGACCTCGTAGCGGCTCTTCTCAAAAGATGGAGGATTGTCATTTTCATCCAGCACCTGAACGGTGAAATGCTTAATGGTGGAGAGGCTGGGGGAGCCCCTGTCCTCAGCTATGACTGTCAGACTGTACTCTGACCTCTTCTCTCTGTCCAGCGAGACGTTGGTGAGGATCATGTAGTTCTTCTCATGGGTCTTCTGCAGTCTGAAGTGGCCGTGGCCGTGCAGCCTGCACACCACCTCCCCGTTGAGCCCAGCGTCACTGTCGTCGACACGCACCAGAGCTATGAAGGTGTCCACGGGGGCTCCCTCTGAAATGTATGCCACCTCCTCTTTGCCCGGGGTCATCAGGTTGATGTTTATCTCTGGTTTGTTGTCATTCACATCCACCACCTTCACCACAATTTTGCAGAGTCCAGGAATGGAATTTGGGCCCAGGTCCTGAGCCTGAACATCCAGCTCATAGGAAGCAGCTGTTTCATAGTCCACTTTTTTAATAAGAGTAATGTGGCCATTTTCTGGGTTTATCTTAAATATTTCCAAGATCTTTGGAGAGACATGGCTGCTGAATGAGTAAACTATTTTCCCATTAGTGCCCTCATCTGGATCTGTGGCGTTTAAATCAATAATTAGAGTCCCAAGGGGTGAGTTTTCCAGCAAATTGATGACATAAGCCTGTTCATCAAAGGCTGGGCTGTTGTCGTTGGAATCAGAGATGCTGATCTTGAGCAAAGTGGAGCCAGACTTGGGGGGCACACCGTTATCAGAGGCCGTGAGCTGCAGCTGGTAGCTGGACTGCACCTCCCGGTCCAGCTCCCGCATCACCACCAGCTCCGCGTACTTGGCCCCGTCCGTCCTGGTCCTCACGTCGATCTTAAAGAAGTTATTGGGTGTCAGGGAGTAGGTGTGCAGGGAGTTCTCCCCGACGTCCGCATCCACGGCGCCGTCCAGCGGGATGCGCGTCCCCACGGACGCGCTCTCGGAGATCTCGATGGGGACGATGGCGCGGGAGAAGTGCGGGGAGTTGTCGTTGATGTCCAGCACTTCGACCTCCACATGGAACAGCTGCAGGTACTCGGTCGGGAGCGTGACCACGTCGAATTCAATCGAGCAGTTCAAGTTTTTCTCACAGAGCTTCTCTCGGTCGATTTTGGTGCCGATACTGATCTCTCCGTCCTCCTCCCGGACCGAGAGGAACGGCGTGCTCCCTCGTTGCATAGCGCGGAACCGAAAGGTCACAGAGCTGGGTAGTTTGGATAAAACCCCGGCCACATCCTCCTTTAACCGTGCAATAACCGTGCCCACTTTCTGCTCCTCATAAACTTTATATTTCAATGTCTTACCGGCGGAGCCGTGCGTAAAAGCCAACAGCAGCAGCAGTTTGAGTAGTGCCGAGGAGAATATACTTCCTTTGGTTTGGATCATTTTTGCCCCGATCTCCTGCACGCACACTGTGGCGATTACTTCCACAGGAGGAAACAAATCGGGGGTGAAAGACTTGGTGTCTTCTCAGATGTCTGGCATGTTAAAGCCTCCGCCGCTGCTCACTGTGCGCAAAAAGTCCACAGCGTATCCAAAAATAAATAAACGCAGATAAAGTGTGTGTGAACTTTTCCTTCCTTTGGATAAAGAAGAGCACAACGACGCAAACTCTCCTTGCAGACTGCTCTGTTGCATGTGTCCACATATGCCCGTCGCCTCGTGTGTGCGCGCCTCTCGGTGACTGAGGATGAATGTCTGCGCGGAGAGAAGGCGCAGCTTTCTCCCGGTCTGTGAGTAATAGTGAGTGAGCGAGAGACAGAGAGAGAGAGAGAGAGAGGGAGGCAGTGCTCGTGTGTGTCTGTGTGTGTGTGCGCGCGTCTCGTCGCCGCGCTCTCTCCCCGCCCGCCCCGCACCCAAACTGCGTCTCTTTCTCACACAAAAACATTCCCTCCTCTTCCACTCCCCTCACCCCTCTGCTCCTAAATCACTGGAATGGCCTCCTTCAAGTAGCACAGGAGGGACTATTGATGGCAGCCGCCCCCCCCCCTCCCGGCTCAGAGGACACCCCAGTATTAAAAGTGTGCCACAACAATGGGCCCGTGGAGGAATTATTCCGGGCTCCGCCACTTTTAACACAACGGCACACTGACCCGCGGCAGACTTGTATTGTTGAGGCTGCAATTCACAACGTGTGCCAACTCGGGTCTTTTGTCATGTGTGAGTAAAACGCGAAGTTGGAGCTCACTAATGCCAAGATGAAGGAAACGTGCCAATCAGTGGATCCGGCGCACCGTTTTCTGGAGAAACTGAGATGTCCCTATCATACCACCACTCATTCTGTGTGGTTGTCAAAATCAAACTCACGTCGACTTTACAGATTTTTATCACTCAATCACACTAGTATAAAACTTTATTTTCGGGCTTATTGCAAAGCCTTTCATCCAAACACCGCTCCTTGTGCGCACCGAGTCTCTCCAGCAGTTGATTCTAATGTGACTCAGTCCTCTTCCACGTCTCTGCCAGAGCACCTTTATCCCTTATCCATGTCTGAATATATTGCTGTGAGTTAAATCATATCTGTTTGCCTTTTTGTCCAAAAGAAAACGAGTTCATTTATAAAGATGTGTGTAACTTTATATCAGAAATCATTATCAGAGTTGAAACAAATGATGTTTTGTGTATTCCCTCTGAAACCTCAGTTGACCTGAATGAAAAACATGAAATGTTCTACTTTCTCAGATGTCCATTTCTACAGCAAATGACTTCAATAGGATTATTGTACAGAGTATTGGAACATTAAGAATTAAGATATTTTCAAATGATACGTGTCAGGATGTTTCTTGATCTTTCACATAATTGCAACACTAAAAAAAATCCATTCTCACACTCGGCGAGGGTTGAGGTATGGCGGGTGCTTCACCATTCAGCCAGCTGACCCCCACGTGCATTCTTTTCATAGACCTCCTCCCCCTCCTGTTGCTGCATAATAACATGTGATGGAAGCCTACGTCTCCTCATCTGACCAAATTACCATCCCTGCAAACTCAGTGTCGCTCAGAGAGCAAACAACTGGGCAAGGAGAGCTTTATGAGAGGAGCACCAGGCCATCTGGCCCGGGCCTCAGACAACCCAAACCTACAATTACCATCTATTCAGACCCTGCCGCCCCCTGGCTGGGAAGCACCAAGAGAGAATTAGCCCCGGCTCATGTCAGATAAAATCTAATAGCCCCCTCATATTGCTGCAGAAAAACTCTTCTAAACCAGTTTGTATGAGTTTATTACTGAGTTGTAATTAGAGGCAATCGGTCCATTTCAGATTGACTTTATTTGGATGTGTCATAGCTGCTGATATATCTCAGCAGAGGAAATAAGGGCAGGGAGATCAAAGAGGCTGATAAGTCTTTTTATGGCCTGTATTAATCCATTCTCCACTCTTCAAATGGGCAGAAGTTCACATCACAGCTAACATTTCTATAGTACATCCTCATCATCGTGTCACAGACTCCAGTAAGCCAACAGAAGCCCATTTTGAAGGTTCCCCAGATTCCATTTTCCCAAATCAGTCGGAAAGTAATGAGTCGCGCAGCACAGACTTATATTCTCAATAAGCTTCATTTGGAGTGCGAGCCATATCTGATAACCGACGCGCTGATTGGTTTCAACAGAGCAAATTATCTGGGGCCGGCATCTTTGAGAGGATGCGTCTCTGTGATGGATTTCATCTGCATTTTAAATTCCTATGTGTGCCCTGTGGGAACAGGCTCTCTGCGCCGCCATCTGTCTCTGAGCAAACACATGGACATCGGCTCCTGAGCTGATATATACACACACTGATGCCGAATGAGTCAACAAGGGCAAAGTGTCCATTCAGTGTGCAGTTTAAAGACACTCATTTCATGTTTTTATGAACGACAGCGGACAGTGTTGTCAGTTTACTGCATCCATCAGATGGTGATTCTGTGACCGGTCACCTTGTATGAGAGATAGCACACAGCAAAATTCTTGCCATTTTACAGAATTACTTATTCTTATGACCATGATATTGCTTTAGTCTTTGAACTGAAGTCAAGGAGGCGGCTAATAATCTAATCCAATGTCCTTTCTTTCTCTGCTCTCTGTCTCTCTCTGCATGGCATGTGATCACACACAATATCCATCAAGTGATTCTGCTGCCAGTAATTCCCAAATCCACCTGTTTGTCTTGGCTGTTAGTCAGAAACTGAGAGACTTGTCATACAGATTCCCAGCTACTGTTGGTTACTGGTCAAAAGTCCCAGAGCCTAAAACTGACCTCCATCCAGGCTCATAGCTGTCACTGTGAACAGTGAGGTCACGTTGTATTTTCTCTTGTGGGGTTGTGTGAGCAACTGGAAGGAGTTTACATTTTACTAATTGCACACAGTGGGTCATTTTCACACTGAGATTTTCACTTCACTGGTTTTTGGTCAACAGAAACAAAAAAAAAAGAAAAGCAATGGGTCTCAAAACAGCATAACGATTTTCATTTTGAAAAATAAAACTGAAAAAAAAAACAATTCAGTTAAATAATTAACAATTAAAACTTCAGAGAATTCTTTTTTAAGTATGTTTTTTGAACTGTGCACTGTGGGCAGGACTTTATATTTAAACTGAAGAGATACTAGTAACTGAATGTAACTATTTTATATTTATCAAACAGGCCATCAAAACAGCAGTTAAGATGAAACACTGTCCTGAGCATTTCTCCCACGATGGTAGTTTTTAACATTAAGCTTCCAAATTAATTTAGAGGATTTTTACATGCAGCAAGATCGAACACTGTGCTGTCTCTCACGGGAGCCGACACGGTCCCCCGGCATGTCTAAAATAGATTAAACCGTGGATGAAAGAGTCCCGTAACATATAACAACGTTAGCCACGGGCCGGTGCCCCTGCACATATAGCACTACAACCCCCCCGGTGAGGAGCTGATGGTGCCCTAATGGCATTACCAGAGCCGGGAACGCGAACAAATCTCATTTCCTCTGCAAAAGAAAAAAAGAAAAGTTTGACACATTACAGAGATTTCAGAAAAGTTTCTTTAATCCCAGTAGAGTCGTAGCTACAGAGCTGCACCAGGGGACTGTTCTACGTCTCATTTTGTGAGGCCTTATACAACCTGAATGTTGATACATATATCAAGTTCACTGTCTCAGAAACTTTCTGTCCACTGATAATGAAAAAACTTATATCTGAGGATGAAGCAAATAATGATGCAATCACATCGCAAATGCTGATGTCCATTTCCAGAGAGAGCCGTGTTGTTTCTCTGGAGACAGAAGGGCTGCTGCATCAGCTCAGCTCATATGGCCAGTTGGAGGGAGGATGAGTTTGTGGGTGATGGTGTCGATGCAGAGATCAGCCCTTGGGGACCATAAAATCACTGAAAGGAGTTTGTTAGGGAGTGTGGGGGATGCAGGGTGAGGGGCTCAGCAACTTTGTCATTGAAATGAAGCAGGAGATCGTAATGACAAAGGTTGCATAGCAGGTGGAGAGGGGGGTCCTCCCTAACCCCCCTCCCCCCTCCCTCTGGAGAATCAGTGCAGGATGGGGGGTAGAAGCTGGGAGCAGTGTTGGAGTTCGTGTCTTGCATATGCTTTGTTAGAACATGGGAATATACATGCACCCCCATCTCTCTTCCTCTGTTGTTTTTTTTCTTCTCATTTCCAATTTGGATTTTATTAACAAGTTAAAGCAAGTCTACATTAATTTGCCATTGTTAATAACAGTAATAAAGAATAAAAAGAATGCAGATAGCAGTGTACAGAAGAGCTAGTTATTCAATAACAGCTTAGTTCAAACAGGACTTATACATTAGAGCCATGTATGTAGATAGTGAGCATCTCTCTGTCTTCATCAGGCAGCAGGGGAGTCTAGGCGTGTGTTGCGGGGTCGGGAGGATTGTAAAGGCACGCGAGCATCTGCCACCATCTCATTACCATGTTGTTAGCTCGTGCGCGACGGAAGGGATTTGGGCTCAGAAAGAGGGGAGTCAGGATCTGCTCCTCCACCCACCCAGCCCTGCCAGAGATGACACATCATAAAGCCCAAATTTAAATGTGACGTACCAACAGCTGATCAATGGTTCATGTGCTGCTTGTAACAAAATAACAGAGAGGAAAATTCTCCCCTTGCAGACCCTCTACAAAGCACCCAAACAATGCACCAGGATTTTTGAACACGTCATTCCAGGACCTTTAACTTAATTCCTCCCATTGAGACACAGGAGCATTAGTAAAGTCCAGAACTGATGTTGTGTGTCACATCATCAGGTTTGTAGGATTCTAGATCCCAAAAGGTGCTGGATGAACCTCTTGTTAAATAATTCATTTCTTGACTAACACCAGTGTATCTGTCTGACCTGGTATTTCTGTGAATGAGTTGCCACAATTGGTTGGTAATATTGATTTTCCAGAGTCTCAGCTTTACTTTTTCACTGCATCCTCCAGCCTGCATTGTTTACCTCTGCAGCATATAGTCTTTTCTGAAATGTTCCTTCTCAGGAGGAAGTGTTTTTTTGTGACACTGTTGTCCTAAGTGAAGTGAAGAGAAGATGCTGCAAAATGCACAAAAAGAAAGACAGCACAGTGACACATCTGCAACCATGCAGTCTGAATCTTTGTGTCTTCTGGATCTCTCCGAGGGTAACTGTTAAATGCTGTTGCAAATTGTTGCACTTTAATTAGAGAGACTGCTGTCAGTGCCTCAGAATCAAACATCACCGGAGCTGTGCAGAAGCTAGTTCAGCATATTATGTTGCCCACACTTGCAGGTACCCACAGGAACAATAACTACACAAAGACACTTCCTTCTGCATGCTTTTGGTCTGTTTTTCATAGTCACTCTCAGCCCCTTGGATTTAATGAAGGGAAACCATAAATAATAAATTTTGAAAATACTGTGATTGAGAGTTGGTTTGGCTCTACCGTTTGAGCATGACAGTTCTCTTGTGCACAGAGCGAGCACCATAAAAAATGGGCTGCTTGGACTCTGGTCAGGAAACGATACATATAACAGTTTTTTTCCCCTAAGAGCAAAATATAGTGTCATGCATGGTAGAACCCCATGTTGGACGTTCTGAGGGGAGTGCAGGAGTTTTTGGCTGTGGCACTATCCAGAGATCCAGAATCTGCAAATGCTGTTGTAAAAAAGCCTACGGTGTATTGATTTGGACACTTTTGTAAATAAATGCCACTCAAGGCATTGAGCCTTCAACCTTAAAAAGCCAGAAATGTTAGTGACATGCTTTGACTGGACAGGGAGTTGAGAAATGGTTTATTTGAATAAAAGTTTGGTGAGGTACTTTTTCATCATTTTCATCTGTGTCATTTATTTGTTTATTCAGTTTTAAGCATCTGTGTCTCATCAGTTATTAAAAACTTCACATGATTTATTGGACTGTTATTGTGTGAAGAGCTATCATATTTGACATCTTCAACATTTTTTTTAAAAAGTATTTTGTAATTGGATATTTCTACAGCTGAACTTGCATTTCAAATTAGTTTAATGGTTTTATGCTGTATGTCTATATTTGATCTCAGTCTGATATTTCAAAGAAGTGTGCCAAGAGCCAGTAATGTAACAGTACAGGTCATTCAACATGATACATAGCATTGCATTACTATTTTTGTATTTTTGTTTGATTTCTGTTCAGCAATCAGTCTCAGCATCATTTTAATGTGTTTCTAAATGTTAGTGTGCAGCAATCTGTGTTTTGTTAGAGAAAACATTTTAGGCTTATGTTACCCTAAAAGAAGGGGGAGAGATCCTTTATGTAAATTCGGTATACGATGTAATTACTACATTGTTGACATCATATGTTGAGTGTGTGTGTTCATGCTGAGCTGTTCTCATGCTGTTAGCCTTTCTCTGAAACAGAAAAGCTTGTTGACTCTCCTCTTGTCTCTGATCAGCTCTGATTGTCTTCTCTGGGAGACATAAAGCCCGTCTTCTACTGTTGGTGCAGTCTTGTTAACTGCCCCCAGTAGCCTCTACATTCACATTGGGAGGTAGTGAAGGAGCTCCTTGACTTGGTAATCAGGGTTTTTGAGCAGTACACAAGGCCCTTGTCTTGTTAGGTATGTGCTGCGCGCCACCACCATTTACCTTGTTGACTTTCTCCGAGCTTTGAAAAGAAGCTTTTAGATGTCCTGTTTCGCTTGAAGAGCTGCTCTCAGAAAGAAACATGGTGTAAAAATGGATGTGCAGAGATGAGCTGCCCTGAAAAGAAAAATAAAATGCTCTTTATTTCCATAGAGGAAGTTAAAGAGAGACACATTTGTAGACTTGGCTCAGAAGTTGCAGATTTTAAACCAAGTTCTTGGTGAAGTTGTTTCATGCATGAAATATTCATGAGCCTCAAAAATCAGGAACACCTCGTTGATACTCTTTGCAAGCAAGTTGTCATCGACCCTGCTCTGTAAATTAGAGCAGTGCTGACAAACACCACAAAGGTATCTGTCTGTTAGGACTGTGCCGGCTGGTTTTGTCTGCCACAAAGGCTAATTGACTCCTCTGCCTTTCAAAAGACTTGCAATAGTCTCAGTTTCATGCACGAACAGTGCAGGCCTGTTTAAGGTGATCACAGGTACTTTTGCAGCGAGTCCTTCCCTGCATTCATGTTGTGACAGAGCCAAAGCTCGCCTCTCTGACGGACACACGTCTGGCATATGCTGCCCTGATACCTGATCACTTGTTTTTGAAGCTGCACAATGGACCCTCCTGGTTTACGCCCTCTTTTCATATCTTCAGACTTTCAGAGCCAGTTGTTTTCACAGTGCAATGTCCTCTTCACCATCAAATGCTACCCTTTTTGTGTCAACTTACCTGTACTGATTTTACTCCACCCCTCTTTTTTTACCTCTTTTTATCTTTGGTATTGTAGTATCTGTCAGATGCTAAGAAAACACCTTTTTGTCTTTCAAACCTGTTCTCTCTGCTCGTCCACTCAGCAGAAGCAAAGTAGCAGAGCTCCTCCCTGATCATAAAACTCTCCGAGTTAACCAGGTTTTTCTCCACACAGTGTTCCCTGCTCTGCACGAGTCACTAAAATCGTAGTTTGCCCACAACCTGGGCTGGTGTCAATTCATTAGACTCGCCTTTTTTCAGACTGTCTGAGAGTTGTGGGTGAGGCATGCTGCAGAACAATAGGGGGACGACAGCAGCGAGTGAGGAGTTTTTGAGTCTCCCGAATGTCAGAGGGGGAGAGGGGAGCAAACAAAGGGCGCCTATGTGGATGGAGTTGAATGTTTACCACGTGCAGGGCCAAAGGGTGACATATTTTCAGGAGTGTTCATTCATTAGACTGAAAATTTACTACCAGCAGCCGCCCACCAGCCCCCGCTTCTTTTTTCTGTTTGTCTTGGCAGATGTGAGGCAGGCGCTGGCCTTTCTTTTTCTTTTCCCGTTTGGTGTGGGGGTAGAATCTTTCTATCCAAAGCGCC
The DNA here is from genome assembly GCA_037176925.1 of Amniataba percoides. Classification (NCBI taxonomy): domain Eukaryota; kingdom Metazoa; phylum Chordata; class Actinopteri; order Centrarchiformes; family Terapontidae; genus Amniataba; species Amniataba percoides. Next base: position 23,781,020 of record JBAJHX010000053.1, on the reverse strand, counting down.
ACGTGTTCTTAATTTTGGGGCCGTTTGCGAGGAAACTCTTCTAGATCCCTGGGTCAGTTCTGACAGCAGGCTAGACGCTCCCCCTCTGTTGTGATTTGGATTTTGAGGTGGTCCGAGGCCTGATTTCCTCCAGTTTAGTCTTTGGTCTAAAATTCCAGCATTAATTAGCCTTTTGTGTGCGGTTCCACATCACTGTTGATATTTCATTTCAGCGTGGCATTACAGGAGCAATCAACTGGTTATTAAACAGAAAATGGATTACTTAATACACAAATGTAATTAGTAGGCATCAAATTCATTACAACAGAACTAATAAGCTGATGCAATAACAGTCATATTTTCCATTTTAATGATTTTTTAAAGCACTGTTATATTGCAATTAGATGCAAGACCAGCTGTAAAGTGGGGGCTAGTAATCAGATTTGTTTTTCATTATTAGCTATTACCTTACTAACTTTACAGGCAAACAAATTTCCAAATGAGTACTTGGGTGCACCGCAGAGCTTTGTTAATAATTTCCTGCAACAGCACCCCACACAGACACCAACCTTCTCTATAGGCTTTCACAGGAACCGGCTCCAGCGCTGCTAGCTGCAGGCGATCCAGTGCTTAGTTATCACTGCAGGATCTTGTTTTACGACCTTAATTAAAAGGTCCAGACAGTGAAAACAGCATTTACGTTTATCATGGTGGCCCAAGGGAAGGCGGCACTAAAGGGTATACTTATTACACGGCCCATAACCAGGCCAGTCCTAATGATTCTCAGATCCGTGCGTTTTATCTAAACAAATTTTCCGTTAAGCCTGCAGAGGAAATGGCATGGGCCTCATCCAGTGAACCTTCAAGGTTTAGGCATTTAACTAGCTAATGACCTCAGCGTGATCCTCTTCTTTGTTTGACCTCCATTAGAGGCGTGTTTTTGGAGGAAATTCTGGTCTAAGTCAGATAATCTAAGAGAATCTCCTCCAACTCCATCAGTGAGTCTCATGTGGTCCGTGCTCAGCCAAACACCAGCAAAAAGCCATTTCTTCCATAAAACGCGAGAGAGCTGGGCTTGTAGAAACAACTGTAAGTGTATATTTGTTCGAGTCGGCAAATCCGGCAGTTGGTTTGAGTCGCTAAGAGAAATAGACAGGGGAAAAGCGCAAGTGGAGGCGGTGCAGGTTTTTGGAAGTGTAGCTGGGATGAGAAAGCTCCAGAGTGCAGCTGTGGCGCGGTGTAAAAATGAAAAGTAAACAAGATTTTCTGACAGCTAAAGAGTCTCCTGACATCGACAGAGCTCATGTTCTCCAGACAGACCCACTCCAAGCTACTGAGGGAAGTGTACAGGCAGCCGCGGGGCACAGCGACAGGGGCCTGCCGTGTGTGTGTGTGTGTGTGCAGATTCTGTGTGAAATCTCATGGCTGAAATGTGGGCCAGAGCCGACGGTAGGCCGAGGACCGCTACCTGTGTGCTGATGAGGAGGGACACATTAAAAGCAGCCACCGATTCGCATTAAGTGGCGCAAACACTTAGCGGCGTGCTCCTTCCTGAATTATTCATGAGCAACTCAATACATATGTTCAAAAAAAGCCAGAGAGGGGGAGGAGGAGGACAGGGAGATTATTTGCATCAAGAAAAGTTGAAATGTCAGACAACAGAGGAGCATTTTTCTGGTGAGTTTCTTCTTCTACACGACTGAGTTCCAGCATGCATGTTAATAGTCGGGCTAATTGACTATTAATTTGAATCAGAGCCTTCCACGGGATAAAAATAACTTTGAGAAAACACCCTAATGATCTGATTTGGTGCGCGGTGCTCACTCCTTCTCCTCAGTTCTCCCTGCCACTCTTCTTCTTCCTCCTCCCCGTTCATCCCAGTGGGTTTGTTAATGAAAACTTACGGCACAAACAAATCCATTACTCCCAAGAGGGATTCTCTGGTGGGGTAGGCTGGAGCGAGAGAGAGGGAGAGAGATGCACCAGAAGCATCTCTTTGCCTAGCTGTGTTTAAGCTAATGAAAGAGCTTCCTAATTACTTTGCCAGCGTTGATTTCCATGAGAAAGCCCCAGTCATCAGTCACGAGACCTTATTCATTAGTCTTGCCTAAAGGACGGTCCCTCCATCGCCGCACGCCCCCACCCCCTGTCTGCTGCCTTCATTTCCTTCATTTTTGTTTTCAGATTTAGAACAGGGGAGAGAGTAGCTGCACTTCACTCGGACCACAGCATTCGTTACTCGCAGCTTCACAGAGACTACAGAGGAAGGTTGTTCTGTGAAATGTGCCTAAATGCTGGTGTCAGCCACAGTGAGCAGGGGCACATTGTTTCACGTCTTTGATGTGGAGCTAAAAGTCCTTTTTGCTAACTGCCAGTTTAGACTAAACATCTAACAAGTGAAGTTCAAAGTTGAGGATTTAACTTGACACAATGCTCGGGGGAAGCAGATGTTGTGGACGACAGAAAACACAGGAGCTATACAGTATGTTTTTATTCATGAGCGAGGGAAAACAAGAGGAACACACACACACACACAGCCTTTCTCTGGTCTGCCTCAGAAAGAGTTTACCTCATTTAGTCAAATACGTCGGACCACATCTGTTAATTCATTGACTGATTAGTCTTTTATTACTCTCATTGCTTTAGCAGAACTATAAAATATGTTAACACACCACACCTATTTATGGCATATGTTGTTTAAATAAACACTGAACAAACTGAATAAACAAAAAAAAAAAGATGTGCTAGATGTGCTTCACTCAATAAAACCTTCTGGTTTTTGGAGTGTGTGTTGAGTCTGTGTTGTGGTATGTGGTGGTCATTTGATGTTGGCTTAGACAACACAGCAGTAGGACCATAAAACAAAAAGATTTAGTTGTGATTGAATTGAAACTTTAATTGTATGTCTAAAATGACACAATTCTCTAGCTGCATGTCTTATTTATCTGATGAATTGCTAAACATGTTTGGTATATTTGCAGATTTTTTTTTATTTTTGGAAATCCAAAGCAAAGACATTCATCTAACATGTGGTTGGATAGAACTGCCAGTCAGGTCTCGCTCAGCCTTTTTCACATGACATCTGTCCCAGGACAGTTTATCTCTGGCCGAGTCAGAGAACAATGCACCAACAATGTAGGATGGCTCTCAGCTCGAGGCATCATTTCAGCTGCTTTGATTTTCATAGTTTTTCCACTAAACACACAATTATTTATCTACTATTCCATTACTTACTTTCTTACAATTCAAATCTGGAAATTCGAGTGGATTTTTAATCACCTAGACAGAATGAGAATGAGCTTTTATAATTAAGACCTTGGTTGTAAAAAAATCTAATCATCTGTATTAAACTCCACAAATTCCACTACATCATTTATTTCACATCTAAAAATCAAGTTGATGATTAAACACGTTTCTCTTCATCCCGCTCTGTGTGGAGGCACACGGCGTGCAGACAAAGGCGCAGCCCGCCTGACAAAGGCTGAGCTCTGCACTCTGCACCTGTTCCTCTGCTGGTACGTGCAGCGCTCGCCCTTCACTCTATGGTTATTTTTCCCAATTGGCCTCCATGAAAAGCCGCAGCGAGATGCAGATGGACGGCAGCCTAAATCAGCCGATCTGCTGATGCTTGACAGCAGGCCCTGCTCAGCAACGCGACATGCTGTTACATATCTACAGATGTCCTCCACCACCCCCCCACCTCCCCGGTGCTTTCCTTCGTGGTCTCTCCCCCACTGAGGGATAAGTGTCAGTGTGTCGGGATGTACAGATGCTGGTCCGTCATTGTTTGAAGGCGGGCGAGAGCTGATGCTAATAAGTCTTCTCCTCCCACCCCCCACTCCCAGGCACATGACTTTTTGTGGGAGATCAGGTCCCTTTTGTAGGGCCACAGGTGACCCCTGACCCCTTAGCCCTTCCTCCACTGGGGACACACACTTGGTTAAACCCTAACTCATGCATTCTCATAAGTTGTGCGCAGCGTCGCCCAACCACAGACACACAGCGCAGCCCTCCTGCTTCGATGTCTTTCTGTCTCTGAGCTCTTTGTGGGAGGTGAAGCCTCCTGCAGGTCATTAGTGCGCAGTGTGCTGAGATTAAGAGAGCCTCCTCCCTTAATTAAGAGCAAGAGAAAGAGGAGCAGCACAGGGCATAGATAGACATTAGACAGAGAAAGAAAAGAGAGATGCATCACGAGAACCATTAAAGCTTACGGAGCAGAATACCTCTCACCTAACTTTCCCCCAAATTAGCCCGTATCCATCACGCTCTGGTTCAGGCTGCCTTTAAGACACGCACAATTCAGTATTATTGTATTTCCCTCCATTAGCATTAACATTTTACGAGCTTCCTGGGGGAGATCACACATTACCTTTGTCAATAAGTGAACTAAGAACATTTTTCTTACCTCTGTGTTATCAAGGGGGGTTTCAGCAGTGGGAAGTTTAAAGTTTTTAGGCAATCCAAGAGTTGATATTTTCCCCTCTTTTCCAGGAGCAAAGTAACTTTACCTCACAGTTTGAGAATACACAGGGAGCTCAAGTAGTATATATTCCACTGTGGCCCACCTCATCGCCTGGATTTTAAGATATTATACAGAACGCTTTGCAAAGTACTGAGGAGGGTTGGTGGTGGTGGAAAATGAGCAAGAATTGAAAATGTAAAAAGATGAAAGTGGGCGACTTATCAGGATGAATATTGATGCAGAGCCTATTTGGGAATCACCCTACTTTCTCTACATAAAACCAGGAAAGAAAAAAAAACAATACTGACCTCCTTTTTACCTTCTCCTTCTCACTCAAAGTAAGAGGAAGTATCAAGAAAATCCAAGAATAAAATCAGTAAAACTTCTTTAAGGTGTTGCCAGTTTTCTCAGTTACCAAAGCTTCAGAACTCACTAATCAGACTAAATCATACAATCCTAAATCCATAACATCCCTTCTGAACTAATGGTGTAGTGAGCAGCACAGGGACCCAACAGAAACATGTTACGGCAGCTTATGATAGAGCTGATGGCTGCACATGCATCTTTGAATGTTTTTACAAGGGCCAACCAAAGAATCCAGAGGTAATATGTGGATTATTGAACTTCCTTTTAATCCTTGCAGCACCATTCAGAGATGGGAAACTCTTTTCAAATAGAAAGTAACTCAAATAGTGCTTCAAACTGAGGACAAGGGCAAAAGAAAGTGCAGTCTCCCAATGTGAGCACTAGAAGAAAGGGCTAATTATCTTTTTGCAGTTTTGGTGAGCACTGGTGGTGGTAAACCAGCAAACCAGCAAACCAGGCACAGCTTGGAGCAATATGGAAGACAGGCTTAATCCATTATTAGTAAGAATACAGAATCAGCATGTGGAGTCAGATGAGCTCCTTTCATTACTTTCAAAGCAGCAAAAAGAAGCAAAAAAGCATGATTTTGCAAACCTTTCGTTAAGTTAGTGTGTCAGTGCAGTTGAAGGTTTAACATTTCAGAAACCACTGTCAAATAACTGAGTTGTGTATTTTGGGAAAAAAAAATCCACATTGTGTGACTTGATAAGCAGAGACGGTTCCAGGAAATTCCTCTGATTCAAACATTTATATGAGGTATTTGTTTTCTAAACAAGCATTTTTTTTCTATTAAACATTTGTGAAAAACATGTTTCAAATATTTCGAAACCCACATTGTTTTGGCATGTGTGTTTTCCAGCAAACAGTTTTCGTCTTGATTTTCCTGGCACATTATTCATTTCTTGTCACGTTGCCACCACCAATTAATGAAACACACATACTAGAATGGCTGCAACTTCTGAACCAAACTGACTTTATGCACAAAACAAGGTTGTGTCAGGAAGAAAGTTTTCTTCTAAAACTGTTTGGTCTGAATAGCTTTTTAATAAAATACATTGATCTTGAATATAAAAGTATGTCATCTTCAAATTCACAGTTTACTGATAATACACGAGCTGTCTGCCTCCTACAGAAAACCAGAGTAGTCTTCTCAGTATCTCAGTATACAATAAATCAAGACCAATATCACACACACACACACACACACACACACACACACTCAGGACTGTATGAAGATGAAAACATACCACATCACAGGCATTACACTGTACCACATCACACACACAAACACACACACACATACACATACACACACGCACACACACACACACACACACACACACACACACACACACACAGGAATGTTCCCACATCCAGGGACAGTATTTCCCTCACTCTTCCTCTTGAGAAAATCAGAGTCATCTGGAGTCTCTCTCTCTCGTGCTCGTTCTCCTTCTTTCTTCTGTCCTCACAGAGTTCATCAGCTCAAACTGCATCTCAGCTCACAACCCCCCCAAAAAAAGAGAATTATTGAATTCCTGCACTGAAAGTGATGGGTCTCTCACTCACACTCAGCACCATACACATTATAAACAGCTGTCAAAGAGTACACACTAAATTTAATCATGCCCGACAACCAAGCATTATTCACTTACAAAGCTTGGGCACCAGACCAAAATGTACCCGAGGATAAAATGTTACATACACACACATGCACACACACACACACACACACACACA
>JBAJHX010000053.1:23754017-23774446 GCA_037176925.1 Amniataba percoides | reverse complement strand
CATTAAGATATGATGGTGCCAGACCATGTAGAGCCTTATATGTGAGAAGGAGGATTTTAAAGTCCACTCTAAATTTTCTGAGTCTGAGTCACACTGAGTCAGCAACATATAAGAAAAAACGAGCGAAGGTGGAAGTAGTGTCGAGACACCACAAAACTTCGATGGGAGGATGCTGGCACAGATGGATGAGTCAACAAAGAGTGTGACACGAGAGACTGTGGTTTACATCCTGTCGACTACTGACTCTTGGTGTTATTGTCAGTTAACCAAGACCACGATCTTTCCCTTAATGTGAAGAAGTATAAGTTGCCTCAACTTTGCCGTAAGACTTTTAAATGTAAGAAAGTGAAAATAAAAGAAGAGGAACGAAACAGAATTAAAACAAGACAGGATGACTGAGCTCATTATCCCATAACACTGAATAATATAAAGCATTTCATTCTTATATGTCGTTTCATTCTTGTGCATACGCTACTTTTTATATTATTAATGATAATGTTGTCCCTGCATTTATTTTAATGTTATGAATGTCTTTTTGTGCATGTCCATGCATTTCACTGATTTATGAGCTCTCTACAATACTCGACTCAAATTAACTTTTTTTTTTTTTTTACTGTGTATTAACTGTGTTTCTTGCATTTGTACATAAGGTTGTAAAAGTTTTGCTTTTTGAAAATGCATCTTGATTTTTTTTTTTTTACAATTTTTTACCCACCGTCTGGAGTCCAGTTCTCCTGGTGTTCCCAGCAACATATGGTTGATGGTGAGGCAGGACACTGTGATGAGGGAGCAGAGGTTAACTCGACCCCACCCCCCAATACACACACACAGACACACACACACAGAGCCACAAATGCAACCCTACCCCACAATGAGATCTATGAATGCATGTGATCATGAAGCAGAGGAGGGGTGTGTGTGTATCTGTGTGTGTGTGTGTGCGTGTGCGTGTGTGTGTGTGTGTGTGTGTGTGTGTGCGTGTGTGTGCGTGTGTCTGTAGAGAGTGGAAGGCTTGACCTTGGTGATCTGATTCACACACAAATACCACAGGTGTGAGTCCAGTCTGTGTGTGTGTGTGTGTGTGTGTGTGTGTGCGCGCAGTGTGACACAAAGAATGTATGAGTCTACCAGCTGGACACTCGATTCAAGGCTCTTTTAATTGTGCAAGTCGACACACGTGCAAACACACACACACACACAAACACAGACCACATGTGCCACGGCCCATTTCAGAGGTTGGGAGTGTATTCTCCCATGGCTGTCTGTTCTTTATGTGACCAATGAGTCATTAGCTGCACACACACAAAATCATTCATTAACAGCCGATATTTGGGACAATTCTTTGTGCCGTGTGGTTGCTAAGTGGATGGATTGTTGCAAAAATTTCTGTAAGGCAAAAGCTTTTTGGCTGTTGTAGATTCATTACAGTTAATGGGGCTCAAAGGAACTTTGAAAGGAAGGACACCGTTTTGGGAAAGGCACTCGTAAACATCAATTCCTCAGATTCAGATCTCAGATTCTTATCACTTTCGTCTGTGTGTGTCCAGTTCACGTCCAGGTGCTTAGCACATACAATGGAAGCAGACTGAAACACGAAGCCACTTCTGCCTCATTGTGTTCGTGTAGCACATCTTGTCAAGAGACAAGATACTTTTGGAACCTCAGCTGACTTTAAAAGTGCTCTGTGAAGTGTTCTTGAAGTCAAACTAAAGCTCTATTTATATTCAGCGTTATTCACAAAAACACACTGTGCATCGTTGAGGTCAAAAAAGCATCAACAACATTCATAAATGGCTTCAGTGCCAATTTTAACATACTTTGATTGCAAGATTTTGGACTGAACTGAAGGATTAGATGCTGCTAATTTAAGTGACTGTGTTACCTTTAAAATCTGCGTGTCAGTAACTCACCGGGCTGTTGGTCATATTGACCTGATTTTACTAAGTGCCACACATGAGTATCACCACTGTTTCCTGACTATAGGTTGTCCTGCATTTGTTTCCACATGTGCACTCCAGTATGCCTTCATGGATCATAGCTGGGTTGTGGCAGTACATATTTGTTACACTTTTAACTGCATTTTCTTTTGCATTTTCAGTGTTGGTATCATTGTGTGTTATTGTTAATATCTGCAAAGAAACTTTTTTTTCCCTCACAGGACAACCAGGCTGAACAGAGAGAAACAAAGGATGGTAGAAGATGATTTAAGCATGATGAAGTAGCAGAATTCCTGTGTATAGCCTGCTGGGCTGTGTGTGTGTGAGAGAGAGAGAGAGAGAGAGAGAGAGAGAGAGACGGAGGAGAAGGAGGAGAAATTGGAAATATTTATTCTGGAAACTGAAGGCTGGAAACTACACTCTCATTCCCCCTTTCTCCCTCCCTCCACGCACCACCTCCACCCTCCTGGTGTCCCATATCCAAAATGGACCACTCCACATCACTTGAAACATAAAACCTCCCCCAACCCACCCCCACCTCTCCCTCGTCCCTTTGAGGGAATTCAAAACAATGAGATCCTTTATACTCTCCCTCTCTCTGTCTGTCTCTCCAGACACCAGCAGACCCCTCGCTCCCCTCCAGCCTATAACCCCCCCAACCCATTGCCTAAACAGTGAAAAAGCCCCCTGCCTTAAAAATCCACAGACCTCCTCTGGTAATCCCGCACAGCCACATAAACACATATGCACATGTACTGTGCTGTACTGTGTCACATGACGATATAAAAGAATAAAACATGTTGGATCAATAAAGAAATCTGTGTTATCTGAAGTCATATACTTCAACCATGGGAAGATGGTCAGTCATATCCAAACAGACACAGCTGCCATTACAAAAGGCAGACCAGCTTTACATTGCACAGTGTAAAGACAAGATATTGCATTCATGTCTAACTTGGCTTTTTACAGATAACTTAACACCAGCTTGCATTTAGCAACATATAACTATGGAACATTTGAAACAATCCTATTTCTTATTATCAAATTGTATTTGAATATCAAGAATAAAATCAGTGATCATGCTGCAGAATGGGCCCTTTATATTGCAGCATTTGAAAATTATTATTTGAAAATGTGTGTGAAGATTTGTAGAGGAGGAGCTCAGTTTGTACACACTGTAAATGACATGATGGTTTGTGAGTGTGTGCAACTGCTTAATGTGCAGATTTGTCCAAGCCTAAAGGATTCTTACAGCATGCTTAAAAAAGTGTGATAAATGACCCTTTGTCAGTGAGTGAAATTTAAATGTCAGTCCTCATTTAGAGGTTCTTGCATGCGTACAGAGACCGCCCACAGTGTGACGCTGACTGCAGTTGACCTAATGGCCGCTGGTGTCATTGTTAACAAGCCTTTTCTGAATGTTACAGAGGCTTTAAAACTACCACATATACTGTTGGGTTGTCTGACCTGCAGCACTGCATTTTATTTCTACATTAAGGATAACAGTATGATTTATTACAGCAAAGAGAGAATCACAGTTTGTTCTCCATCTTTTCTTTAATTAGATGAAAAAGATGAAAAAATGACATGTGTATGTGAGGCAGTCTTTGCACATGTACTCAAACTGTGAATCGACTTCAGACAGGCAACATACAGAGAGGAGCCGTCAGGCACACGGGCATGTGTTTGGAATCATTCTGTGAGAGCAGCCATGGTTTGATTAGTCTCAGATTTCTCTCTTTCTTCGTTGTGTCTTTCATTCTCTCTCCGACTCCCACTCTGATCTCTCCATCTTTCCCTCTACCTCTCCTATCCACACTTCCTTTTTTTTTTTAATCCTGGAGAACGTTTCCAGACACAGATCTGGATCCAGACCTCACATTAAACCCACACACGTACACACACACATACACACACAGAAAGAAAGAAAGAGAGGAGAGTGTGAGTGAGAGAGAGGTTTTTAAAGTTTGTGCTTTTTATACCACATTCAGCAGAAAACCACTCTAAGCCCAAGGGATCCGCGTGCACCAGACATGAAAACTTGCACAAAAATAAAAGAAGAAAAAGCTGTTTGGAGGAAGAAAAAGGGAAAAGCAGGAGGAGGGAGGAGGGCTGCAGTGGGAATGGCTCTGACTCCGCTCTCAAATTGCAGCCTCTCTCTCTGTTTTCAAAAAGGCACCGGAGTGCCACAGAGTTTGGAGACTGCAGCTAGTCAAATATTGGTTTTGAATGATGTAAGGAAAATGCCATTCTGGAGAGCCACAGCCAGCGCTCCGCTCTGGAGACCCAGTCTCAGAGACTCACACTGGTAATGCGTCTTCAGGCACAGAAACATGGCACTGTCTCCCAGTGGCACTCTGTGATACGAAGAGCGGGGGAGAGAAAATTCTGCAAGTGTTGACTGTGGATCCCATAAGACAAGTCATCCTACTTCAGCTGGTCCCTTACTGTCTGTGGCTGAGGGGAAAGCGTGACATCAGTAATATTTAAACTTAATATGTCTGCAGGGGGCTGATTTGGTTCTTGATGAGTGCCACCGACTGCACAGTTACTTGGCCAGCTGCTGAGAGTTTTGGCTTTGAGAATTCCATTTCCAGTCTGTGGTGGTGCTTCCTCCCCCCGCTGCAGCGTTAAAACACTCCCATTCCCAATGATGTTTTCATTTAAATACACATGTGCTGCCAGAACTGAAAAACGGTTTCCATTGTCCAACTTTGCCAGTAATGAGAGTCTGTTGGACTGGCTTACTTTAACATGGCTGCTCTTCTTAAAAGCCTAATATTATTAGTCTCAAATGCTGGCCATCCATCTTCATGTATGTTCTACATCCTGTGTGTGTGTGTGTGCAGGTTTGGGTTGGTGGCACATTCGTCAATAGATTTCTTAAAGAACCACAAGAGACACAAATCAAACACACTCACACAGAATGGAATGACAGAGTTTGGAATGAAACATAAACAGGCATCATTGCACAGAATTAGGCAACATCAGAATTCAGGTCTCACTCGAAGCCAAAAGCCCGAGCAAAAGCAAATCTGACACCTCATGATGGGAGCCAAAAAAAAAGAGCTTACTAACATTGTGGTTTTGCTGCTGCTGGGCCGGTTACATTGAAAACATTCAGAAACCTGGAGCCATCACTTTTGTTTCCCAATGAAAGGAGAGGAGAGCAGAGGATGTATACAAAGCCTGAACTCTAAAACACTTCATTTCCTGTACAGCACACAGTTTTTATTTACTCCATCATACCAGACAGGCCAGCATGTTCAGAACAGGAAACATCACAGATATAATGAGCTGGCTGTAAGAGTGGCAAAGTTCCCTGCACTGTTCTCTGACCAGCAGGAGTCCAGTGACAACCCGTAAAATGTTGTTGTCACGTGACAAGCTGAACACAACACTGACATAATCATCATCATCATCATCATCATCATCATCATCATCATCATCATCATCATAACCGTGTTGGTGTGGTTAACGTGTTGACAGAGTTGCCTCTGTACACACCCAGCAGACACAGAGCAACATTACTCTTCATTGAGTCTGATACTGACTCTTTTTGCTCTGGTTTGGTCTCCTACAAAGTCTTTTTTTCAGCAGATCCACTATGTTCACCAGCTTGTCATTTATTTAGTCTATGTGCTGTTTGTTGGGTTGGAGTTTTTACTGATTACAGCTGCTGCTGCTGGAAATCTCTTTGACTGAACCCAAACAGTAAGAAAGTGAAGCTGTGCTGAAAGATGGCTCAGTGTCATATCGAGCTGAGGGGAACTGCAGACTTGGTGAAATTTCTTTTTGGCTCCTTCACAATGAGTGTCACCTTTCACATTACACAGAGTAATGTGATTGATTGATAATATAAAAATATTGATTAATGCAGCTTTAATGGCTCATTTTATGATTTACTTTAATGTCTTATTTTTATGAATCCTGCCTCTGGTCTGTACAGCACTGAGACTGAAATATGATTTAAACCTCATACTTAACAGTTTGTCACAATACACATCAGTCATTTGATCCATCGATTATATGAAAATATGGATAAGTACGGCTTTAATGGAATGTTTTATGGGTGACTTTTATGGGTCTTGCTTCAATTTTATAGTTTTGAACTTAAATCATATCTTTTTCTCTTGAATTTGAACATTTATTTATTCATTTGTAAAGCACTAAGCTTGATGTAAACCTGAAACTTAATACTTAATGACAAACACTTGGCAATAACTGGATACTTTATTACTGTTGTTATTGTACTGTGTATTGTTATTGTACTGGTGATATATTAAGGGAGTAGTTGTGAGTTTGTCACCAAAATATGGAAAACACAGGCTAGCGAACCCTCTCATCTCTCAACAAGCAAGTAACTGCACCCTCAGACTTATTGTACTGGACAGCCCTGTGTGTGAATATGTGGAACTAACAGGGTGTTGTTGGTAAAATCTGAGCTGATTTCCCTGGATAAATAAGCATTTAAAAAAATCTGGTTTCATGCCTCTTTTTTATGTGTTTGTGCATTCACTGTTGTGGGTGAAACGTGATTCATGGGTTGACTCCCCAGCCTGCATGCTCATTCCAGTTTCTATTCTTGTTCGGGATGTGGGGAAGAAACTGGAAAAGGAATGTGTCCCTTGTCCCTTACATGGTTCTTTAGGGATATATTTTTGGAGCACAGTACACTAGTAACTTTACTAACAGCTTGTTCCAAAAATGATCCTGTGTTATATATGACTGCTAGTGTGGACATGTAGGCCAATAACGGCTGTAAAAAGAGCCTCGTTTTCCCAGACCTCCTCTAAGAATCTACTAAAATGGACACAGTCGAAACAGAGGAGACGATGACTGAAGGAGAAACAAAACTTTTAAAGATCCAGGATGTGTAACGTTGTCTTTTCTCTGGGCAAACAGTGTTGTAAAACGGATACATACATACAATATTGACTGATGCATGATGAATATTTTTACTTGTATTAATCTGGTGGACACAGAAAGTCCAAATGAATTCAACTGTTGCACTGCTGAATGCCTAATCAGACAATTTCTTTATAATGTTTATAATAATACAATATGTATGTAAATGACATGTAGACAGTCAGTCAGTGTTGTGCAAATAAAAATGTAATCCACACTGCTCAACAGTGTCTTCCCATCTGCTGCTGGCCTCATCAACAAACTGAATGGCTCTTCCATTCCAAATACAGGCATATTGTACATAATCTATATAATATTACTCATATTTGCACATTTTCTTATGTTTCTCGACTGTTGCAGCACTGATTCTGATTATAAATTCAAGCTTTTAGGGAACAGGGTTCATTTAAACACAGACTACTTCAGTAAAGTTGTAACTCTGAAACTGCAGTTAGAGCATCTTTATCTTCCACAATATGATAAATATCCAGGTGAAAGTGAATATATCTGTGGGGTCACCTCAAAGGAAGACAAAAGAGATTAACTTTGATTAAAAACAGAAAAGAGGGAAAAAGATAAACGCACACAGTGACATTTGATAGGAGCTTGGAAAACATAGTTTTTATTTTACTTTAATCAGCAGTTTTTTTTTGTTTCAGTGCTTAAAGCTGCATGTATTGATTGTTGTATTCAGACATTCATTTCTTTGTTAGTGGTGCACTGCTGTCAGTCACAGTGTGGGCACTTTCTTTCAGGATTTTCATAATAAACAGTCATCAGACAATATAGAACTTGCAAGAAGTTGAATTATTTTTTTGTCATTAAGAATAGATTCAGATAAACAAAGCAGCTGTTTTTTTCTTTGATTAAAATAGATTATTGCTTCTCAGAGTTTAACAGAAAATGATACCATAAAGTTGGCCTTCCTCAACAAATATTTTATTGAGAGTGGCTTCATCAGTGTTTCTTTCTTCCATTCATAATCATATCAAAGCAAAAAGCACCCTGGGCCACCACACAGCAGTCTGTGGAGCACTGTGCCCGCAAAGCAACATGAGGTCAGAGCCTCCAGCTAACTTTCCACTGCTGCACACACACTGGGGCTGTGTGTGAGGGGGAGTGTGGGGGTCGATCAATCTGCTGCATTAGAGAGTGTGGGCTGTGGTGAAAGAGACAGACGGCGGCTGAGGACAGCATGACAGATGCCCTTTTCACCACCAAACGCGGGCAGTCCGCCAGAGGTCAAAGCAACAATCAGAGGTCAAAGGTCAACTCGCCTGCAGTATGCCAGGGAAGGCAAGTGATTGGTCAGATATGATGATCAGCGGTCACAGGATACAGCTTGTGGACAAAAATATTTGTGAGGAAGCATTAGTCTGATGCGCCCCAGTGCACTAAACTCACACTCCAGCATGGGTGCAATGTATGCATGAGGCACACACATGAATACACACATCTAGACACACATAGGTAAAAGCCACACTAATGCCATCTCTAATGCCTCTGCATGAAATTAAAGATTTATTCACGAAGAGAGCAACATTCAACCCTGAGGCCTCTTCTCACAGGAAATGGATCTTCTATTCATCTGTGTGTGTGTGTGTGTGTGTGTGTGTGTGTGTGTGTGTGTGTTGCTGTGATGTGCATGAGTGACTTGCTGTGAGATGCTGGCAGAGTATGCCTGCTCACACATACACAAAGACCTGGATGTTGGGTAAATAATGCATCCTATTTTTAGAGGTCTGCTCCAATTTGTGCTCCACTCCTCTGAACCCAAACAGAGTGAGAGCTAATCAGCGCTGCCTCCTCACAGCCACAGAGAGAGCAACAAGCGGCAGCCTGGTCCTTCCTGTGTGGAGAAAATACCTCCATCTGTCCTCAGCTTAGCTAAATGAGAGGCAGGCTAACAAAAGAACACCACAACTGTCCAGTGATTGAATTACCTGTCAATCATTACTTCTTAGTCAAGAAGTCAAGCTTTCAATCAGGCTGTGGGTAAACAACTTATTTCCAAAAAACATTTTTGCTTTCATTTTCTGGCCATGAATAATGTCAATGCTGTATTTTTTAATTGTGGAATAAAATCAAAAGCTGTACTTGACGAGAATATAATGTTTAAGGATCAGATTCAGTGAGTTAAACATTTGAGGATCTTCATTCCTTAAGAGCTTCATTACGAGCAAAGATGTCACCTCCTCCCATTACAGACCAGCATCACCTCAGAGTCTTGTATTGGTCCATCAGAACTCTTTAACCTCGGAGTATTCCTCCTGGTGGTTCCAGGGCTCCTCTCCAGCTGCCCTCCTGCTCCCTGTGGGGCTTCCTGCTGCTGAACTGACCCTGACCTCCTTCACTCGCCTTCGCTAACGCGCTTCACGTGCTTGTCTAAGTGTATGAGTGAGTGTGTCTGCGTGCAACATATATGCTCACTGTCGTGTTCACATTCCTCACATTCCTCACTGTTTGCTTCTCCCCCAAAGTCCGTCTGTTTGGGAAAAGAGAATGGGGAGAGAATGGTGGTTGAACCAAAGTCCATAAAAAGTTAGCACTTTTTAATAATTAACTAACACCCAGGTTTTGTTACTTTGATCTCAGTAGCTAAAGGATGATTCATGTTTGTGTCATTATGTGTCACTGAAGGATTTTGGACTTGATGTTATTAAAAACACAACATGATTTTTTTTTTTTATGAGCACTGTGATGAATATGAATTTGCAAACTCCATCTGCAGCTGAAAACAAAAAACTGAAGGATGTGGTTGAAGTGAGTTAAATGTATTTATTCTTCTCTAAATGATTTTGGTTAACCTCTTGGGGGAAAGGACATATGATTTATAGTTTGGGCCACTGCTTTTTTTTTTTTTTAGATATGATAGGATTTACAGATAATGTAATCAATGTGTTACTGCAGGACTGTGCTGTGTGAAACTGAGCTTGCAGCCTATTTTATTAAGTGCAATTAATAATATTCCCAGAACTGCATTCTATGTGCTGGACAGGCACCAGTTTCTTAGCCAGCCAAGTGTTGCTTTTGGCTTGATTTTGACAATCTCAGGCTCCAAACTGTACAATCACACTGCAAATCCTTCAAGCAAAGAGCCAATGGAAGCAACAAATGTGTGTGTGCGTGTGTGTAATGGATAGTTGGAAAAGAGTACTACTGTGCCAAATGGACATACTATTCTAACTATAGCTATAATGTTAACTTATTAATCACTGAAGTCTTTTTAATGTAAAAATGTTGAACTTTTCATGGGTCCAGAGGATTTTTTTTTTCAAAACACCAAATGAGAGAATATCTTTAGAAGAAAGTTGATCATCCCTTCATAGTTCAGACACTATCAGGGGAGGATTACTTCTTCTCCTGAGGTTGGTGGGGGAACTGAACCTCACTTACACACGTTTATTTGCCAACAACATGTACACAGATAAGATGGGCAGAATATTAAAAACACATCTCAGTATAACCCAGACACATGGAGAAGTGATTTGAAGGGCCATGCTTGCCAAATAAATGTTGTGTTTTCACATGAGCATTATGATTATCACAGACTATTATCCCAGGGATTACTTTCATATTCTCCAGTCAGCAGGTCATAATTTATGTCTGGTGATAATGTTTAGTAACCAAACAGGAAGGTGTCTGTTATGTAGAGTGGTGGAGGCTAAAGGGGTGGAGGCTGCGCTGTAGGTGTGTGTGCAGCAAGTCAACATTTAATGTTAATTAATGTCATTTAATTTGACAGGAATCTGAGATTTCCTGTCAAAGACATACAGTAAAGTTTGTTTTTTTTGTTTGTTTGTATTTTTGACTGCACAATCTTTCCCGAACCTTAACCTATCTTAGCTGCCATGTGTGCGTAATCCCGGCGTCCTCCGTGGAATCGCAGACTTTAATGCTGATGGTAGACAGCTCTGTGAAGGTTTAGCTGTGTCCCGCTGTGAAACTGGGAAGTACACAGGGGATCTCTCACTGCCTTTTAGAGCCCTTTATGAACACTTTCCCTAAGTCTACCCACTTTGCCTTAGGGAATAACCCATAATTCATAGTGTTGCAATGTTAAAAATAGAGATGATAGAGGAAAAGAGCAAGGAAGAGCAGGTTTACATGGACATGCACCAGTCAACCATTGAATGAGAAGGTGTGTCCAAACTTTTGACTGGTAGTGTAGCTTATCAGTAAGCACTGAGTAGCTGTTTGATGTATCGTAGTATGAGGATGATTTCCAGATGTTTTCCTTTGACTAGATGTGACAATATCTATTATTGTTCTTGTTAACTGAGAGAGAAAAAAACTATTAAACCACATATGAGACGCAGACTCATTCTAAAGGCCACACAAAAAGCCTGCAGGTGTTCCAGCTGTCACGGATGCTGTCCCAGTCCTCATGCAGCAACATGAAACACTGCACCGACTCCCTTCATCAACTTCTACCTATTACATTTCCCACGTAATGTGGAACTATCAGTGATGTCTCAGGATTGCTCACTTTCAGTTTGACCTCTGCATAAAGTGGATGAACAGTCAGTTTACAACCCATCTGCTCATCTGGACATTGTGCTTCTTGCCTCACCGTACGTCCTCACTGGGAACGTTGACATGTAGGCAGAAAAATGGTCCCATAAGGGAAAAGACCATCACTTCCTCAACATTTGATTTGAAGGTAACAATAAATTGAAAATTTAACATGCTAGCACAGGCTAACACCCCCAGTTTTTCCATCTGTGGTTGTCAAATTCAAAATGGAGCTCATTCTGAGGGTTGGCTCTTGTGATTGTCCATTTAGCACACGCTGCTCAGTTTCTCAGCATAGCTTAGTTTACTGGGGGGTTTACTGAATGTGCACTGAGTCATATGGACGGTCATTTTAGAAATGCCCTTCACTGGAATGCATGCAATATTTGATTTTCTCCTACTGCAAATGGTAAGTCCAAAGTGACAGCCCATTAAGGAATATTTACAGAAAGCTGTTAGATAAACGCCTCAACAAAAAAACTGTTGTTATCAGGGCGAGATTTGTTGTTCCTCTGCACAATCCAAAAATAACATCAATAGCGACTACACAATCGGTTACAATCAGTTAAACCCTTGCTGGTATGCATGTATTTCAGATTTTTGATGATAATCTTTGTTTCTCTGTGTGCCTTCACAAATTCATATTAGTCTAACCCGTTTGCACTCCTCAGCTGCAGCTGCTTACATTAGTATCACGTTAGCATCCTCCTGACATTTGTGCTCATGTATTTACAACATGGATTTATTCCACTGTGTACTCCCATGCACCTGTGGAGCAGATTTATGATATGCAAACACTCACATATCACCATGTGTCTTCCACATTAACAAGATGAGCAATAGTCTGTCTCCTGTATTTAAATAAATCATTGTCCAAGAAGTTTTTTTTTTTGCCCTAAATTTGATTTGGGAAGCAGCGAGAGAGAAAAAAAAGTCTCTTTTTTCCCCCTCTCATTGTTTATGCAAAGTCAGCTGCTGTACAGTCCTTTACACCGATAACAGAGATGAGATCGCCGCTGCGGATCTGCAGTTTTCTGCCGACATCTGCACTATCTCAGGCTGATGCACACACATTCGCCCACAGGCACAAGAATACACACGCACACACACATTCTCTCTAATCTGATTGTTCCGGAAAACTGAATGTAAAATTGCAATCAGTGTAGTGCAATTATTAGCCATCCTGCAATTCAATCTGCACTCTTCTCCACCTCCTCCAGTGCTGGAAATCAGCACATTCACTACAGGCAAGAAGAGGAACAAGTAGGGGGGAAAGACAGACAAAGAGAGGAGTAAGTAAAGACTGAGAGAGCTGAAAGAAAGGAAGAAAAATGAATTGTTGTCACATCCATTGCAGAAAACGCAGCTCTAGAAAGACACAGAAAGGAAGAATTGAGTATGAATTAGGCAAAGAGATGGAGAAAAGTGAATGAGGAGAAAAGTAGGAGGAAAGATGGAGGAGGAAGGAATAGTTGAAAGAACAAAAGTAAAATAAAGAAATCAATTAGTGTCACATCTTTCAGAGGAACTGGAGCAAAGAAAAGAAATGAGAAAGGTTGAAGAAGGGAATCACATCTGAAAAGCTACATCTATATTTCAGAAAGCTTCGTTCATGAACCTACTAAAATATTCAAATGGCATCATCCCAGGGACGGCACATCCATTGGCCTAATACTGTAAGTTTGATATTTCCATGTAGAAATAAAAGCCAGGGAGTAAAATATTTATACCTGTTTCCTAATGACCTGTGGAGGATGTCGAGGCAGATTATGGTATATAGAAGAGGGAATAAAGTAATAAAGTTTGGTCATTTTCTGACCTTGAAAGTTGTTTTAATCTTCTGTGTGGTATTTTAGTGCTGAGGCCTGCACACACAATGCACAGAGCAACGCATCAACAGGTACTGTTGATCTGAACAACACTTCAGTCTTTTAAAACTACTGTTTTGACATGAACACACAGTGCATGGCCCCAGAGCATGAAGCCTTGCATTTGACTTTTCCATCAGTCAGACTGCTATCAAATCCACTGAAAATATTAATGCTTCCATCCATCCATCCATCCATCCATCCATCCATCCATCCATCCATCCATCCATCCATCTGTCCTTTCATCTTCCACCCCTCAACCAGGTATTGCTCACCTGTAATTGCTCATACTGTCTTTTCTTTTCAGTCATCAAGTCAGTGACCCAATTTATCTACAGGCAACGTTAAGGGTGGATCTCATTTTTTAATTTTAATCTTATTAATGTTCAGTCTGATTGATAACGTGCACAGTGATTGAAATGATACAATTTTTTTTTCCTTTTTTCCACTTATTTTTTTACAGCAGATCAGAGGTGGATATTGTTCTTTGAACATTATACTCTGTTTCAGATGTTCAGGGTGAATTTTGTAAGACAATCTGTCTCACCAAATTCCCAATTATTTTTAATTAGATCTCTATCCAGGTCGTGGGTAACATTGGTAACACCAGTTGTTCACCATCTAGAGTTTAGAAAAAGTTTTAAATTAATCAGGAAAGTCATTGCAATCTGATGGTGGCTGGGTTTGTGTTAGTCAGTGACACACAAAATGGCATTATCTGCAAAAAACTGGCATTATGGTGCTGACAAAACATAGTTTGAAAATGGCAAATACTGCATATATTTTGTTAAATGAGCTCAGTTTGCAGTATACCCATTAGGTAGGTTGACTTGACTACATCAAAAAAGCTGTAGAGTAACATGATGATCTAAATACTATTTAAAAAGGCTCCTTCACACCGATGAGAATAAATTTCCAGAGAAAATACTGATTATTATGATATACTGGCTTAATCCATCAAAATCCATACAAGTCAAAGCCTAGTATGGCTGTATACTCTATATCCACACTGAATCATTACAGCACATTACTGTTCCATTAGGTGGAGCGACTGCCTGACCAGCCAAGTCTAATGGAAAGACACAGAGCGGCGACCACAGCCTGCGCCGGACGCTTCACTGCACCACCAATATTTTGGTCAAATGATTCAATTTCTCCTTCAACAGAGCGGTGAGCCAAAGAAAGAAGGCTGCCCCCCTCTTTCTTTGAGTGTGTGTGCGTGCAAGTGTGTGTGTATGTGCACGTGCACAAAGAAGGGGTCCTAATTGAAACCAGCTGTTCTGCTGAGACACTGTTGGGACAAGGCCAGAGCTGCACATTAGTCTGACATGGACAGAGTGAGAGACGTGCAGAGAGGGAGAGAAGGGAGAGAGAAAGAGAAGAATGCTAAACTCACGCAGAGAGTCAGTGTTTGATGTGAGAGGAGGTGGTGAGGAGCTCTGATTGCTTCTCTCCAGACACTGGTGACAATTTGATGTTTTTGTACTTTGCACTGGTGTCAGAATAAGGAGCTGAGGAGCTTAGGTACAGTACATAATCACAGGGGCCTCAACAGACAAAGCTCTATCTTTATTCTGTTTTCATCACTTTGACCCAGATATCAGGAGCTTTATGGGCTCTGACATTTAAAAGATGTGTTCTCTCTTTTGTTAAAACATCCCACCACCACCAAAATTCAGATTTCCTCACTCAGAAACTCAACACAGTTCACATCTGAAGTCAAAAACAAGCTTCATGGAAATCCTGTAATTCAGAGGAGTCATTTAATGAAAAACTGGAGGGTGCAATTTTACACAGAATTTACAGTACATGATGTTTAAGAGTTCAACAAAGCAACTTTACCAGGCAAACTGCTGTTAAAGTTCAACATTACTGTCTGCACCAATCTAGTAATAACCAATATTATTGAAAATTCACACAACAATCCCAGTTTTAGGTGATCTACTGGCTTTTTTACAGAGCTTTCATGTGGTCATCATCAGCTGGAAGCAAACAGCCATCATGAAAATGATTCTGTTGACTTATGATGATAACTTGAACGGTAAGCACCAGAGTTTCTTCTTTCTTCACCTTCAGCTTGACAATCTCAGGTCAAGGTTACTTTCCAAGGTAAAGCGTGACCTGTAATGCTCCATCTTCATGACTGAGCAAACTCCTTCTGCTGGTGGAGACCATGTGATAGAGGTGAAATACATGGAAATAACCAGCAAGTCAATGCTGACTTGGAATTGTCTGTAAAAAAAAAAAATCAAAAAGAAAGAAAGTTAAAAAAGAAAAAGGTGCTGAAATACTGTCCAAGACCAGCAGGGACATGAGTGATAATCAGACAGATGATTTTTTTTTTATTCCAACTGCACCTCTTCTGGTCTCAGGCAGTGACTGAAGCATCCCCAGTGCATCATTTATCATTACATGATTTAAATCTACATCTAGTGATTTATTATGGGCACTGTTGACAGTGGAAAATGAACATGACATTTACATCGTGATTAATTTAACCTGCAATCACAGGGCGACATGGTCATTCATTTACCATGCATCTTGTGACATGAAGAATGTAGAATCAATATGCACTCCTGAGGGAAACATTTAGTTCTTCAGGTGCTAAAAGCTCCACTGTGTTCAGCGGTTACCTGTATCTGTCTGCTCAGCTGGTACTGACATATAACACAGAGAGGGACAAATACAAATTCTAAAAATCTATAACTGGGTGAAGTGGGTTGATCTTAAGTAGCTGTGAGATACCTAAGGTTTTTGCAGGAGATGATACAACTCTGCGATGAACCGGCTGCGGGGGAAAGGCCTATGCAGAACAGCCGTAGAGCTAGTGCATCACTTTGGTATATGTCAGACTTGACGGTGACTAGCTTTGAGTTGCCATCAGAGTTGTTTTCCACAGCCCCATTGAGTTCTCGACAAAGGTTCCTAGTTTCCTAATGATGTTGCACATTTCAAAGCATTCCAGTAACCATGTGTGTGGCACTGAGTCATAGGCTTTCTTGGGTGACTTGGGTCACCCAAGAAAGCCTATGGCTGCTGTATCTGACTGCTGTATCTGCTGTATCAGGCAGAAACTGGTGTGTGTCTCCCTTGGTATTCCTACCATTCCCTTTCTGGGCCCTGCTCATATTCTGGTCCATGGGCCTATTGAGCTTACCTGCAATGATACCTGACAGGAGCTTCCATGTTGTACAGAGGAAGGTTATTGGCCAGTATTTTAATCAAACTGCACCCCTCTGGGGGTCCTTCTTGATCAGGACTGTCCACCCTTGCGTTAACCACACTGGGTGGTTTTTCCATCAACAGTTGCTTCAGCTGTGCTCACAGGCGTTCGACTGCAGTGAGTTTCTTTATCAAGCAGTGCTTTAGCAGAGCAGTGCTCTTCATACCTTACACTCTTTCTTGGATGTCTGCCATTGTGATTGTTACTGGCTGTGGTCAAATGTAACTGTTTTGAGGCATGGCATCAATAGGGACACTGCTGACTTGACAGTCAAAGTTTGTTGACCCTCGATTCTTGTGTGTCACCAAACTTTCTGGTTTGTTCGTTGCCACTAATATTACAATCCATGTCAGGTTGTTTGAAAAGGCAATGACATCTTTTCATTTAGTTTGAATGACCAGTGGGATAAGTTGTATACAGGAAAAAGGTCTAGCCAGTTCTGCAAACCTGTAAAGTCACAAGATAGGCTATTAGTATATTAGTGGTCTGTAAACTGTAAAGAGTAGAAGGATGAAGAGACAGTTTGGGAAATTCTTTTATCTTAGTTTGTTTATCAGATAGATTTAGCTAATCAGTCTTTTTTGTGATGCCAAATGTTCAAATCTCAGCAATTATCTATGAAACAATACATCTCCTTTAAATATTCAAATATTGACTGATTTGTTAGTTTTTGGGGTATCAATCATTTATTTTGATTTGTTCTGAATAATGAGTCACATGAGCTGGCATTTTGGCGTACTGCATGTCTGGGCTTTTGACAAGCATTTACTGCTCACTGTGTGGTACTCACTTCACCATGTGAGTCTTAGTGTGTTCGAGTAGATCATTATTCTCATGAAAATTTCAAAGAACATTCATATAGTAACATCATCCAGTATCAATGTTCTGTTCTACCTCCTCATAGGAATGCTTGGTAAATATTTAGTATGTACCTTGTATGAGATATGTTTGGATGGAGGAAGAAGGCAGATGGTGGTTGTTTTTTTTTTAAAAATGTATTTACTTTTGTTGATTATTTGTTTAGACTGAGCAATAATAATAAAGTAAAAGTATAATTTACTATTTGCTTTTTGAATCCTAATATGTATTAAAGGTGTCAGAAAACAGCCTAGAGTGTATGTGGACTTACATATATCTTCATTCCCCGCCTCATTTAATTTCCTACTTTTTTCTTGCCCCTCCTCTTTCTCCTTTCCTCCTCCTGTCCTTTAATTTCCTTGGTTTGATGATGCTTTTGATCTCTTCTGTTTTGTCATTTGAGTTGTCTGTATATTTATTCTCTGCTCGCTTCCCATTCTGTCTCTCTTTGTATGTCTCTCTCTTTCTCCTCTCTCATGACAATCAACAGGCCCTTTTTTGCCATTTTTCAGGCAGACAGCCTCTGATTCATGTGCCCATCATCTCTCCCGCCCAAGGGCCATAGGGCCAGGCACAAAAGACGCAAGCAGTCAAGCATCTCTTTCTCCTCTCTGCAGTCGTTTTCATTGCTCTCTTCTCTGACTTGTGTCTCTTTCTTCTCCTCTCATTTGCCTGTCATTCTGTCGCGCCTCTACTGTAGGTTTTCTTCTGTCGAGTTTTCTCTCCTCGTCTGCTATACACCCACCATTCATCACTCACTTTGCTCATTTCTTTCCTTTGTCTGTTTGCTTTTCCTGTCTTCTCATGGCCTTCGTCTCTCATCTGGCTGCAGCATTTTCTCCGGTCTCTCCTCTTTGGCTGAATTCCACTCTCTGCTTGTCACTCATCGTGCTCATTTAACGGAGCAGAGAAGAAAGTGGGGCAGTTTGAGAAATTATTTACAGAATTGAATTTATTTGAATTTGGGGTCTGCCTGAAGATGACATGATTGATCTCAAGCAAGATTTATTTGATTGTTTAAAGGGTGAAATTCTGGCTTCGTAGCAGGCGTTAACCTTAAAATCTGGCAGTGAATCCAGCATCAGCCATCACGCTGGACCACATCAACATTTCAAAACACTGACTAAATTCTCACATGTGCCTTAAATCTTAGGCTATGCTGTCATAAACACACCATCAATCCAAATCTGAATAATATGATCTGATGCCAGCAATGACTGATGGGACCAAGTCTGTTGCCGTCTGGGTCAGTTGGTGTTGACAATCAATCAGAAATCACTATTATTATTATAATAATAATAATACTAATAATAATACTAATACTAATACTAATAATAATAATAATAATAATAATGATAATAATTATTATTATTATTATTATTATTAGTAGTAGTAGTAGTAGTAGTAGTAGTAGTAGTAGTAGTAGTAGTATTGTTATTATTATTATTATTTGCATGTTTGACATTTGTGACTGACATTCAGTGATGTCATGATGATGACGTTGGTGATGTCACTTGTATCTTCTTGGTGTCATGTGTGGAAACTAAAAAATGTCACCACAGATTATTTTCATTTTAACCCAGTGTCATGTCTCTTATTATTAACTGGTGGTTAGTACTGGTAAGACTTTCTGCAAATAGGTAGTTATAAAAAAGTATGGAAATGATGACCTAATGAAGGTCCAACATATCGATGAAGTCAGCTTATCTCAGCGAGACATCACAGTTCATCCTGAGAGGAACATGAATGTCTGACATTTAAAGTGAAAACTGTGTTTGATGTGCTCACTAAAGCCTTTACTGTTCATCCTCTGAAGAGCTTGAATATCTGTACAGAAGTTCATCTTAATTCATCCAGTCAACTGAAAAAAATTCACACACCGTTCATTCATTCTCAAAAGAAGAATGTGCATGTGATATCATGACAGTCCCTTTAACATTTGTCATGCTGTTGTAGTCTGATGAATCAACCAACTGATATTGTTAGAGCCATGCAGGCCACATTCACTGAAAGTAAATTTATATAAGCTTAGCTGACAACTTCACAATTTTATCATTCATTTCTTTGTGGGTAGGTCAAAAAAGTGCCTCTTATTCAAAATGAGACTGACATGTAAAATTGCACAACACAACTCTGTAATGAGTGCATGTTTGAGAGGAGCTCCAGAAACACAGTGGACGAATACCCTTTGAAAGAGTTTCTGTTGATGTCTTTCACTCACTCCACAATCTGTCTTTATTCTTCCATCCATGTCATCTATGTCATCCATGTTATTAGAGCTATCCATTTCTGTGCCTCTTAAAACTGTCGCTCTGTGCATGTGTGTATGATTTGATGATGTTTCTCTTCAGTGTATTTTAAGTTGTTTGGCAGTTGTCACTGGCAAGGTAGAGTGGTGGTGTCCTCTTTCTTTCTCTGTTAGTTTGTGGTGTGTGTATGACATGGAGAGAGAGTGTGTGTGTGTCACGTCATGTCGTGCGTAACAAGATCGAGGGCAGCCATAGTGAAGGACAAGCGTTTTTCATCCATTTATGAGGCTGTCAGCATAGAAGCCAGCCAAGCATCTTAATGACCTATGACTCAACTCAGAGAATAATCTGACACACACACACACACACATGCACAAACACAGGGCTGAGTCACACACAGTTCACATGTAGCACAAACACTAACACACAGACACAGTATACTCACAACAGAACACAGCATCTTGACCTCATCTGGTACGACGGCTACATATAACAACATGTGACTGCTGCAGAAACCCCATAACACATTATTAACCATAAACCATGAGGACTGTGACAGCTCTGACAGAGGTGGCAGATTTAAATTAGCAGCATTACCTCCTGCTGATTCATGCACAAGTGAATGATATGAAAATAATTTACTGACATGCCTGACAAGACTCTTCATGAAGAGTTTTATTTGACCAAATGATGAAATTGTGATAATACAATGATAATGAATAATACAACTCTTAGATAGAGTTCAAACACTGAGTACTCATTGTAGCTTTCTTTTGGTCATTCTAACATGCTTCACAATAGATAGATAGATAGATAGATAGATAGATAGATAGATAGATAGATAGATAGATAGATAGATAGATAGATAGAT
>JBAJHX010000053.1:23709432-23753917 GCA_037176925.1 Amniataba percoides | reverse complement strand
GATAGATAGATAGATAGATAGATAGATAGATAGATAGATAGATAGATAGATAGATAGATAGATAGATAGAGATTAATGGAGGTTAATGGGTAGACCCTGAACATGCTGGAGAAATTATATATTTCATTTGGTTTATAATTCATAAACAAATATAATTTGACATCTCAGGATTCTGAGGGAGGAAGTGAAAAAACATTGTTGGGGAGATGCATATCTAAACTGTCCATCTTACCCTGGTACTACTGCAACCCAGCCCCAGATAAGCAACAGAAGTTGGATGGATGAAACTTCCATACCTCAGATCTTATGACCATAAAAGCTTTAAAAACACTAGATCATTTTTTGATGATTATTTTTGATATTATGACATGAAAAATCAAAAATTAAATGAAATGAATAAATTAGACAGGGTTTAATGTATTGTTAAAAGTGTGTTTAACAGATAAAGGTATGCATTCAAGGGTAAATCTGTACATTTATAAAAACAACAACATGTAGTTTTACCACTTTTAACTGCAGGCATGGTAACATAACACTTTGTAACATAAGATAACATGACGTAAACATAAGGACCCCCTTAGCTGTGATATTGCAGTATCTCACCTATAACAGTACCACAGCTCCTTTGTGTTTTGAGAGTTGATGAGCTTTCCTAGAAACTGCACCACATAGTTAGATACATTATGAATAACATTTCTGAATTGATTGAATATGTTGAATGTTTAATTTAGTAAGAGATACAAAATTTGATGCTAACGTCACACATCAAGAGATGTGTTTTGAAGATGTTCATAAAACAGACTGTGGCTCAGACACAGAAGAGAGGACTGATGCAGTCCATGCCTCAACTGAAGCTTTTAAGGAGCAATCAGCATGCAGGAAGAGCCATCAAACATGTTCATTTACACCATTGTTATTCCAGTGTTTACCATGATGGTAATTCTTCACCACATGATTCCCTTCCCTTTCTGCTGTGATGATTTCACTGCCCTGTAATGAAAATGTAACCTAATTATTCATACCAATTACAAGCAAAAAGCTATTCTTCTGCAATACAGTCCCTCTGTCAATGATTTAGATTTGTAGATTTACTGAATGAGCTAATTCCCACTTAATTCAAATTACTTTGGCTGCATTTTATTCTTTAAATGTCCTCAAAAGAAAAAGTAACAGTCTCTGAGTCGGCCTCCAGGGAGTTTATTGATCTGTGCTGAACACAAGTTTGTTTACTCCTCAGGGTTTAGGATTAGCAGTTAGCATACTGGAGAGATTAATTTTTAATCTTTTAATCAGTGGTGAATATTTATGATTTAACATGTGATTGTGGTCCATAGGGCGGCTATGTTGCAGTGGAATGAGTGTTGTGTGTATTTGAAGGATGTGTGAGTAAAGGTGGGGGACTGAGAGGCTGCAGAGAGGGAAGCAACAACAAAATATACTTTATCTGTTTTTAGTTTTACATAATATATATATTACACATATAACCACACTTTACCGGCACATTAACGCTGCTGTCATAACAAGGCGAGAACTCTGGAGCGAGGCTGGCACTTGCAAGTAAACTAGCAAACACAGCAAGAGAACCAAAACATGCGAGACAAGTGCCAGCCCACCGAGGCAAAGATGGATTTTTACCCATTTATGTCTCGTTGCTTTGACACTGGAAACTGTTGAAAAAATGAAATCAGTGAAAATCCTGTGATAACTCCACTGAACACTTCCTGCCCAGCACCAAACAACACACAAGACTGGAAGTATGAATAAGCACATGTTTAAAATATTTTTTTAAACACTGGATGTGTCTTTGTGTTTAAATTTGTTTTGGTTCCCAGAGTGGCCAAAAATGCTCCTTTAAAATAATTCATTGAATGACACGACATAAGGCATGATAGCGTTGCCATTAGATCACTTACATAAAAGAAAAGTACAGAAAAAGTGAGGTGTGAAGTGTACTTGTGTGTTTATGGCCTCAGGTGGTGAATTAAGGATTTAATGACACCTATTGCGAAAGAGCAAAAGAGAATCAAAACATGTGCATCTCAAAATATTTTTTTGACAGTTATTAAATTATCCAATTAAAAACTGAGATTATCCTCAGAGATAATCTCACTAAATCCACATTTTGCTCTCCGCAGCTCATATTTGTTTAGCAGGGAGAATGGAAAGTGACAGTTCTCTCAAAGTGTGTATCCTCTACGATAATCCTGACATGGGAGCTGATTTAGTGCAGCTTTAAGCTTCATGTCCTGAAAGATTTTAACTGTTGTTAAATTATATCATAGCAGAATGCATGGTATCCCCTATATCATTTCAAAGATTATAGTTTATAGTTTATAGTTTATAAGTTTGTGAGGTTTTGGTCATGCACACCATGCTGAAGTTTCTAGAAGGAAAAGGGACTTCCATATAAATACAGATGCTCTCTATTTCAGTCACACCGTGAGTCTTTTTGACGGTCACAAGACAATGAACCAAAATGATGCCAATAAACTGAAGTGTTGTTTTATTTTCTGCCTGCACAAAAGGTCACATGGACAGACCACAGTGTTTGGGGGGATTTAGCTGAGTCAGAGGGAAGACTCAGAGGGAGCGATAGAGAGTGCAGCTGTCTGTATGCCGGCATCCACTGAACCAAGCCATGCAGATAATAAAGCAGAAGCATCTCAGCAGCTCAGAAAACCTTCATCTCTAGATGATCAGAGTGAGTGTGTGTGCTTTTATTTGTGTGGTGAGTTCTGCCAAGCAGGCTGTGATACTTGGGTTGTGTTGTGGGTCATGGGGTGGATACTTGGGAAAAGACAATATTGATTTCTCCTTTTAGTTAAGGCTAACTTGGGGAAAGATTGGGCTGAAGTGCTTTGTGGCTAAATTATGGGGATAATGACTCAGATGCAACACTAAACAAACAGGAATTTTACCACTCAACTGTTCAACGTCTTTTCAAAAACGTTGTTCACTCTCAGAGGACAACAGTTTGCTGTTGTTATCCAATATGTGGTGAGAATGGAATAGAGTGAATTTCCCTCAAATTGCTGGTTCTTATTGTATTACTTGATCGATAACTCACCAGGTTAAACTGCCTTGATCTGAGAGGGGTAACACTGCTAACATAAGGTCAGGTAAGATAGAAAAACAGGCAGCTGTCCTGCTTCAGCTCTGACCTGCCTTACTGTAGCTGTGTGAGCACTGCTTACCTGTGCAGCAGCATCTTCTTCATGCTCCCTGTTAGTTCCTCCAAATGAAGTGGTTTAGAAAAGCTGTTCGTACTGAATAAAGTGCTATCATAACAGTAAGAAACTCTAGAAAATCTCTAATCTCCTCGTATAGTCCAAAGATATGCGAGTCAGATGATCTGAACACTGAATCTTTTCATGCGTATGTAATGGACATTAATTTGAGGAAGGTTAGCGGTGAAGGTTTGGTTGGGCAAACACTAAATTTCTGAATTTTCAATCTCCTATTAAGCAAAAAATTTTCATTTAAAATCGTGTTACGGAAAACTGTGTTTACATCTACTTGACACAGAAATAAAACTTGTTTTATTTTTTTTTACTCTGGGTAAAACAGCAAACTACAGGAATTTACAAAATTTTGAAATATTTCTTTAAATCAAATTGCATTGGTAACACTCCTCCCAAAACTCTACTTGGACAGGGTGCCAGCAGCCTTTGTATCTCTCTACACCATGAGCATCCAGCAGTGCAATGGAGCCCACAGCATCATTCGAGCTATTTCTCAGTGCTTGTGGGCTAATACCCCTCCATAGCTATCATCAGCCGGTCCCCAAACAGCCCCCTTCCACCCACAGCCCCCTGAAGTGCTTACACAGGCTGCCTAGCCTTGGCAGGATATGACACACCATTAACCCTCCACCATGCCATGACGCTTATTTAGAGACATCTGGAACTTAAAATATTTCATGACTTCTCCCAGGACCTCCACAGATTAAAATAAGGGCCTGGTTACTTTTAAATACAGAGACAGAGAAAGCGAGATAGGGGAGTAGTGGAGAGAGAGAGGGGGCCCTGAAGAGGAGTCCAATGGTGACAGTACAGCCATAACTAATGTGATTCCCCTGCTATGACTCACAGAAGAGGTATATAAATACCCACACAGGCCCCTGTCACTGACACGCAAACCCTCCCCAGCTTTGTATAAACCCATGAGACAATTTGTGTTTATCTTGGGGTGTGGAAGGCGTGTGTGTGTGTCTCCCACACAGCTGTGCAGTGCAAAAAAAGAAAATTAGGGATACTGAGATGATAAGGGGTTTACTAGAGCCCCACATGAGCATAAAGTGTGGAGAAAGAAAAGAGACTAAATGAGAAAACCAAGATGGGGAGGTGTGTGTGTGTGTGTGTGTGTGTGTGTGTGTGTGTGTGGGGGGGGGGCATCCAAAATAACTCTTTTTAGACCTTGGTGGGAGACAAGGTTTGTTTAGTGAGTCTCCACCTGCACCTGTTAACACACATGGCGCCCTGCTGATGGAGCTGAGCGCAGTAATGTGGAGCTGATGATGATGATGATGATTCTATGTGCAGCTGCATTCCAGAGTCAAGCTCGGTAATATAGAAGGACCCATTCAAGCTTTAGCAGAGGGAACATCATCTGCTGCCTTTGTTTGAATTCAGATTCATAAATCGTTACTATGTGAGGCAACATCCACACCTCCAAGGTCGAGTCTTATGAATGCATGGGTTAAAGCTTGACTTGCGACACACACACTTCATGTCACAACAAGCAAGCACAATATTTCAAAAGTACAGAAAATGGCAGAGGACATCATCCACCAGCATGTAAGTGGTAATATACAGGTACCCGTTGTACAGTGGTTCAGTTGGTCATACTCCATTTACGTACTTGATATGCACGTTTTGTTCATGTGAGCTTTGCAGCAAGTTACAGTTTAAGTTTGAGCTGTTTTTGTTCTCATTTTCAAGGAGCTGAGAAAGGCACAATGACTAATTATTATAGAGACTAATTGGTTATAATGTACATCGTTATATCATTATCAAACACTACATTTTGATGGGTCTGCATCATGAAAAGTCATGCTGAAAAATAAAAAGCTGTAGCTGTAAGGAGTTCTTTTCTGACATGGTTTCTATGTGGTTGGAATAATGGACATTTCTCCAATGTCCCTAACAGACCAGCAGAATGTGTAAGATGTGTAAGAAGACAGTCAGTGGAGTCCTGAGTGTTAAAAAGGGTTTAATATGTGGCAGATTATAATGAGATAAAACACATTTATGTCAATCTGTGAAATACTGAACTTGTATGAAGAGTATGCAGGGGATATAAAATTATCGAGGATATGTGTATGAAATAGCAGCAAACTTGCTTGAGAGACTCCTCACGCATCCTGAGCCCTCATTACATGCTCTAACACAGTGAACTAATGAAGGGCAGGGATGTAAGCCACGATGTCTTAATTACTTTTCAAATTAAGGTAAAAATACTGATGTTATGCTGCTGATTAACTGGAAAAAGTCAGAAAAAGCGACATGGTTTGTTGATCCTGTCAGCTGTGTAGGTCACCAAGCCAATATTAGCTCACACCCCCCTGCTTGGAATCCTTCAAGACATGCTCAGACTCGAGGAGATCTCCGGAACAAACCAGAGTAAATCTAGCTCTGAGAAAGTGAGGGAGAGCAGTTTTAGTGGATTTGCTGCCAGTTTTGAGGCTGCGAAGCAAGCAAGCCTGTGTCTTAAAGTCAATTCCTCCCAGGAGAGCCACAAAGAGAAGACATTTAGTTAAAGGCACCGCCATGTAGATGTTTGTAGAACAGGATGTAAGAAAGCGCCAGAAAAATTGAACAGCTTTGAGTGTGGGTTTGATGGAAAAAGAAACACAGAGATATTCCACTGATGCATTTAGAAGAAACTAGTGTATACTAGTATATCCAAAAGTTCCTTGATTCCTTTGTCCTTGATTTATGTCGGAGTTCGTTACTACGAAAGTGATGTAACGTGATTTTCACAATAAGCTCACAGACACACACATAACTGAACTTTTTGAGATGCTGTCAAACAGACAGCAGCAATAATTGAAGTCAAAATGCTGTGCAGTACACACACACACACACACATCGTTCATACGCCCATTCTGTGTCACTCACATATGCTAACACATACGTAAAATCATAATCTGGCACATAAAAACACTGTACAGTATTTGTTTTAAAGTCGCAGATGCTGCATGTCGGAGTGATGGAGCAACACTTTCTTAATAAATTTATGGGAAGCGATGACGTAGGATGTCGACGTAGGTTGATGGCATCATAAAGCGAGGACCGCCTGTACTAGTGTACACTAATAATAGTGTTTCATTATTAGCTCAAAGTTCATTAGCCTGGAAGTCAGTGAGCTAAGCTCTCCAATATGTTATCTTGCAGAGGATAATATCTACTCTTGAGGTTATAGATTAGTGGAGTGGATGTGATTTACATGGCCGCAGGGGGAAATCAAAGAACATACCACATAACTTGATAATTACTGTAATAAATTGTGATTTTGTTTTATTCATGCTCAAGTTCTTAGGCAATATCTGTAGGGATGGAGGGTTAATTTTAATTTTATTTTGACTCACCAGCAAGGATCACTGGACACATGTTGGTCCAAAAAGCTTATTTCTAATAGACCATCATCATAACACATAGGAAGTCTTGAACCCTTTAGGATGGTGAAAAGAAACATATTAACATGGTTTAAATCTCTTCAGAAGCAAGATTTTAATCTATTAAAATGCAACAACTTAATGTGTGCAGAAAAAATTATCTTTTGTAACACGCATGAGAAAATACACGTTTGGTCAAATGGCTTTTAATGATAATCATTAGACTAGGAGTCATTAGCCTGGAAGTCAATGACTTTACACAGCTCCCTGATATGTTGTCTTAGGAGAGATAATATCTCAGCCCACAGTTATGGATTAGTGACTATCCTTGAGTGGGAACTGTATAACTACACTCACTTTTCTGTTGGAAAAGAGAAAAGTAGGAAACAGCAATATAAAACTGAGCTATATGACCCTCTCTCTGAAGCTGCAACATTACAACAGTTCTGTTGTAGCACTCAATCACTGCACTGAGCCTTTATTTTAGAGGCGCTCTGAAAGCAGTATTTAGACCCTGAGTGTGAAGATCTTTACCATTTAACAAAGATGGAACATCCAAAGTATATGATGCACCCCTATCTGCAATATATGTGCTGGCCTCCAAAAATGATTATATAATTATCATGGTGCTACTGTAAGCAATTTATATTTTTATACACACATTTTTTGGGGACTGTAGGAATCACTAGTCACCCTGAATTCTGAGAGCGCAGCTTCTTTTAAGGTTATATAAAACTGGAAAACGAGATAAAATCCACCAGAAGACCACAGAGGAACATTTCATATTATTCACATTATAGAAATCACAACTATGCATACAACAGTGTATTACACTGACCACACATAGTTCAGCCATATATGAGGTTTCTACCATGTCTTGCTGCCTGTCAGTCTCTTAGATTCACAGCTCGTGAATATTCATGCCAGGTATGATTATACTCTCTCTAATCCAGGAAGTGAGTGGGATAATAAAAATCCTCAGAGAGCTGCAGCCGCTCCTCTGACACCAAAATAAACAAATAATCACTGCATTCACCGGCACAAGCGTGCAGATTCAGGAGACCTAGCTGCTTTTTCCACACAATGTCACATGACGGAGGGTGATGGAAGGTAATGGAGGGTGAAGTGTGGTGCACGGAAAGCTAAACGTCAAAGCAGACAGACGGCAAGTGTGTCTGAAGGAAGAGGAGCAGGGGCAGCATGAGCGTTCTGTGATTTCATGACCCCAGTCAGAGCTGAAACTGATGAGCCTCTCATGAGAAGAAAGAGAAAGAGGGCCTCTTTCTTGTAATTGCATCAGCACTTCGTTAACAATAATGCAATTAAACAGAGGGCCCCTGGAAGAGATGCGGCTAAAAGGAATTCTTTTTCCCCTCTCTCTCTCTGTTTTCCCACATGAGGCTGAGGTATGTTAATGTCAATTGGATTCTGCTTGTTATCTCTCCAGCCACCCTAATCTGATCCCTGGAAAAGTCAGGGAACAAGATGTTGAGTCAGTTGAAAAACTTCCTTGCTGATAAGAGAGAACATGGATTTTTTTTCCCACAATGCTGCACTGATGCAATTTAAAAAAATGAAAATAACGTCAAATGTCACAGTTTTAAAGGGCAGGGCAGAGGGGAGGAGAAGGAATTTGTTGCTTGATATACACACAGTTGCCAGTTTAGTTGGATGCACCTACATGCAGCCCATAAACAGGTAGATCTTAAATCTTACCCTCAGGAAGGTTGTAATTTTTAGTTTTTTAATAGTTAGTTTTTGCACCAACTGTTTAATCCATCATTTAATGTAGGTTGCTTGAATATTTGAAACATCTCTACATACAACACAAAGCAGTTCAATAGCATCACAAGCAGTACCATAAAGATGAATCAACACCTCTGTAAAACTCTGTCACCAGACCAAGCCAGTCATAGCATCCACTGGGAAGAGGTCAAAGGTCATTGACCAGCAGTCAGTGGCTGGATAGACAAAGATCAAGGAGGACTTTCACATCTGATATGAGAGTCTAGTGGCGGAGTCAGACTGTCTGAGGGGCCCGGCTGAAAAAAAAGTTCCAGGCCTTGGTTATGAAGAAGATTATGTGATTGTGTCAGATTTAAAGGCTAACTTCTACTCCTTTACTAAAAACAATAATCAAGTAAATAAATCCAAATATAAACTGATGATGCGCTAGTGATGAAGTGGTTTGAGTGGCTGGTCAAAGATTACATCTGCTCCTCACTGCTCAGCACACTGGACCCTCTACAGTTTGTCTGTCATCGCACACATCTTCCACTTTATTGTGTTGTAATCATCTGCTAATGTTTATCATTTTTATACTGCTTTGGTTGTATGGATTTCAGATCTGTAATGTCCTCAATGCAAAGACAATCATCATGAAATTTCTGCACATTGCTGAGCTTTTGCCTGTTTATAGACATTGCATGTTACCAATTGGATAACCAATTTGACTGGATGAGCCAATGATAAGGCTGAGAGGAGGGGCCAGATCCAGTGAACATGGAAACAGAGGAAGAAGAGGAAGCCGGGCAGCACAAGGACATGGGACTGAAGACATGTACAAGAAAGTAGGATTTGAGGTTGGGAAGCCAATTTAACTTTTTTCAGGGTGACAAAGATGGTTCACTTCTAACACGGGTAAATCGCCATGGTAACTGATTCTGCAAACCTAATGTGCACCAGAGCAGGTTAAGTTCAAGATGAGAGATCATGTTTTAAGACAGCACTGCCTATTGACCAATAAATTATCTTGGAAAATTACTTTTTTTTACTTTGGTATAGATTTTACATACACAAGTCTGAATACACACACATGCACATGCAACAAATGGAGAGACAGAGCGAGGGGGCATTATGACTGGGACTTTTTTACTGAACTGTGGCCCCTCAGACTCCTGGCCCTGTGCTCAGTATGCCTGTTTGATAATTATTTAAACCGATGTTTATTATCACCTTTATGGTTAGCTGATCCTACATCAACCCTCTTTCAAGAGGCTAGACAGTACACGTCAAAAGATATGAGACAACCCTTAAACACTGATGCGTGGTGTGTGTCCAATGCAGACTCGCCAGCTTGGTGTTAAGACGACATGTCATTCTTCACAGTAGATTATAGGACGGAGAGAAGATTTTAGTCCTCATTTTTAGTGCTCTCAGATAAGAGTTAAACATACTTAATAATAACAACGTAAAAACCCTAAAGTGACCTCGGGGCCTTTTTGAAACTCATCATGGTTCACAGTTAAAATGAGCCACTTAGAAACTAAATTCAGACTTCCCAAACACCAGATAAGAAGATGAAGTATGAAACAAATGAAACTAAAGTTATTCTCTATATGCAGGGTTTACTTCATCTATGAACATCAGTATAGAGGGGAAACAATCTCCCTAACAACAGTGGTACTCTTTATCTATTATCTCATTTTCCCGTATGCAAAGCATGCCTGGCTACACCCAAGAAGGACATTTATTCACCCATGTTAATGTTTTAGTGGGAAATAAAAGAGGGGCGGAGAAACAAAAGGACAGACAGTCGTCCGCTCTGTCTTCCAAGGAGGCAGACGTTTGACCTAATTAGTATGCAAACGTATGTGGGTGTGGGAGGGCGTCGAGGTTGTTGGTGATTTAAGGCGGGAGAGGAGAAAACTCTCCCTGCCCTCCTTTCATACGTCCACCTCTGCTGCCTTTTGTACTCTGTAGCCCTCCATTTCCCTGGCCTACATTTGTTCCCAGACATCTTTGTGTTTGGGCGGCTGGAGGACAAGGCCAGGCGGGTAAGACCCAACATCCATAAATTAAGATGTGTTATAGTAGAAAAAGCAGGGCACAAGGCTTAACTGTATTGTTTTTACCAACAGCAGTTGGTAGAGGAGCTTTGTTTGTGGGTTGTGTTCTTCGCATTGTCTCAGAGAAACATTTAGTCAAACACTCAGATGATCCTCAGGCTCAGAAAGACAATGGGCAGAATACCTCCATCCAGCTGAATACCTCATTTACCCTGTAGGAGCGAGACGAAGCTGCAGTAATGATGTAGTAATGAAAACAAAAGGCATGAAGAAAGAGGGAAAGGAGAAATTCAATGAGCATGTTGGCATTTGGTAAGAAGGGCACCCGGAGACCCCCGCTGTTTCATCGCATCATGCATCCCAGACACACTTCTCCTCATCTCCTCTGGCCTTTGGCGCGAACGACATCGGCGCTAATTGTCTGTGATGGTTTCAGTCCCGGGAATAAGACGAGAGAGGACGAGGAGGACAGAGACCAGACAAAGGACGGACGGGATGGGACGGAACGAAGCGGTGGAGGGGAAGGAGGGGTAATGAGGGAGGAAATAAAGCAAAATGGAAGTGAGTGTGGGAGGAAAGGGCAAAGAAGATGTGGACAGACTGATGGAGGGCAAACGATGAGACAAAGGCAAAGGGAAGTAAGAAGAGGGGGAAACAAAGTAGGCTGAAATAAATGTCTCATAGCGACAACTCATCCAAGGTTTCACATAAAGGACTTTTTGCGGTGAGCGGGGTCAATACCAACCACAACACCCAGGAAAGAAGGTATTATACTTGAATATAATGGCAGGGTAAAACTTTGCGAATGAACGGGAGATGTATTTCTCTCCTTATATCACTACTCTTTTCAGCGCAATACTGGCGAAGGCTGTTAGGACAGCAGCTTTATGAAAATGTGGTTGTGAGGACAAAAATCCGAAAAGAGGAGAGGACAAGATGAGCAAAGTAAATTTGAGAGAAAATACAATGAAAGCCAAAGAAGAGAGATGACAGAAAAGGACGAGAATAGAATAGAGGAAAGGATGAGAGGAGTGAGTAGAAAAGCATAAATATTAATGAGATATATGTTACAAGAAGCTAGTGATGTGGGGCTAAAAAAAAAAAGATGGAATATCAGAGATAAAACTGTGTAGTGTAAACTCAACACGAGCTTCTCTTTGCTGGCATGGTGTATCCAGTAGAAAAGTTTTCCAGGTGGCTGGTATCCTTAATGATCATAGCCTCAGTCTTACACTGTCTAGTGTTAATGGCTTTCTAACAGAAGAACGCCACCTATGAAATGCTCAGCTGAATGAACCCTCTCTGCTGGGCTTACAGTGCTGTTCAGAAGGTAGCTCTGATTATAACTGTCTCTCTAGATCCTGTGAGAATCTGAATTATGAGCAGCACCAGGCAGAGATGGACAAAATGATTTATTCTCTCATTTATACTTCAATGTTTTATATGACGCAAAGTTATTTCTACATGATCAATGGTTCCTATTCCTGCCATAAATATCAAACATGTTCATTTGAAAAGTGAAAAATAATGTTTTATTTATTTGCTATCTTTTTCTTGTTTCAGTGAGTGGTAAAGGATTTGGAGTGTGTATGTGTGCTTGTTTTTGTTCTAAAACACAGGACAGACCACAGAAGAACTCACAGCAGCTGGCTACGAGATGTTGAGTAACTGGTATTGATCAACAGCCCTATCAACCCCCTGCAGATATATCATGGTCGTTCTGTGCAGTAGGATGGTAAAAATGGGAATTATGTCTACTAGCAGGGCTACAAGGGCCTGGGGGGAGAGCTTTGGAGGGGGAGGGGGTACAAGGGTGGTGACAAGGATGAAGGGATGGAGAGAGTGTGGCTAGTTGGATGGAGGGATAGAGAGGAGGAGAGCTCCAGCGGACTGTTGGGGAGGCTCTGTTCTGCCGTGTCCTCGGGGGGGTGGGCATAAAAGAACTCCACATCAACACCATTACAAAAGAAGAAGAGAAGAAAGAGAAGAAAGGAGACATGAAGAGATGGAAAATGACATGTGGCCCTTTTTATTTCGCCAAGAGATTATCTCTCCTCGCTACCAACTCTCACCCATCTCTCTTTCTTGAAGTGAGCTGTCTCCCATTCTCCCTCTTCCTCCATCAGTCCATCCGGCTCTGTTTGTGCATTCTCATCATGCTGCTGCCTGAGCGAGCCCGAGACAGAGACAGAACAGCAGAAAGAGGAAAAGGCACATAAAAAGAGCTGATCTCGATGTCCTAATCTGCACTCCTCCTAAAACAAAACAAAAAGGGCCTGAAATTAATAAATTACTCAATTTCAATCATAAATAATAAATTCCAGGCATAATGTGTCTCAGTGTTTCCATTACAAATTCCATCCTCTCTTCCAGGATCAGTCAGCTTCCATATTTGTGAATGATCAGAGAGCCGGAGTGTCTGAGTATGTCTGAAGCAGCGGGTGATGTTACAGCGGAGAAAATAAGATAAAGCCATCCTTTTGTTACGCTGTCATTTGGTCCAGCTGCCAAGTTTGGCCAGGCTCTTGTTGTAGAGAGACAGCAATGCCGGGCCACCATCTTTCATCCTCACACGGAGTTGTTGTAACTTTAGTCGAGTATCAAAGTGTTACATTATTGTTCAATGACAAAAAGCATGGTACAGCAGGTACTAGCTGTTAATAATGCAATGACAGTATCTAGCAAGCTAACAATGTTAGTATGAAGTAGCTCTGAAGGTAGACAAGTATAAAGAACTTCTACTAAGCATAAAAACAATATGATTCACACTGAATTACAATTAAGAAGTGAAGAAAGAAAACATACCTGTTGCAGTGACAGCCAGCAGACATTAAAAGCAGGGAGGCACGTCCTCGCGTGATGCATCATTTTCTATTTGAAGTCGTAAAGATTGACGTGCCTGCAAACTGCCCTCTTCAGGATAAAATGGTGATGCTGACACCGGTAATGCATCACATTTGGTAGTTACATTTTGAAGTGTGGCAGCGAGGGATGCTACAGCAGCAACCACAGGATTAAGAGGATAAAGCTGTCTTTAATGTATTCTTCCACTTGGTTCAACGG
The DNA here is from genome assembly GCA_037176925.1 of Amniataba percoides. Classification (NCBI taxonomy): domain Eukaryota; kingdom Metazoa; phylum Chordata; class Actinopteri; order Centrarchiformes; family Terapontidae; genus Amniataba; species Amniataba percoides. Next base: position 23,740,450 of record JBAJHX010000053.1, on the reverse strand, counting down.
CTTTCATGGCTGCCATTTTTGAGCAGTTTCTTGTTGTACAGGAGCAGTATTACAGTCACTGTCTGTGGAAATGATTTACCTGCAGAGAACCGTCAGGTGACCCCATGAATGGAGGAAGGACAGATGCTGAAGCGGCTGCAGCATAAAATCAGGCATCATAAAGCCATGAGTTAAGGTTTCCTAACAGGTTTACTCCATTGACTTGAAAGGTAATATCTTGGACTGCGGTTTAAAACACCAACACATTATGTATGTCAGAACTTTCTCCTGAAGAAATGCTGAACTTTTCTTTTTTTTAAACTTTCCCCTTGAGTTTAGTTAGTGCTGATACACTGTGACTCCATTCAAATGAATTGAATTTGGTCACATACACACATGTGCTGACCAGAGGCTATGGAGGCACAAAAAGTGGTGGTGCTTGTAATGTATAAATACACCTTGCTTGTTTGATCGAGGTAATTTTAAATGAGGTTCTTGGCTTTACTGTTATGTTAATTAGACTCCATCATAAATGTGTGTGAAATGCCACTTAGGACATGCACTCTCCTGCGCTCCCCTGAATGCTGCTGAAATACTTGCATGTTCTCCACCCTGTTGTGGCAGGAAGGATTCTCAGTTCTCCAAGTTGTTCTTTCCTCTTTGGTCACAGTATCCTGAGGGAAAGGCCCACTTGCAGAAATATGCTAATGACAATTTTTATTCTTTTAATGTGCAAATGAATGCAACATAACACAAAACTCACCTCCAGTGCATCCATCAGCAGCAGTGTGCTGCAGATGCTGCCTTTCACAGAGCTCAACACAAAGTCTCATACTGAAGCTCAGTTTAATGACAAAAAATCATCACCTTTATCATCTAAAGAACAGTTTGTGTGCTGTCACTTTTGTTTTTGAAGGCTGATATTAGTATTTTACATATGTTATATAAAACGTGTATGTTTTTAAATGTTAAGCCTCAGGCCACTGAACATTTTTATACCAGCTCTTTACATAGACATAGTCTAGAGTCTGTACAACACTCTCTGTCTTTAGACCCTCAACATAGATGAGGAAAACTCTCCAGAAAAGTGCTTTTAGAGGGAAGTAAGAAACCATCTTAAAGAGCTTAATTAATCTATAAAGTTTGTTATGTGTTTATCCACATATGGAGATGTGGAGCATCACTGGTCAGAGTTACTGTGGAGGACTGCGCAGTCTCCAGTCAAGGTCAAGTTTGGTTTTTATAAATCCTGATTTTGCACACTACTTTACTGAGGGCTGGCCCCAAACAGATTTGTGGTTTCCAGGCCTCTGCTGTACCTTGTTCCTTTGGATATTATCATATATACAGAGATAATGTCTGTTCTTCTGTTCTGTGCCTGTTGATAGCCATGTTATTTTTATCTTGTGCTGATGCCTCTAACTACAGTGACTGTGTAGTAATAAATATATATATGTACATAAATGTATATGGAGATATGAACAGGTAGATAACATTAACCAAAAGAATGACGGTGAAGTGACATAGTCAAAATCAAATGCATACTTTCAAAGATCATCATGTGGAACACTCTTATGATGAGAGTTCAGTACACAGTGTTTGTGTGAGGCTCCAGTATATCACTTATATTATACTGGTACCAACTTTTTGGACCCATTTGGCTTCTTATTGAGCCAACCTGTTACCCGTCTGCTTTGACACGCCTGCCAACCAGCTGCTTTGTCTTAACCATATTACCGCTGATTCATAACCCACAAAAGACACACACACATCCTCCTACACATTTGTCAACACATTAAGCATGTGCCATTGGAGGCCTTTTGTCCCACATGCAGACAGGGTTTTAGACAACACAGCCTTTTGTTTGTGGTCCCTGCTGCAGAGCCACGTCACCAAACAATGGAGCCATTGAAAGTGAATTTGCCCTGACACACTTGGCTGTATCGGGGGTTGGGGGTGCATCAGACTGGCACAAGCAGCACAGAAACACTATGTAAATTTGTTACAGCAGGAAAGTCTGTGTATAATTCCCTTGAAAAGATCAAAAGCAACAATACATTTATTCCTCTGACTGAGGTACTGTGTATCCAAAGACTGTCATCTTATTTGTCTGAGCCATTAATATGAATAGTTTTTAGTGATAATCATATTTAATAGTTAATAATGATTAATTACCTAACCCAGCTCAGGCTGTAACACACCTTGGACTGCCCAGAACTTTGTGAGAACAAGCCAACATCACATTGACACAAAATGTTTTTTTATCTAAGAGACAGAACTGAAGTAGCTCCATTAATAGTCATATTAATGGAGAATTAAAAAGGACAAATGAAATCCTTGTCTAGCTTAATACAGTAGGGAATAAAAATGATTAATCCAAGAAATTTGAATCGGTGAATATATTTTCAACCTCACCTGTAGTGACAGAGGAGACAGAACCAGCCTGCTGCAAATGACACCAAAACACAGCAGCATACTTTATTTTGTTCGTTGGTGCTGTTTATAATGGTGGGAAAACACAGGTTTCACATCCATATTTTGAAAAAAACAGAACAACTTGTGTTCAATATTTTCATGTTCCCAGAGTCTCAGCAAGGGAGCGTAGACTGAAAGTCTTCAATGCTGCATGAGCGAGGGATAAACCTGCTGGCTTTAGACAGCTCCATTTGTACTCATGGGTGTGTATGGTATACAGCCACCAATCATTCTGTTTTTCACCTTGTGTTCTCCTGGAAACACCACTTTGACCTCCATCATCATCATCATAGCTTATCCTGACCTTTACTATTTATTATATGTAGGACAGAACAGAAGTTGATAGTTTTTGGCAGTTGATGGACACAAAACAAATATATATATTTTATTTGGCTGAGAAATATTCTACATTACAGAGGTGTTCACAGAAAGCAGTTAAATATTTTGCAGCCTGTGCTCACACCTGCTTATCTCTTGTGCTTTTCTTTCCCCTCTCTCCATCCTCTCAGGCTCATGAGACTTCCCTCATCAGGACCCACTAACACACGCCTGTGGCATTATATAAGAAGAGGCTGTAAGCTCTGTACAGGAGCGATAAATAATGTAGTTTCTCACACGACCACATATAATAGTTCTGCTGAGCTTTCCATTATTGTTTTGCTTTTGAAGAATTTACTCACTATAATGTACCTCAAAAAAGTACAACACGGCGAATCAGCTGTTACTGAACCAAAGCCTGAAACATGCCTGTGATGTTAGTTTGCTGAACTTGTTGTATTAGATATATGTCATATTGCTAAGCACACCTTCCTTTAAGCTACAACATGCTCTACTTAGGTATGTGATGATGGGATGGTGGAGTTTGCCTGGATGCAGCTGGTTGCCGTGGCAGCAGAGCTGCACCGCACTAAGCACAGAACATGACATGTCTGAGTATCAGACACAGAGGTAACCACCCACTGCCTGACAGCACCTTCAGCTCTCAGGGGTCAGGTCCTCTCAGCGTGTCAGCAGAGGTCACACAGATTGCTTTGTCTCTGTGTTTACTTCACTGACCAAACCTATAACATGACTTTTGACGCCTGGTTTCCACATATGGGTTGACCAGTCTCAATTGTTCGTACCACCTGAATCTCACACTCACATGACAGAGGTGTCATTGACTACAAATATTATTGGCGTGCAACGGCTGTGAAAAATAATAATTACTGTAAGTAATTAATCTTTAATGGGGGAAATTCTCTTTGTATTGCTGCACACATACACACACACTCGCATGATTGAGAAGATGTCAGAATGAGGAAGCTGTCACGTCGCTGGTTCTCCAAGCAGTTCACAGTCAGGGCTGCTTTGAAATGTTCATGTCTCAGCTACGTCCATATTATGGTCCAGACTGGACTTGAACTAGCCACACTCCCGTCCTCAGATCCTCAGATCTCTGACCGACAGCCTGCCCCCCCTCCCCACCCCCCCATGACTGACTTTACTCTCACTGAGCAGCTCAGCACTCTGTAATGTGAGATGCTTTCTGATTGGTCAGTGTAAAACACCAGCAAGCCTGCGTTTATCAAACTGCTACGAAGGCAAGAATAAAGGCTATTAATAGTTTCTTGTGACTTAAAACAAATGTAATAGAGAGCTTAAGAGCAGATCCTGGTGACTGCAGTACAGAACATGTTCTTCAGTGACTGTTAACATTAAATGGCAGCAAACAACATGTGTAATTACACATAGCTTAAGCCATCTCAGCCACTTTCTTATTATTCTTGGACATTTGATAGGAGCTTGACTGAACTGAAACTCTTTCTTTTTGTGAGAAACCAGATCCAATGAGACAAAAGAGCGATGGCAAAGATCTGGACCCGTTGGCTCAAATCCAGCTACATTCAGCATCTCAACTGTTTCCTGTTTCCTCTCTTCTGCACTCTGAGATGTTTTATCAGCCATTATATTTTTACTGTGACCAAAAAAAAAAAAGCCATCCCCTTGCCTGACTTGTTTTATTTCACGCAGCTGAAGCTGGAGGGAAGAGACAGAGTTAGTGTTAGAGAAATGGCTCTGGAGAAAAAAGGCGAACAAACACGCGATAACAATGAGACATAGAGCGACAGTGAGACGCTTCAGGGGGAGAAAAAACAAGAGGAGGAGGAGGAGGAGGAGGGGGGAGAGGAGGAGGGAGAAGGCGAGAAAGAATAGAAGAAAGAGAAAGAGAGTTAAGCCAGATTGAGAGTGTCTGCCTCGGGTGGTACTAGTCACCCTGAATTATAAATGGTCTCTCACTTTCCAAGCCAAAACACACAACCACAATTTAATACCCATGATGCTTTTCCACTGGCAGGCCACTCTGCTGTCCCCTGGGTTAGCCCTTGCCACTAATCTCTGTCCTCTGCTTTCCTTCTCTACCATCTCTCTCTCTCTCCATCTTTTCAGTCCCAGCGTGAAGGATTTTGCAAACTTTGCCTTCCTTCTCTCTCTCCATCTTCGCCCTGGTCAGTGAGTGCTTGTACTGTGTCACAGTGAGCTGCAATCTCCCCAGAAATAGCCCTTTCCCTCTTCCCTCTATCTCTTTCTCTCAGTCTGTGAAAAGAAAATATTCCATCCACCATCCCTGAACTCTTTCCATGCTCAGCTGTCCCAGTTTCTTTTGCGGCTAGCTTTTCACTTTTTGTTCTCGCTCACATTATGCTGCGGCTGCTTTCATCCTCTCCGTCATTTTTTTTTCCGTGTTTGCTCTTTCCTCACTGAGATCTACTGACCCCACATGCTGTCCCAGTTGATCAGCAGCCTCCATCTCTTGTTGCAGCGTCAGAAACCAGGATGCAGGCCGAATAAACCGCGATCGCACAGCGTGGCTGCAAGAGGACAGCAAGTCACTCCGTCTCCAATTACTGGGCTGCATGATTCATCCCCTCTGCGCAAATGAAGAGATGAGTAAACTCCGAAGTTCCCCCAAACAGCAAAAACTGAGTCTGTGATCTGAAGAAGGAGTAAAAAGTGTATATCCTGTAAAAATAATAGAATTCTCATGATTAATATTGATTATATTGATATGATTATTTGGGTCTGATACCTTTTTAGACAAAATGCACCGATTTTTTAAAATACATTCCTAATGCTAAAGGTTGCACAAACACATACAAAAATAAAAGAAAAGGAAAAAACATGTTTGTTGCCTCAGTAAAGAGTAATGTTGAAAACTTCGAGGTAGCAGCTTGTCATTTTTAGCACTGAACGTGCCTTTGATCAGTTCCAATGACAGACGTCACAGGCAGCAGATTAGATCTGCTCCACTTTATTCATGTTTACAGTAACGTGCTCTCTGCAGGCTGGACTTGTTTTTGTGCTTCACCAGACCAACTAAGTGGCAAAGATTCAGTGGATGATTACTGTTTATTATAAATGTTTTAAACCTATATTAACTTCATACATCTTAAAAAAAGATAATAAAGAACACCCACCAATGCCAGAATATTCCATTAAAAGCCAACACACACAACCAGGACCTACTTCAGAGCGCTCTAAATTTCCAGCAGTCCTAATTACCACTAGACTATTTGAACTCAGATCAAGTTTATAGCTCAATCTTCAAAGCTCATCCTGTCAGACTACAGCTGTGTGTGCCAGATGAGCTCAGAACAGGTGTCTAGTGTCATATTGTCTGTTGTGACACATTTGCAGCCTACTTTCCTAAAAGAGGGGAAATAGAAAGACTTTGCAAAGAAGACTGCTGTATGTATGTATGTAGATCTGTGGTTCACAGTTTTTTTAAGCTTGAGGCTACTACCACTAACCACTAATACAGATAGATGAGGTCACCAGAGACCTTCTAATGTGGGTTGACTCACTTTTGTAACCATGACATGGCCTATTAGCTTCTGATCAATAATACAGTGACTGTTGAACTAATTATATCTAGGCTTCTAACTCAGTGTGTAAAATACTGTTAAATACCCAGTGACCACCAGGAGTCCTGTGATGTGTCGATAACTCAACAATTTTTAGAAACATTTTAAATGAAGTAAGAGTTTTAAATGGTTGTTCTAATTATTTTCTTCTAATGCCAAAGTGTTGGTTAAACCATCCTTGCCTCTTATGTTCTCGCAGGAATTCCGTTATAAATGTCAAATCTCAAGCCCAAGAGATAACCCTGATGACATCACTGTTATCTCCAGAGGTTTTTTTTTTTTTTTTCAAACTTTGGAAAATGCCATCAGAGACATTGTTGTTATCTTAGCTTACAGCATGTAGCTTTCTTGCCTAGCAGCTATAAATTCTGCTTTGAGCTGAATTTAAATGTCCAATTTGCGCACTCATGTCAGGAGGATGCACAGCGCAAAAGTGCATTTTCCACCAAATTTATGTCAGTCAATTTTCTGAATGTACTTTCTGGCATACATACAACATGTCCCAGCACTGTTTGTCACCACAGTAGTCCCAGTAGTCTCTATGTAAACCTGCTGTGCAGTTACTGCTTCTGTAATGGAAACACATTACAAGAAAGAGCTCCTAGAAACAACTCCTATTCCTCTCAGCTGCTCTTTCTGCAACACAACCCTGACCAGCATTACACAATCTGGCCAAAACCATAAAGAATGAAAACAGGGAAAAGGGAATACTCATCATCATCTCCACCAACACACACACACACACACACACACACTTCCTCTCCGCTCTCCTTCTCTCGTTCATCATGCTGCGAGAGAGGAAAATCAAATCATGTGCGTCCCGCGATCGACTGCCAATGAGCTTATGTCCGCTTCAAAATATTCACTTCTGACAAGACCTCATCTGTTTCCCATTTTCAGACTGTGGAAATATTTCTCCCCATGCTGTTCACTATACTAATGTGTTTCCATCACCGCTCCACGCTTTCCTGTAGCACCACACACACAAACACACACACACAAACACAGCTACACACTCTGCTTAATTCAATAGAAAGTCATCTGGTAAAAGCCAAGTTTCTGGCTGCTTTATCTCTTGGTTCCACTGTAAACTAATGTGCGTCAGTGCACCAATGAGGAGAAATCTAGCAGAGCCATTCTCTGGTTTAGCTCTGTGAAGTTCTTAATGCGGCAAATACATTAGAGCAAGCGCACCCCTCGTGTCATGAAATAATATTTGCATAATCATGTAAAAATGGAGCCATTCTGTTGCAATACTGACTGGTATTTTTTAGGGGAGAAATGGGAGCAATTGGCCTCACAGCTTCGTAGATGTGCACACACACTCACACTGCTGTGGAGCTGTGGCCTGTTAGGACTACTTTGGTACTCACACACACATGCTTGTACGAGTGTATGGTGTTTCATGCGTCTTGCTTCACATTCGCAGTCTGGGCTTTAAAAGGAAAGCTGTCTTGGAGCGTCCCGGCAACCCTCCAGGCTCACCACAACAAGGCGGCTCTTCCTGTTTGATCTCTGTGTCTGAGATCAGTTTATCATAACATCTCCTCCCTCTTCCTGCAGGGTGAACTGACTCCATAACAGACCTCATGATGACGATTGTGAGGGATAATAAACTATAACAACTACAGCTACTGCTGTAAAAATGGAGCCACAACCATCTGAACAGCGTTTCCACCTTTTTAAAGTACAGGAATTGTTCAATATTTGGGGAGAACTCTGTGAAAACTTTGATTATAAGGAGAGTTTCATTGAACTATTAACTGACAACATGGAACAAGATGCAGAGAGGCTCACCCTGATCGCTGGTGTTAATGTGCATAATAATGACTGCACAATGCAGCTGAATATGTCTTGTTGTTACTACACTCCTGCCTCAGATCAACTGTGAGCAATAAAATCCCACACTGTGTGCATCTACTGCAAAACTGCAAGAAGAAGCCTAGACACATACACAAAACATAACAGAAGAATCCCGAATAATATGAGACAACATAAGATATGATTCTATGTTTATCGTTGAAAACCATTTACAAATTACAAATAAATTGCATCTTAATACATAAAATTCATACATTAAACCCATTGTGCCTGATGAGCATCCACTACATGAATTTCTTTTAATCATCATTGGCTGTAAAAATCATTTTCAAAGTGGACAGCAGATCAACAAAATGCACACATGGGTGCAAAGACAAACAACAGTTTATGTGGGAATATTTCTGTAAGGATTTGTTACCAATGCTGTTGGATATGACTAACAAATGATTATCTAAATGAATTACCTAAGAGTAAAATGAATATTAATTATAGATTGATGAAATAATTGTACACACAGCAACTAAAGGTCCCATTTGTAGTGCTGGGTCGTGTTGGAAACAAAGTGTATGCATTTATTAGTATATTCCCTCGATATACAGCACAGCATACATGTGATTAAGATCAGAATGTGCTGCGTGTCAAACGTGTTTTTAAAGACACGTCACAGTGTAGACGCAGCATGTAGACCTCCGGTGTCGTGGTGTAGCTTAGGGAAGGGAAACGTCTGAATGTATCTGGATCTGTGCTGCACGGCGCGCTGGCTCAGCAGACCCTACGCTCTGACCAAATGTCAGACGCAACATTAAACCTCAGGGGTGTTTAGGAGAACAAACACACACTTCTGAGAAGGAGATAGAGTCATCACCTAGCCTCTAAATGTGTTAGTTTCACGGTGCAAAGGATGCTGGGAGCCAGGTCTCATTAGTGTCCCTTTGCCTTGCTGACAACAGCCTAAAGGCAGCGGGGCATGCCCGGGCACTTACGTGTTTGTGAGTCGTGTTTGTTTTCCCGGGTGTGTGTTTGTTTGTGTGGTTTATGTCTGAGAGTGTCTGTGTTGTGCAGTGGGTGCATTGTTCCTCATCGTTTGAGGGCCATATTCCATCGTTCTCTAACGTCATAATGAACAACATTTCCCATCCTGCCTCCCTGCATCTCTGCTGGCTCTTCCAGTTTTAGTTCAGCCATTAAAGAGCATCTTCAGAGTGTCAGCCCTGTGGATCCTCTCTGTGCTCTGTGTGGCTTTGGCTTTTAGACACTGAGCTTCACATCCTCCAGAACAGAACTGATAAGTTAAATGTACCACATTTTAATGGAGTTTTTTAGAACCGTGAGTGCAGATAGAACCATTGTTTTTTTTATTGTGTGTTTCAGATAAAACCTTGCTAGAATCCTGGTTTGCAGTAATGATCTTGTGAATTCTAAGGATTTGTTTTCTGAAAGATGTTTTTCATGTTGTTTAGCTAGTGCTGTCATTCAAGTTATTAATACTGTATATGAACAGGGTCATAAGCAAGCAACATGTAACCCATTCTCAGGCCTCCATGCTTGTTATTACATGACTTTCAGAGCTTCTGACAGGATGAAAACAACATCTCTTAGCTCACTAAAGAACATGATGCACTTTTCTGTTTACTGTAATCTATACACAAGTAACTTTTTTTTGTAAAAGAACTATATAAAGGATGTCGCACTCTCCACAACAACTGGCAACAGAAAGCTGTTCAGTGGGGTTCAGCACCCGCGCAAGGGCCACTCAGGCAATGCCCAGGATGTGGCAAAGGCCCGTAATGAACTACCCACCCTGCCTCTGGTTACCAAGCTGAGCCCTGACAGACTGAGATACTGCCACCCAACGGTAAGCTCAGAACTGATGACAGATATGTAAACATCAGTCAGTGCGTCACAGTTTCATTTTCATGGACAATGTTTGATGAACATTACGTGTGTGAAGACTAATTAAATAAAAGAATTTTCAAGGACCACAGATGGGAGGACTGAGGAAGAGGTAGCAACAGTGAAAGAAAAACATGAACCTGTGACAAGACTTTGCTGTTATTCTGTTTTTTTATAATAGTGCTTAAGTCCTTGCAATAACACATTCAAGGCAGGATGTGAGGGAAACAAGGACATAGCAGACAAACTGGAAATTACTAAGTGATGGAATAAAATTAAAGTAAAGGACATGGGAAGTGGTAAGAGCAAAGTGTATGGACAGACTGATGTATGAAGGTGAAACCCAAACACAATCAATGAGTGCTTTGTGAACACAACTCAACAAGCTTCCTATGAGCAACAGCAGGTGGTGAAACTCAATATCAACTACAAAGTAGTCATCAGGGATACAGACATAGTTGTGGGAAGTAAAGCATGTTGATAGGTTAGACATTTGGAATAGTGTGTTTCACATCTCACGGTTTTCATCTGTTATCTCAGGTCATCATCTGACCTGTAAATGAATGAAAAACATGACTATCCCCTTTGCTCTTTCTCCAGCCGTCCACTGTCTCCACTGCAATCCTCCTCTCAGGAGGACACAAACAGCTCTGGTTGAAAACACAGCCGCTCATTCATTTGAATGGGACCGCTGCTTTGGCTTAGCCGTGGTTGCTTTAAGGTGCTGTGTGGTTTGTGGTAACTGGTGTTGGGCAAGTCAATCAAAAACTGCCAACACTTACTCATTGCATATTACTCATTTAAAAAGTAATTGCAATACTAATTATAGTAGTTCCCAGCCTTGGTTACTGCCCATCACTCTCTCAATGCTATTTATACTCCCTGCAATTTACGAGCAGTTTGAAAGGGTTACCAGGTTGAACTGAGCTGTAGTTAGTCAAGTTCTGATGAAACAAAAGGTTTGTAGTTCCATCTTCCATCTCTTTTGGAAACTGATGTGGGTATAGAGGAGATCCAGCTTCGTGTCCAGTGCCTGGTTCACTGTATATAGGGCACTGGGCCGAGATTACAGCAGGTGTTTCATCCCTCTATGCTGCCCTCGATGTTGAATGTGAATGTCTCCACTGACCAAGCAGCACAGTCCATGACAGAGTGATGAGTTGACCATTTCCATATCCAATGAATGGCTACATCTCACATGTTTTTAATGCCCAGTAGAATTCACAAAAGTTCTAAAAAGTATAATCCCATTTATCTCTCTCCTTGTGTCGCTTGTTTATATCTCATTCCCTATTTCCTCTTTGGCTGTTTTCAGTTTAGTTACAGTATGCACATTTCCTGCTGTGTTTTGCTGTACTTACTTCTCCTCATGTCTGACACATTGCTTCCTGTCCTTTTGTGTTTTCTACCTGCCCATTTATTTTACCTGTTCCGCGTTAGTCTCCTCACCTGTCTCCATCACCCACATTACAAATATCTCAGTCTCCTGTCACTTTATCTGTGTCTCTTTGCTGTGTTATTGCTTTGTTTTTTGGATTTTTTTCTACCTTATTCTACCCACTCTGTGTATCATATCCTGCCAATAAACCACCATCACCATCAACTCTGTCCTGCACTTGGTCCACCCTGTTCCCCACTCATTACACTCACATGTCCAACCATGCAGCAGATTTAATACCTTGTAGCATTGTGCTAATTTTCTGCTTGGACTTTAATCTTCTTTACATCCACTAAATCAGCCTCTGTAAACTGTGAGGACTATGGTCTGTGGAGCTCAGCGTGTCTGTGGCAATTCTACAGGAGCTAATATTACAGATTTACATAACAATTCAAAAAGATGAGTGAGTCTGTGAGACGGGCCACTATACTGTTTAGATCAGCGGTGCTTCATTTTGAAACCCTGCATCTACTCCATCACTGCTGCCTCCAAGATCCCATCATTCTTTCCACATTAGCAGTTCCACTTCATAAATCTGCCTACAGCATATGACAAATATATGCAGAGAAGGTTATATCGGTGCTAGACTCTAACACAATAAAAGCTGATCTGTGTCCTTATTTAAGAACTTTAACATCCCCAGATTTCGTCATGTCGTCACGGCGTGTGTGTTGTAATAAGGAGCTGATGCAATGTAGTAAAACAAGGGAAAGTGAAGAAGTGAGGAGCTGCTGAACTCTGCTGCTCCCTTTCAGCCGCAGCCTGCTGGCATTGAGCAAGTTGTGGAAGGAGGGGAGGAAAACATTCAAAAGCACAAGTGTGTGTCGGAGTAGCATGCACCATGGAACAGCACACACACACACAGCAAGACTCCGTTTAATTATCTAGGAATGAAATGAACTGCGAGAGCTGGCTGTGAGGAGTGACTGTGTGTGCTGTATGTGTGTGTGTGCATCTATGTGGATGTGGATGCATCTGTGTGCAATGAGACTTTGCTTTGCATGTGGTGTGTATGAGTGTGTAAGTTGTTATTAGACAGCATGAGGAAGCGGTCGGTTATGGGGAAACAGAAGGAGAGCCGAGCGGTAATTCTTCTCCTTATGAATCATTCATGAGCATTTGTCCGTGTATGTGTGAAGATCCTCGTGTATGCATGTGTGTGTGTTTGCGTGTGTGTGTATTTGTGGCCATATAGCATGTGAGGAGCTCCGGCTGTGGCTCCTATTAAACCCCAACAATGCAAGTTTGTCAAGTTGGAGACTACTACCTCCTCTTCAAACAAATAAAGGCTGTGGGGGCAGTTTCCACAGAGTTCACCATAACCCAACACCGCAGCAGTCTTACACCATCAAACGATTTCTGTTATCTTCCCAAAGCATTGTGGGAAAGAGCCGTCTAGTTACACAGTGATGTGATCAGCAGTGTGAAAATTAACATCTCGGTCTAATGTTGGATGTGTTTTGCGAAGGAACCAAATTTATGAGGACGTACATTCACTGGTTATTAGTCCATCATGACCATATAATCACACAAGAAAATCTATTTAAAGGTATCTTATTTTTAACACAAAAAACACATTAACGTTTGCAGCTTGACTAATCACTGCAGCTGCTTGCTTATTATCATACAGGGCCAAAACTTACCTTCTTCTTCCACACATTTGAGCACAGCAGGAAGGTCTGTGTGGTTTTCCCAGGCACAGCTCAGTCTTCAGTTCATGTATCGCATGCCATTTAATCATTTTATATCAACGGTAGACCAGACCAACTGATGACGATATTAAGGAAGTCACTTGCAGTGAGAGAATTGTAGAGAATTGCCACCACCTCGACAGTCCCTCTCAGCTCAGGGGAACATTTTAGTGTATTTCAGAGAACTGTTTCGGTTTTACAGCCCACAGTTGCAATTTCAGCGTGACCCCGGGATACGCATGAAGGATTACATTTCCACTGCCAAACCTGGAGTACACATGGTTCTCTTGTAAGGATCTTGACACAACTGCAGGGATAAAGGACATTTGTACTGCAGTCATGCTGCCATTTTCTTGACAAAAAAAACACAAATTTCAAACAAAGATTGCTGGAGTCTTTGTGACTCCTCCTTTGACCTTAACATTAAATGTCAGAATGAGCAGCCTGTTGTGTCATCGAGGGCTAGAAAGATCCTTTCAGCATGTTCAAAGACTCTGCTAGTCACGCTCACAACATGATTTGAAGATTATTTTTTTAAAGCATTTTTATACAAGCATTCATTGCCAACAGGCTGTTACTCCACATCTATATATAACATCTCTATCATCTTCCAGCGCCACAGGAGATTTATCTGGAGGTAGTGGTGGCTGGAAGAGAGATACAGGAAGAAGTGAAATTTTCAATTAACCTACTTTGATCAGCTTCTTTAGTGCTTTTATTTTTGGGTGGGAGGAGATGTGGAATTGTTCTGTGTGCTAACACTCCGTGTCTTTTCCAATTTGGAGTCCTGTTATCATGCAGGTTCATCACACACCCACTCCTCACTGTGAAGACAGCAGATTCATTGCCACCATCAGCCTACACGGTGGATTAAGACCAAAGCAAAGCCCAGGTTGTTGCTCTCATTTTCTCATCTCTTAATTTCCCTTGCTCTCATTCTGAAGCTGCCTTTTTTCTCCTCAAATGAGCCTCTTCAAGAGGATGAGCCCGGCATATAGCTGAAAATCTGCATTTTGGCGATTAAGGCCACTTGATGGATATCACAGCACAGTCATCAGCTTGTGCTATACAGAGCGCCTGACCCTGAAATGCCAATTTGGATTGCATTTCTGCTCTAATCTGGATTTTAAGTGTCCTTGTGAACTTATGACTCAGATAAACACCCAGAAGTGATTGATTCCTGCAGATCCCAAAGGTGCAACAGAGTGGTTCATTTGTCATGGACGTAGACACTGACAGCTTGGTACTTCATAATCACATATCAGTGTATAAGATCAGTGCACATTGGTGTTACTGTGTCAAACATGGTTTGCCAGCACTTGGTTAACAGTCTTATACAAGGCTTGATTTACAGAGGCCCCCTGTACTTACTGCAAGTGGAATCAATACTAAGCACATTAGAGCTTTAAGCAGAGGAAGGAGGCAGCCAGCGCCAGCATCCTGACCATCAGGCTTACTTACAGTAAGGCCATAGTAGAGGATTACCTAGCTACTGACCTTAATCAACTTTAGAGCCATTAAGGCCGAACAAATGAAGGGTCATAAAGCAACTTTTAAATGAGTGTGGTCAGGTGTGCTGTAGGAGTGATTCAGTGCTGCATGCTGATAATAAGAGACAGAGCTGACATCTGTGCGGGTCGATAAAAGCTTTGTGTGCAAGTCCATTTCTGCCACGTAAAGAAAACAAAAGTATGCATGACGTAGTCAGAATGATGAAGTACTTGAGTGAGTGTATGAGTGAGTGTACTTAATATCCTTAATAATGTATTTCATAGTTCAATTCTAATTTTTCCTTGTAAATCATATTTTGGAACATCATTATATTGACTTAACATCACTTGATTTGTCAGATAACAATATCCCACAATGTTAGAGTATCTAATGTTATCTAATTTCATTGACTTTAAATCAGTATCCAAAACTTTACAGAGAGCCTCACTATATCATACTGGCTATATTTGAGTTTTGACTTAACATCCCATAATGTAGTATGACTGCATTATTTCACAATCATGACTGCATAAATCAAAATAATGTTTCAAAAAATTCTTTTTTTAAGTTGTTCCCAACTTATCACTCACATAAATAGACTTCCATAGTTAAGGATGCACAGCAGTGAATATTTTGTTGTCTTATTATTATCCCTTAAATGGAAAGGCTTTTTAGTAAAATGTTACTTCCTCCCCACATCCTAAAACCTTCAAGACTAATAGAGTCACCAGTGCTAATGTTATGAAACAGCCTCCACAGCTGTTCTCACTTCAAACAAGCTCTAAAACCATGTTATATGTATGATGGACGATGGGTATGCTCAAAGGCTTTCAGATGTATTATTAAGTGAATGAAGAGGTACCTGTGTGAATCAAAGCTTATTCAAATGTGTACTGGTGTCAACTGGCCTTAGTTCCTCATTGGTTTGCCTTCAGTCATTGTATGCATTCTAAAACATTTACACACCATCCTTACCCACCATACACACCTTCCTCTCCTGTCACCACTGACATTCACATCTCATGCCTTTTGATACTTTGCTCAAACTACATCTCACATACTTTAGTTTTGTTTGCCATGCCAGGGCCAGGTTGTCACATCTGCATAATGAGCAGTTACCTTTGATGCTTTATGTGCATTTTGTTGCTAACCTTCTCTTAACACTGTTTTTCAATTTAGTTGAGGATTTCTCTGTGTAATGCTCACTTAAGGGGGACCAGTCATTTTGCTGATGCCATATTTTCTCAGGATTATAAGCCTGAACAGATTGTGTTTGACATCTCCCCCACTCACCTGTTCATTTCTGCTGCACCTGTTAGGGTGAGACAACCTACACCTTTATCGTTCTTATTAGTGCATGGAGACTAGTGAACTCATGTAATTCTCAGTCACTGCTGACTTGAGTGGTACTGCTGGCCAGAAAAGCTTTGTGAGAGTGTGTAGGGCCTAAATAATCTGAAAAAATATTCAGCCACTACAGTCATGATAATACTGCATTTCTGTCACGTGGCACCTCCATGTCACATCAGATTTATCATTATTACCAGTTTTTAAATAGCATTTACATCAACATCATAAAAGAACAAAAAAGTACAGAACAGGTAAATACAAATTAGAGATAAAAGTCATCACTCTGTGCTTGGAAGTTTTGGACAGTACAAAATGAGACAATGTTTTTTGCTGTTTCACTTTGTGTGTGTTATTTAAGTGAACAGACCTAGGTGACCAATGTGCTGTTTAAGTTGAGAATTCAGAGATCTGCAGGTAATCATCATTGTGTGCAGAGCCTCTTGTGTTAAACTGCACTGTTCCCTCAGCTAGCAGTCCTGTGAACTAACTCCCATATAAACATGCAGGCTTCCTGTATAGGCTTTAGCCTGTCAGCGTAGTTAAATCGAACGTCACTTGTGATCAGCACGGCTCAGTAAACACGCTTTACACACTGTCTTTACCACCTCTCTGCATACCTCTGGGCGTCCCTCCCCTGCCTCCATCCCTCCGTTTTCTTTTTCTCCACCTCCTCTTCCTCAGCTCTCCCCACCTATCATGAAGGCTCAGTGTCAGCAAATTAGGAGAGACGGTGACACCACCCCCCTTCCGGCAGAAGAAACGAGGGCTCCTTGTTTCTTTGAAAGACAAGCCACAAAAGGCTCACTCTCAAACATACTGCAGCAGAAAAGGATCACACTTCCATAATTGGCTGTCTGACTTGACGTTCAAAAGGCGTCCTATTCTCCTCAGATTGGAGACAATAAACAATACAGCATGAATAAAACATTATTCACAATTATTCATGTCAGGGATATAAACAAATGATTGCCTTTGTAAATATTTCATCCGCGGTGTCTTCGTGCCACGTTGCCTCGTGTGGCCCTGAGAGGGGTTGAAAGGGATCACAGGAGGGGGAGATGATCTTTCCGTGCTCGGCCGTTTTGTTAAACATTAATAGGGCCAACACCGTATGGAAGTGGCTTTAATCTTCTCTCCGCCAGAGCCGCTATCTCATTCACCCACCTCCTTCCCCTCTCATCTTCCCTCTCGATCCTCTCTGCTCACCTCTGCAGCCTCCCCACCCCTCTCATCTTCATCCCCTCTGCCTCCTCCTTTCATCTCCTCTCCCCATTCTCTCCTCTTTAACCCCCTTCCCCTCGATTGACTTGATTCCTCCACAGTAGATCATCTTAGATCTAGGTTATTCAAATTAGGTTTTAATCTCTTTTTTCCCCCTCCGCCCTCAGTGCTGGTTTCAGTTCAGTCCTATTTGTCATTTTTTCCCCCAGAATGCAAGAAGCCGGAGTCACACAAAAAAATGTCGACAGTCTTTTGATGGGATTGGCAAATACATAGAGTGCAAATATAAACCACCGTAAACCAAATATAAGAGTAGAGATTATCAGTAAGGTGCAAACTAACTGTATATGATGAATTGTAAACAGGCAGTACAAGTCTGCATGCCAGTTTCTGTGTGAGTTAAACTCAAGCTACATGTTAGCAACAGAGATAAATGATCTTTGTCTTCTTAATAGAGAAACAGTCTTTAAACATCTCATCAATTCTTGTTGTGTACTCGACATTTGTGTTGGCCTGTAACAAGCATCATTTCTGAGAGGTCCTGAACCCTCCAATATCATTGGCAAATGAAGGGAAAATGGCAGTGCTGGTTTAAGCTAAACTGACATAAATACATAGTTAATAACCATGGGAGCTGTATTTTTGTTTTTCACGCTTGTTAAAATCCACCTTTAACTTGAATGGCAAACACTGTAGTGTAGATTTGTCTTACATCAGACTCTTACAGAGCAAGATCATCTTAGATCAACTTGCCTTTACTCTGTACTTACAGAGTAAAGGCAAGAAACGAGCTTCTTTTTTCCCTGAAGAACTTACAACAGAAATGCTCAATGAGACTACACTGAGTCAATTAATGCTATCAAGTGACAGACAGCTGGTGAGCAGAGTTTTGGAGCTCTGACAGTTAAACTTTTAAGCACATTGTACATTATAAGTTTAAACCTGAAAACTCCACTGAGATTTTCAGGGCTGGTTGTGAGGCAGTCTGTCAGCAGTATTATTAAGGTCATTAGTCCAATCTAAAACATATTCAGATATAATTTACCTGCAGTTTGTCTTTAATCTCATAAGTGCCCGACTATGCAGTTATGATTAAGTTTTAATATTACTGCATTTAATGTTGCTGGAACCACAGGTGGGACATTTTGATGATAAATTTGACAGTTTTCTAAAGAAATATGCAACCTTTCTGAAAAAATAGTAAAACATTAGTAAAAGCACATCTTGTTTCATAGTAATGTAAACTAAAAATGCAGGCCAGTAGTTAGTTTTACAGAAATGGGTTGTAATATTAGCCAGAAAACACCTCAATCAACTGTTTTCCTCTAATTATTCTGCCCGAGCATATTCACTCTATCTCACACAGGGGGAGTTGTGCATGAAGGTAGAGGCAGCTGGGATCTGGAGAATTGACAAATAGGCCACCCAAGGATTTACAGAGATCTAAAGTTTTATTCAGAAACAGCAGGGCATGTTAAGTACTTCACCCCTTACTATTATGGCTTTTCCTTGTAACACGCTGACTGATGACTGCAGCAGTGTTTCCGAGGATAAGAGTTGTCCCGCGGGATTCGGCATCATGTAGATTTTTACATGTGCATTGTTTCCGGTGAGACAGGAGTAATCCATCTCACACGGGATGAGCAAAACTAAGCCACTGCCCAGTCACCAGGTAATGCGTTAACACCTGAGATTGGCAGTTCTTTGTTCTATTCAGCCTTTTCACCTATTTCATCAGCGACATGTTCTAATTTCCCATTTCTCCGAACACTGGATATGCAAGCTATGTTAACAGATTAGTCTACTTCCTCCTGGCAGCGCCCTAAAGCACCGATCCTATTTCCATCACCACTCTTCTTCGTCTTCCCTTCTCTCTTAAAGCGTCTGAAAATTGTGTTCCATATTTATTCCCCCAAAATTAGCATCACAAACACTCTTCCCAGGCTCTTTGTTATGCTTCAGGGGGAGGGAGAGTGAGGGAAAGTAGATTACGCTTTTCGTTTCTCTAAGGCACACTCAAAGCAGGCTTTCTAGGCTTCCTCATGCTTTTGAGCAGAGCTCGGGGCTTATGGAGAACCATCTACTTGAAGTAAAGACTATGACTTAAAATAATGTTGTTTCTCCAGCATTCCTGTTAACCACATTGTTCTCTGACGCTCTCTCGCTCACCCTCACTTCTCCTTTCCTTAAGGCTTATTATTCATCTTTTTCGTTCCATTCTTACACATCTCGAGACTTATCCATGCAAAAAATAATCAAATAAATAAACACTGACCATATTTGACTTTAGAAGAGCTCTAGATATTACTTATGCAGGTGAAATTACTGTTGTAGAAGTTCAGATCTCACCCCATAAAAGATTGCTGGGATTCTTTTGGGGCAATGGAGCATTTTGCAACCAGCTTAATTGTGTTTGCTTGTGAGAAAACAATGTGTTTTGCTTCCAATTACATTGCAAGACACATTTTGCCTCTGGCTACATCAGGTTTGCTAAGGTGCATGTTATCTATCCAGCTACTTGGGTTTCCTTCGTGAACAAACAAGACATTTTGTATCCAAGTACTTTCGCTTTACTCATGACTATTTGATGTTTGCTCACGAGGAAACTTTTTTGCCTCTAACTGCAGCACATACACACTTATGAACAAATGGCACATATGGCACCCAGGCACCTCATGTTTGCTAAGAATTCATCGGTTATGCATCCACCTATTCCAGGTTGCTTCATGATGAGCAAGGCATATTGGATGCAGTGTCTTCATGTTTACTCAAAAGCATATACGCTTGCTTGGTACATAACAAACAACACATTTAAAATCCAGCTATTTGAGAGATCAAGTTTGCTTGTAATGAATGCTGTATATCACATCCAGACTAATGATTGCTCACACTCAACTATAGCTTTGGTTATCCTTGAAACAACACTTTCAGCACCAACTACGTACGGTCTTTGCTGATGAGATGGAAAATGATACATTTTGCACTGAAGTACAGCAGGTAGGCTCATAATGTTTCACATCCACCTTCTTCAAGTTTTCTCATGGGCCTGAGTCAAAAGCGTTATGCAGGAAACTCTGTAAGAAATAGTTTAATTTATATGCCCTCATTTCTCAAGGGAATCCCTGTTTTGTTGGACTGAATAATGAACACAATTTGTTGTGTGTTCTTACTTTGGTGAAGAGAAAAGAGAAAAAATTGTGCACAGAAAATAGCAGTTTTCAAAATCAAATAAATAAATAAAAGCAAAAGTATCAGAAGGGTAAAATGCTAATCAAATGTGAAATGGCAAGCATATTATGAAATCAGAAATATATGACAGTATTTAATGAACACTTTCCAGTAAAAAGAAAGTTTAAAGATGGGATTTAAAACACATAATGATGGAGACTGTCTGATCTCAGTAGGCAGAGTCTTTCACAGTCTGGGGCCTCTGAAAGCACAGGCCTTTGGTTACAAGCCGGGATCTAAGAACCAGCAATGCTCTGCATCAGCTGATCTGCTGAAGCATCAGCTGGCCTGCACATCAGGCCTGTTTTTTCTAATTAGCCAGCAACATCCAGTGTAGTCTGATGGAGAGGTGAGTGAGGCATTTATATAAAAGCAGAACAGCAGGGTATGTTGTGTTAACAACAAACTGTGAAGAAGGTCGAAATGGCTGCAATGGCAGGTCAAGATTTACTCTTTCAGCAGGATCCAGTATGAGGTCATTAAGGTATAGTTCAAATCTGATGAAAATCAGAAATGGAAGAATGCACTCTCAGTCTATCTACTAGTATTAAGTATTAAGTACCAAAAGACCACAAAGACTTTCAACTTCTTTCTTTGATTATGTCTAGTGAGCCAGGTTCTCCCTATTTAAAAGTGCACTTATCAGTAACATCTTTATTTTTAACAGATGGTCACTCATTCAAACAGCTAAACAGGCAGTCAGAGAGGATAGGCAATGTGGGTGAGTTGGTTCAACAGATATGTATAACTGAGTATTGTCTGCATAGTCATGGAAATTTGTGCTGAACCCTTTTATGATGAAACCTAATGGAAGCATGTGTAAGGGAAACAGCAGGGGACCAAGACAGCTTTCTTATGCAATATCAGCAAGTCATGTTTCACAGGTACATGGTCTGTTAATCAGGTATGGTCAATAGTGTAAAATCCTGAGATGTAAAAGGATGAGAACTGACATTTGATTCAAGTCAGTAAATTCAATATGAAGACACCTACCATTTAATCTATGGGATAATTAGACTATTTTGATCTAAGAAATTTGTGAGCGATGGACAAGAGCTTCAGATTGTTAAGGAAGAACAGGCTGTGCACCCTGCACACAGACTGGAGGGAGGAGACTGAGACTCTTCAGCCACCTGAGTGCTTGGGAAGCAGTGTGTCTCTGCTGATCTCCTGTCTTGCCTCACTATTGAATCACCGGGAACAAGGGTGGCGGGGAAGCAGCTGGTGGTGATGCAGATTGCGCTTGCAGTGAGGGGGCAGGTGATGAAGTTGGCTTTGAGCTGGATTTGGATGGATTATCACTAAATTTATACAGTCTAGACCAGGGTTTTTAAAGTTTGGTACTGTGCGCATTCCCCCCAAAACTGAGACAGCTGTGCCCCCCATATCTATTTATGAATGTACAGAGAGGTGTCCAAGAAGTGAATCATGTTGCTGGGAGGTTCTGAAAGTTAGTAAAAGTTAAAAAAAAGCTGATATAAATGTATTTGCAATTCATATCATAGATAATGTATTTTGTTTGAAAGTCTAAGACACACTCGGTTTTAAAGAACTTTGACTGCCACCATGAGCTAAACCTACCTCGAACTGACAACATGGGTTTCTTGCAGTAGTTCATTCCATCATTCCTATCAGCTTGAACCCAACAGGGCAGCGCCATGAGTCATACTTTTTCTTCTTCTTTTTTTTAATAATAATAAAAATAATATATTTTTTTAAATAATTCTTTTTTTTTAATAATTATGTGTTTGCAACAGTGGAGATGCAAATGAGGAAATGACAGGACAGGAAATGAGGGGAGAAAGAGATGGGGAATGACAAGCAATCTAGAGGTCCCCGGCCCTCTAGACCCAAAGACCTCAAAACAATTATCTAAATTATCCATTTGGAAGTCAAACCAAAAGAGTATACACAGTTCTGAAAATGTGCAGTAGAATTATCTATTGTATTGTGAGACCACAAAGGGTCAGATAAGATTGAAGAAGTAAAAAGAAATAACTTCAGCTTTCACTCTTTGTCATCACTTTCATATGTGATTCAAACAGTGTACTTCAACTGTGTTCAAATATTATAAAACTCATGTTGCACATCACTTGAGGGGTATAAACTGATAAATGCTGTCATTACTAATATGAATGATTTATAAAATTACAACTAATCCAGATTTAGTTCAGTTGTAGCCATGTCAGCAGGTGTGCTGCTGGTAGTGTGTGTGCTGTCAGTTCTGTGTGACAGAGGTCCATCCCCGTGAGTCTGATGACATCCACAGGGGTGAGTTTGCAGCCAAACGAGGCTAAATGCTCCTGACAGCACAGAGGCCCCCGGGGTCAATGAGGCCTGTCCCAAGACACATATAGGTACACACAGACCCATACAGAGAGTATGTCAGATTCTCCTTCTCCAAATGCCGTGTTCAGTCACTGTGCCCAGGGCAAACTCTCATCCACAGCTCCTTCCATACCTTCCTACCCCCTCAACCTCCAGTTACCCTCACTAACTGCTCACCCCACCCTGATCTCACCCTTGAGATCTCACCCTTGCACAGCAGTGTCACAGCTAGGTCACATTCTCCTTTTCCTTCCACTCTATTTCATTTACTTTCGGTAAAGGAAGGATGATTAGGATTATGTAATTTGACACATTTTTCTTTTTTTTCAGTCTTAGGGAGAGCCAAACAATGGCTCTTTAGCATGTTTAGCTAATTTGTACTTTTTTTTTTTGGCTATTTATCTTTCAGCCAACCATTCATTTTGGGTGGTTTTGTTATACTGTCCTCACCTTCTCCTTTGAAAGTAAGGCAGTCATATATTGAATACCACAAACAACATTTTCATAGCTTTAGATATTTTCTTTGGTTTGGTAAGTCTTCTAAAGTGGTGCACAGGCCAGTCTCCACTGCACTTGGAGTGGAAACTTCTACTGAAATCAATGAGAGAAGGAAAAACATACAGCACTGTTCCTGTAAGTCGTCCATCTGTAAAATCCCCTGATAGTAAGAGATCAATATACATATACCTATGTGCAGTACATTTCTTCACATTCCAGGAATTTTATGGAAATGTAAAATGTTTTGAATCAGCCAATCTTAACAGTGATCCTGCTGTCATTAATAAAACATCAGTAGCTTCAACACAGCTCACAGCAGAGAGCTGGGCGGAAATTTAAGCATTTAGGGATCCATAAACTATGTATTTTAACACCATGCATGAAATGATTTACATTAAAAGTTTACATTATATTCTGCAGACTGGCGCTAAAGGGGAGGAAGAGAGTGTAGATGTATGCCACTCTCATGTTTGTATGTTAAGTATGGAGCTCGAGGATGGCTGTGGTTAGCCTCGCCCAGCATAAAGACTGACAGCAAAGAGAAGCTACTCCCAAAACCTTCAAAGCACACTAACTAACAAGAAGTGGGTTGTTCGTTTAATCAATATATAAAAGGAAGTGTAAGAGTTACTATTTATTATTAAGTGGGAGTCAGATGTTGGAACTATTTCTTTGTGAACAGATGGTACGGCAACCCTCTAAAGTCGTCTTGTCACGATGAGGTTGACAGGTTTGGTGCTACTGTGGCTGCAGAGACCAAAAAGGAGTGTAGAAAAGGTGCGTAGATGGAGTGTGTGCCACACAGGAGCACGCCCAGCCTTTCCCTTTTGTCTGTGTGTGTCTCTGTGTGTGTTCCTGTGTGTGTCCCTGTGTGTGTTCCTGTGTGTCCCTGTGTGTGTCCCTGTGTGTGTTTCTCTGTGTGTCCCTCTGTGTGTCTCTGTGTGTGTCCCTGCATGTGTCCTTGCATTTGTGTGTGTCTCTGTGTGTGTTCCTGCGTGTGTCCCTGTGTGTGTCTCTGTGTGTGTTCCTGTGTGTCCCTGTGTGTGTCCCTGTGTGTGTGTCCCTCTGTGTGTGTCCCTGTGTTGTCGGTGTGTGTGTCTGTGTTGTCTGTGTGTGTGTGTGTGTGTGTGTGTGTCTGTGTTGTGGGTGTGTGTCTCTGTGTGTGTGTGTGTCCCTGTGTGTGTCCCCGTGTGTGTCCCTGTGTTGTCGGTGTGTCTCTCTGTGTGTGTCCGTGTGTGTGTGTGTGTGTGTGTGTGTGCGTGTCCCTCTGTTGTGGGTGTGGTTCCTGAGCTATGCTGGCTGGCACACCTGCGCTCTTTGTCTCATCTCTTTCGTACATCAGCCCTCGCTCCGTCCAGCCTGCAGCAGATTGTTCCGTCACTCAGAGTGGTATTGTGCCATCAGGCCTCCTCACTTCTTTGATTGCTCTTCGTGTTTGTTCTTGCACTAACTCGTTTGTTCCTGCGCTTCAGAGATTCTTCTGCCGGTCCGACCTGCCTGCCCACTCTCCTTTGCCGCTCCTGTCCTCCGCGCCTTGCAAGCCTCCGGATCATTCGAGCCTCCTTCATCAGCCGTCAGCCCGTCTCCCCACGCCATCATTCATCCGCCCTCGCCCAGAGCTTTCAATAAATCTTTAAACTTACACCTCCAGTCTGTGTTCTGCATTTGGCTCTGCTGCTCACTGAATCCTAATAGGCACTATGTTAATCAATTTGTAGATTCACAGTTCACCAGTTGGACTTCCTGACTCGTGCTCTCAGTCAGTTCTCAAACAGAAAAAGTAATGAACCATAACATAACGATTATGATTCGAGCAAGAAAGTTTTTGCTTGGACACTGAGAGGCCGTAATAGTTCTCATGCAGTTTGAAAGTTACTTCTTTCTGTTTCTGTCCAGCAGCATGTAAAGCTGGTCTCTGCAGTAGTAATAATGTTCTCCTGCTGAGTGTTGTTTTTCAGTTGGGAGCGTCAGTCTACATTGTGTGTATTTGCCTGTGTATTTGCCTGGAAAACAAATATTATTAGCACCTGATGCAAAAGTTACGAAAAGCAGCTGGCAGTAAGACTGCAGGCTCATATGATTCTTACTTCTGTGCCTCACTGAGCAAAGTGGAACAATGATTTGACAACCTACACTGCAACAGAAGGAAGCAAAGAAAATACAGCTGCATCACCCTAAAAGGACAGAAGCTCTTCAAACAAATCAAAACTGATTTGTTTAAGATTTATTTCAAAATGTCTTTGACAGTAAAATGTGTCGTCTGTCTGTCTTTAAAATTCATTGTCATACCCAGTATGCTTTGGCTTTGTCTGTTTAGGTGGTGCACTATAGAAGTAAGATTTCTTTAAGAGCTTTACACACTATATACAAAGCTTTCCAATGTAAATATCACTCTACCTGCACTGTCAGTGCTCTGAAGGCAACAGTTAAATTAACCACACCAATCTGTGCTGTTTTACAACGTCTTAGTCACATAAAAGGGATTTTCTAAACGTGACTACTACCTTCAGATGTTATTCGGTAGCTTTATTTGTATTGCAATGAGCTCTCTAAGCAAACTAACATCCATACAGGTCAGTCTATGCAAACGCAATGAGACGAGAGCCTTAATGTAGCAGAAAGTCTTGTAGCTTAACCTTAGTGGGGTCATCAAACAGCAGAAAAAGCTATTTCTTTAGTATCCTCACCATCTTGCATTTGAATACCACATTAATGCTTTGTTGCTAACCAAAAGCTGAAGCTCGTGTGTGGACGCTGACCCAGTATGTGTCAGGGAGAGGACAATCTTTTCTATTTTTCTTCTTTACTGGAGGTCATCTGGTATGTGTTTAAGCTCTAACAACACTGTCAATCACTAATTAAACAAATAGTCTGATTTAATACCACAGCACATCTGGTTTTCTCACACAAACAATGATGAGTTGGAGTCTTTTTGTTTTTAATACATTTAATACAGACTAATTTAGTTAAGACTAAGTGAGAGTCCAGCCCCTTTTAGGATGGTCCAGACCTCCTGTGTTTTATAAAAATCTATCGAGAGGTGCTGTCGTGTCTCATCTTCATCACAATAAATTATTCTCTTGTTTTTTCCACAAAACAGCTCAAAGAAACCACAATTTTCACAGGGAGTCTGCTAACAGAGAAAAGCCAGTGGACATCCTTGATGGCCTCTGGAGGATTTTTATTCATTAGTATTTGTAACACCTCTGTGCATTTACCTTCAGATACTTTTTTATATTTCATTAACCCTCCATGTTTCCATTATTTTTTTTATAAATGTTGTCTTGCCAGCACAGTCACAGCAGCCCATCTGTAAGTGCTTGTACCATGTTATAAAATGTCAGTATTTATAGTAATGTCAGATTCTGAATTGTATTTCTTTTTTACCTTCATTTCACACAGTTTAGTTTCAGCATCCTCTCTGTTACAGATGTCAAACCCAGTCATTTTATTTCTTGTTTCATTATTAATATTGTATTTGTCCAGCCCAGGGTGTGCTTAAAGTAATGTAATGCTCATTAGATAAAGTTTGGTCAAACCATGAGTTACTTCAGTAGCTTATACACTAAAATTGGAACAATACAGAGAAGATTAACATGGCCCCTGCACAAGGATGACACGCAAATTCATGAAGCGTTCCTCATTTAGCGGCACAGTGGTGCGGTGGGTAGTACTGCCGCCTCACAGCACGAGGGTCCTGGGTTCAGGGTCCTGGGTTCAGTCCCACCAGCTGATGGGGGCGCTTCTGTGTGGAGTTTGCATGTTCTCTCTCACAATCCACAGACATGCAGGTAAACTGGCGACTCTAAATTGCGAACGTTCACAAAGGTGTGAACGTGAGTGTGAGTGGTTGTCTGTCTTTCTATGTCAGCCCTATGACTGACAGCTGTACTCCGCCTCGCACCCAATGACAGCTGAGATGGGCTCCAGCGCCGCCTGTGACCCTGTGTGTCAGGATAAAGCAGGTATATATAATGGATGGATGGATGGTCATATCATGCTCACAGCCACTGACATCACAGTGGGGCAGAACGGAGCCTTACTCACAGCCAGCATCCAATCATAAGGACACGTCAAGGTGACAAACTAGCCAATCACAGCATTGTAGGGCGGAACCCTCAGTGTTTTCTCTTACTTATTTTTCAGCAGCAGGAGGAAAGAGTTTTGTTGTTCCTGGGTGATTCTAGGTCATTTAAAAATATTAAATAAAATGACACTTGACTGCAAAACAAGCTTTAGAACAAGGGCTATTTCTTAACATCTTTTATTTTCATTCATTCAGGAAACAAAGATCCAAGACATACATTTGCTCTTACCGCAGAAATATTATATATATATATATATAAATAATGTCATGTCACATTACATTTTCATGTCATGACTCCCTGATCCAGGAACTGTACACGTGTATAAACCAGGCCACACAGCTGTAACGGGCTGCGTGTGCAGTCAGTTTGGCAGCCTATCACGTTTTGGTCACCTGTCTCGTAATCCTATCCTCTGCCCTGTTTGTCACTCTGCCAGAGGGAAAAATGCTGTTTATTAGGTTGTCATGACTTCACGACATCCCCCACTGTCCAGTTGCTCATCTTCAAATTGGTGCAGATGATTTTTCATTTGAGTTCAATGGAGCAGTAATTGGATATCATTGCATTTCAAAAAAATATGCAGCAGCTGTGGCAATAATTTAACAGCAGGCAGCATCTAGCAGGAACGGTGGATATACCAGTCCGTTTTGCTCCACATTTTGCTAAGAAAGTCGGAGGGCACTGAGCCTGTCAGCATTTGAGAATCGTAGATGCAGATTCAGGCAGCTGTAGTATTTCTGTCTGTGCTAGAAAAATGAAAAGGTGTAACAACTCAACTATTTAATTCAATTAATTTAATTCAAACAGCAATTTGAACATTTTCACATTTAACTGTCAATTTCCATTCAGGCACATATCAGGCTGAAAATAGGTGAAATAAACAGTTTAATATAAGATACATTTATAATATAATTCTCACTTTATAATGTTAAAAATTATCTGGTCAAAATATAAAAAACGGATTCATAATATATATGACTGACTAATGAATTTACAACAACACATCAATAAATGCAGGAGAGTATCAGTTTTAACTCTTTGTAGTTTTTTAATAAAGCAGCAGATGATAATAATTAATGTTAACACATAATCAAACGTACAGATAGCCATTATTATTGATAATAATGAATAATATAGCTGCACCAGGTTCATGACCTTGTTAGTATTTGAACAGTGTGTCTGTATGCAAATACAAAGTCGACAGCTGATCCGACTGCACCAAAATGGACGTCACATCATATGACAGGACAGGATGCACTGCTGGACTCAAGAGGTGAGTCCTCAAGTTCAAACATACAAAAGTGCTCCTGAATGCCCCCATGATAGATAAAACATGGTGAAGTGCTCTCTATGATGGCTAAAAGTACAGGAATTTGTGATAAAGTGCCCTTTAGGGTCAGGTGAGGAAGTTCTGAGGAAGGCGTGAGTGCCCACCCAGTGGAGAAAACATGATTCAGTGTCTTATAGGCTGTCCTACATGCTGGAAAATGAGTTGGCTCTGTGTCCCTAAATATTTAATAATAAACAGCTCCCTGGGTGTTTCTATAGGCAGTCTAGGGCAGTAGATATATTTCTGCTAAATCTGGGTCATATAACAGATATTTTAATGGTGACATGAGTCTGACCTGTCTCACCATGACCGTATCCTGACTGTCTGTGCTCTGGATGTGACTGTATCCTGACTTTACATGCTCTGGTGCCCCTCCACATACAGCAGGAGTCCACCACTGACAGGATGTCTGCTTACACTTCAATGTTTTAATTAGTTTCTCTGATTCCTCTTTTTTCTCTTATTTTCTTCAGAAGGAGATGCAAGGAAAGATTTCAGTGATATAAAAATGGACTCTATTGAGGCATTGAGGCCATTTAACATTGTTTTAAGAATCCCTCGACACAGGATGGTAACTTCAACTCCAAGATCCGGATTGATAAAGATGTTATTTATCCCAGTTTGCAGTTCTTCCAGAGCTGAGACAACAGTTTCATTGATTTTCATTTTATTGATCATCCTTTTTATCAAAAGAATAAAAGCACTGATACAAGATCGTTGCTGTCATATGGTAGCCATGCATTAAAATTGTGTAAGGAGCTCTGACATCTAGAAGAGTCATCAATGGCTGCTCTTTTGCACTGCAATGTTGAGTTGAGGTGTTTGGTATGAGGTATGGAGGTGTCTGATATGAACGCCTTCTTGGCCCCAGTGAGTCCCTCCAGCAGGGTGCTGAGGGGTAATATATGCAAGTGAGTGAGGACGAGCTGATCTGTAGGTCTAAATTTATCAGCTGATCAACAGTCCAACTCTTGCCTATGGTCATGAGCTTTGGGAAATGACTAAGAGAATCATAGCTCACAGTCAGCATTTACCAGTTTCAACAGTTAAAGTCATGGTGAGCAGCTCAGTGAAACTCAAACTCAAGGCTCCTCTTTAGCCTTGAAATGGGGCAGTTGTGATGGTTCAGTTATCAGATGAGGGTGCCTCTTGGATACCTGCACTAGAGATATTCCAGAGAAACAGTCCAGAAGACCCAGGCATTACATATGTCATCTGGACTGGACCAGGGAGAGGGATCTGCCTTCAGTCTAGAGCTGGACCTGTATATGTGGCCAAAATCAGCTGAAATACAAACTCAAGTTTTCACTAATATAAGTTCTATTGATCAGGTTCAGGCTCATTAACTGTGGACAGACAGCAGGGAAGTGTAGATGAGAGTTGTATCAAAATAAACCTCAGTATATCAAGCTTTTGTTTGCCTTCAGTCAACATTATTTGTTTGTCTTGAGTGAAATGTGCAGTTTTGAAATTCACCACATAATCAAACATGAACAGATGCATTCTACCACTAAATAAAGGCAACACAAAATGCACTGTAGGCCCAAGGCAAACATTTGTTACATGTCAAGCAAGCTCCCTCAAGGCCTGTATTTATGTTCAGGAATTTATCCTGAAGCTTAAAATGATGCAGATATTTAATATGCAGACCTTGATATTTTACCAGCTTTATCTAAATAAAGACTGTGCTTCAAACAGCCACAGAGACAACAAAGCAGTAAGTAATGCTCGGAGAAGCATACTCTTTAATGGATCTAAGCACACTTTGAAGCAGTGCTGCCACTTAGACAGAGATAAGAGATCAGTATTGAAATTAAAGGCAACAGTGCAAACTCCGAAGGTTGTCTTCAAAATCTGTTTGTTTCTACTCTCTTCCTCGCCCGTTCATCAGCTCCATACCATCTTCAGGGTAAAGTTTGTATGACTGGACATATATTTATGTTTCCAGTTCACATGACCTGCCAAAGTATGCTGATGATTTCTGTTTCAGATCTGTTGCTGGCTAGTGAGTATCTATCAGCATAATCCTTTTAGAGAAGTGAAACTGGATCTTCTAGTTTCTAAAGTTTCTAGTTCTAGAAATATGAAAAAACTCAGAATATCACTGTACCTACAATAATCACTGAACATCACATTTGTTTTCCAAAAAACATGTGGCTTGTGTCACATAATTGATGAAGAAGCTTTTCTGAAAAACAATGTATTATTATCCATCCATCCATTTTCTAACCCGCTGTATCCTGCACTCAGGGTCACGGGGTGCTGGAGCCTATCCCAGCTGT
>JBAJHX010000053.1:23673259-23683778 GCA_037176925.1 Amniataba percoides | reverse complement strand
CTCTCTCTCTCTCTCTCTCCACACACACACACACACACACACACACACACACACACACACACACACACACACACACATATATATACTTAAATTATTTGGTTTAGTCTTCCAGACACTGAGCTCTTTAGTTACTATAGGACTGGAGTGGAAAAGAGTCTAACACACTTGGACCTTTATTTTGAACAACCTGCATTGTCTGCCTCAGGGAAGGTCAGTCTCCTCATGAAGTGGGTGATGAGGACAGTTAAGAATCAGTCGGTCCTTACCGATAACACTTTCACAGTAAAAGCTTTAAAAGAGAATAAGTGCTTTAGATGTTCAAGTTGTTCACTGCTGGTATATCAAGGTAATGAAATAAGAGTTTCCTGCACATGTTCACCAGTTCTTCAGAGACATTTTATATTTCTTCCTTAGACGTAGGAGAAGTAGGCAGTGCTGCACTGGCTCAAATACATCTAGATGTTGTCCTTTCTGTTGATTGCTGCAATTTCACAGTTCATGTGAAAGTCATTTAAAAACCAATTAAAGCAGGTTCACGCTACATTCCTCCTCATTTCCACAGATCACAGGGAACTGCCAGCAGAATTAAAAGGTAAGATCTGGTAATTACCTCCAAACCGGCCAAAGAAATTCAGATCTATTATGTGATTTCTCCACTGGGCTTATCGCGGCCTTATCGGACTGCAGGCTGATTACCAAGCGAAACCATGTGATGAAAAATGAGGAAGAAATAGCTAAATGAAGTGTAAAATAACAGAAAACAGCATACACGCGCGCACACAGTCAGCACCCCCCGGGTGCAGAGGTGATTGTGGATTCTGGATAAAAACTCTCGACACCCTCCTTCTCCTGGCAGCAACAGACGGATGGAAAGATGAAAGGGCAAATGGATGTGTGGTGAAATGAAAGGGGGAGACTAGATGAAAGAGAGGAGGTCAAGTGTGAGAGATGGAGTGACAGGTTTTCATCATGGCTATTTTTTTGTTTTTTTTGAGTAATGGCTCTTCACCTCACAGCCCTGATTAGCCTGGTGTACCCTGCTCATTTACAATAGGTGATAACACCTCATGGGTGAGTTGGCTCACATCTGGTGGCTTCGAGAAGATAAAGGGAAACCACAGACAGACGGGATGGAATCAGCAACACACTGACAAAAATGAAGGCAATGATGTCAACTTTGAAAGAAATGTCTTGCCTTTTTTGTGCTTTCAGTGAAGCTTGATGTGCAGAGGTTAAGTTTGGAGAATAGGTTCTTGGGGAGTAACACACTGTATCTAGCACACACTGTTTTACAGCAAAAATATATTTTTAAAAATATATATTTATCAAAACCTCAGCTGGCCGGGCAGCACACACAGTGAGAGACCACAGAGCTGTAACATTTTCCTAATGCTGTCATTGTCCAATATCAATTAGAAAAAGTGCAACTAATTTTCGTCAAAGTAAAGGATTTTGAAGGTCTAAATGAGAGGTGACTAGAGGAGTCTGTGCCTTGTAGAAAAACATTTCAATTAGCAAATACCTTGGAATTCAGCTGTGCACCATGGGAAACAATGACATCCTCTTAGCGGCCTTCTGATCAAACAAAGCACTCTGAGAAACAGATGGATCCTGTTTAGCTGTGACAGAGGCCTGTGCAGTCTTCCTTTAGCTGATGACAATGATGTCGCTAAATGTCTGAAGATTCATTGGTATTTGGTCACAAACCAAAGTATTTGATGACTGTGGTGCTAACTTACTTTGTGACCATGAATATCTGTCCAAGATTTTGTGTTCAGTGTTGAAGTATTCCACTGAACTGAATTGGACATGTTGGCCTCCTGGTGATCCTGGCAGGAAAAGCAGAGGGATCACCAAAGTCACTAAGGTTCTTCTGCTGGGGACCATGAGTATCTAAACTGTGGACCAACCACAGGAGAGCTGTGTGTGGTAGTAGGGAAGATCTATCATACCATATTTTCAAATCTTAATGTCAATTTTAATAAGAACTTCACAGTTTTACTTTGATTCTTGATTTCACAATCCTATTAGCATGTAACAAATACCCACAGAGTTAAAGATAACGGTATACAAAGGCCATGGAACAGCACGTTTCAGATGTCAGGCCACCTCCAACACGTTAATGTGAACAGATAACCAAAGGTATAAGTCACTGTCAGAAACTGCTGTGCTGACAACACATCCTCAGCCATAGACATTACATGGAGCACTCCTCAGCATACGCTAATTAGTGAGGGCAGAAAAATTATAGAACGTACCGCAGTTCCTTCATGCTTTCATATTAATACCACATACATATGTTATGTGAAGACAAGTGTGCTGACATGGAAATATTTGCACCTTAATGCATTATTTTGCCTAATTAATGACCTAATTACCATAACTGTTATGTTTAATATATCATGGTTACCATGGCAGGACATTAGGCTGTTCAAGTACCTTTTTAATATTTTACCTCTATACATATTCAAAACTGAGAGCAGTAATAAATGACTCTTTACCAGTAATGGAAAAAGACTGTTTGATTTTAGGACTTGCTCAGCATTCCTAACCACTAAGCTACTGGAATATAATATACTGTACAAAACAATTTCTCCGTGGAATTCTTCGTGTTATATCAGATACCACAGGCTGACACATGTCCACAAAGACAGAAGAAGAGAAAGGCACACTAACAGACTAAATAGACAGGTCAGATCTCAATTAAGAATTTCCTTGGAAAAAAGAGACTGTGCAAAAACACAAACAAAGCATTCTTTACTGACTTACTTTGAACCCCACAGCTGCTTAACTAATACCACCTTTAGTTATTTTTAAATTATCATGAAAACCTGTGCTGCAAAACATGAAGCTATTTTGTCATAAAGCCGCAGCACTTTTTACAGCGTACAAACCAGACGGTCAAATGGACTTCTAAAAACTTGTGAAAGTCAGCACAGACAGATTGAAAAAGATGCTTATAAGAAGTAATGAGGTTCCAATTTGTTGAAGAATAGCTCATCTGATAAGGGGAAAAAAAGAATTACAACAATGAGTGAGACTGAGAAAGTGGAGATTAAGTAGTGAGAAAGACGGAGACAGTGGGAGAGATTTAGAGCGAGAATATTCAGAGCATCTGTTGTCGAAGCTGATGATAATGCCTCATTATTGTAGTCATTTGGGAAGCTGAGAATAACGGGAAAAGACAGCAAGAGGGGGAGTAATAGGGTATAAACAAAAAAAACATATGAGACAGATCCACAGTGCAGGCTGAGGGACGGAGTGTTCACCTTCTTTTTTATTTGGAGATAGTTTAGATAGAGTTTACCTTTTTCAGAAGTAAGATAAAACTTTATTGATCCCTGTGGGGAAATTGGCTTTCTACAGCAGGTTATAAGGTTCAGCAGGGAAATAGAAAACCATAGTATGAGCCCTGAACAAAGTATAAAGTTGGCAATAAAATCAAACATCAAAAGCAGAGCAAACACAACATTAGAGGAAAAAAGAAAAAAAGTAATTATATTCTATTAAAAAAGGGTTATTTAAACATTGGCTGCCAAATATGAAAATATGTTCAAGGGGCAAGTGTCTCTGTGTGGATGTCCACTCCTTATAAAGAACTAAGCCTTATAAAGGCTCTGAAGCCAAGAATAGTGGTTGATGTAATTGTTGTCATGCAAACATGGTCACCATAACAATGTTAGCATGTTTAGCATGTAGGGTTTATTTTATTCACTATCCTCTATTCACACATACGTACACAAGATGCCATGATAAAAATACCATGGGGAACAGATGACTCGGGAAATGAAGCACTTCCATCATGCATCAGTGTACTGGTAACCAGTCAAAGCTTCCTTATGTCATTTCAAGCTCAACACAACACACCCATAAAGTTCAAGCTTGTGAGAGACATTTCGAGTCTCTTTGTATGAGGGCGTCTGATTAGCATGATAACATGCTAATAGCTAGAATGGATGCGGGACAAGGGAGGAGAGGATCACAAACGACCTCCGTCACCCAACAACAGACTCTCTGCTGCAGTCAGGGAGGGGCAACCGAGGCCAGAACAGAGAAGATGAAGAGTTTATTCCCTCAGGCAGTCTGCATCCTCAAACACTGACTTTCACTTTACTTACATCATTTAGAAATCTTAATTATAATCAATCCACCTGTCCAGCCACACAGTGCATATGAAACTCATCCATTGCGATAATGTCTCATTGTTTCTACAGATATATGACTTCATTCCTTTGTAAAATATGTTACTTTTTTAAAAACACACATATGCAGATATATTCAGATGTATTGCAGTAATGATAATATTGTATTGAGGTCATAGTAATTATATGTCCCACACAGTTCTGTCTGTATAAAAAAGCTCACCGATGTAGTGAGGGCCTTTCAGTGCATGGCTACTCTAAAGACTATTCAGCTGGCCTTCTGTGAGGACAGCAGTACTGCAGAAATCTTGTCCTGGACCTTGTGTATTTTATTGTTCTCCAGTACTGATGAACCTGGATTTCTCGTCCCTGTTTCAGTGGACAGTGCTGATGTTACTTACTACCTTATGGACACACTTGTAGAGATTCTTGGTGGTGTGGAAGGAGCCAACAAATCCAACACTGATGTGGTATTTGTACTTGAGAAGGACCATGAAGGTTTTAGGGTTAAAACGAATAAACAGTCATGTAGACAGGTTGTGCAATAATGCAGTTAATGGATATGCCTAATGAAAACCATTAAGGACAGGTAAGATTAGATGTAGACAGCTTACGCACACAGATAGGTAGTAACCGTGGCAGTGGTATTCAGGTCAACTTTAACAGTGCACTATGAACTTGTTGTGGCCGGGGTGACGGGGGTCTCTGGTGGAGCTTCTCAATGAATGGCTGCTTCATCAGGATGTGGTGATGTCCACCTGAACAGCCTGGAGTCTCCCCGTCAGAAAGTTCAAGAGTCACACACAATCACACAATCACATGGAGATCTAGACATGAGCTCCAGGTCTCTGAGCTCTGTGACAAAAATGGTACGCTAATGATGTGGTAATGGTAACAGTAGTCAGTGAACAGCATTCTCACTCTCTGTTTCTCTGGTTCAGGCAGTGGCATGAACCATGTGAGATGGATGCTATCTGGAGGAAGACAGCATTCATGGTCAGGTTTGTGCCAGAGATGGATTTATTCCCTCTTCTGTGTGAACCAGCAGGAAACTTTCTTCGATTGCACCAGTGTTTCACAGTGTGCTGAGGCAGGGAATTACATAGAAAACAACCAATAAACAATGCATGTTGTATTGGGGATGTTGTTGTGTTTGTCTCGCTGGCTTTGTTTGTCTCATTTTTCTGTATGCCCCTGTACCTGTGCATTGAACCAACTTTTCCTTGAATAATTTTAGTATTCAAATAATTGTGTTTTTCCTGACCTTTTTCCGGCTTAATGTAATCTTGGCCATGTGTAATTATTTTATCATAATGACTCAAACGTTAGACACAGCTCCATTAGGTGATGATAGATGCCCCTAAAAATGCTGCTGAAAAACCTTCCACCACACCTAAAATAGTTTGTGTTGGTTGCTTACCAGTAATGAGCTGACTGTCTTTATTCTCATCATGGAAAGGTGAGAAAGGACTGGGAGCTTCTGTGAACTTGTTCAAGGGTTGCTTTTGTTGCTCCTGTAATTCATATCCTCTCAGAAACATTGTCGTTGTATTACAAGTGGATCTCTTAGTTTTCTTTTTTTATTATTTACTCCACAGAAAGTCCTGCTCGTTCTGCTACTTTATTTATTATCTGGTCAGTGTGAAATTTGACTTTTGTGTGAAATCCCACCAGCACACCTCAGCAATGAAAGACTGTCCAAAAAAAGAAAAATGTCCTTTGCTTGCTATTTGCTGCAGCTAGAATTAATAATACTAGGCTAACTTCAAACTGGTTGCTGACCTTTCATTTAGTGGTCACAAAAATGTATTCATATTTAGCTTATGATGCATACACATAAATCATGACACACTTCAGGACAGTTAGAAGCTCCTTTTAATATAAAAAAGAATCAGTATCAATAATAAATTCTGGCACTGCACTTCAGATCAAAGACATATTTTTTGGTATTTTCCACCCCTAATTTGAGACAGAGAAATAAACTAATAACCAAAAATGCAAGAAATACTGGAGAACGTAGCACCACAGCTGCCATCTTTCTTTATCCACTAATATACAGTTGGTGGCAGTAACATGAACTAAAAGAAGTTCATATACATACCAGAGAGCTTTCATAAATAACAGCATGATGGAAGACACAGAGAGCAGAATGAAGACAGAGTGAAATGAAAAGTCAAATTAGGATTATATTGAAACTCCAGTAGATGTGGGATTCATGTTCTATAGTTAGATATCTGCAGGTTCAAGTGCATTAAAAGTCATAAAATCTCTGCACCGGTCCAATACGTAACTATAAAGTCATTTTGGTGTTATTCAAAGGCTGTATCAGATCCATG
The DNA here is from genome assembly GCA_037176925.1 of Amniataba percoides. Lineage (NCBI taxonomy): Eukaryota > Metazoa > Chordata > Actinopteri > Centrarchiformes > Terapontidae > Amniataba > Amniataba percoides. The sequence continues at coordinate 23,677,300 of JBAJHX010000053.1, read as the reverse complement.
ACTGTCAGCTGCTTTTTCATCGCTCCTTTAAGCTGCAGACCTGTGTGGAGTCTGTCAGAGAGGTGGATTGCAGTGAACTGTGGAGTGAAAATCAGCCTTCCAGCCTGAGCGATAAGATGTCCTGTGCCAGCCTTTCTCACAGTCACGCAACCTGATGGGGAGAGAGAAGAAAAAAAAGTCAGAAATCAATATGTCAGCTCTCTGGCCCTCACTATAATGGCTCCCAGAGGGGTGATAAGGAGCGTAGTGTTTCCCAATGAGAGAGGAGGGTATGGAAGAAAGGAGGTGGGGGGGGGGGCTGCAGGAGACACTACTGGCTGTGTGTGTCTGTGCGTGTGTGTGAACTAGCATGCTAAGTCCAATAACACCCAGACATCTGTCTGTCCTCACAGGACTGGTCCCAGACACGGGAGGTACGAGACATACATGCAGATGGGTAAGGAGGGGGGAGTTTGGGTCCAAGGGAGCATCAGGACTCAGTCCAGGTGCATTTTGGAGGCTTGCTCTGATAACGGGGAAATGAGACCACAAAGGAGAAGGGTTTTATTTTTCATTCAGTATGGTTTGCATGGTCATTATTGAACATCAGCAAACCGGCCAATAATAAGAAATGCGACAATGTTGGCCTCTGAGAAAAGCAACCACCTGAACTTAAGGGGAAAAACACAGGTAAATATGGAGAGATTAAAGACCGACTGCCGTCTCGGTCACATGGATCTTCTCTGCCAAGCATCCTGCTCACTGATGTACGGGTGTTGGATCGTTACCTGGGTGACGTCTGTGCCTGCATCAGTTTTCAGTGGACATCAGCCACCAGCCTGTCGGGCACAGTGGACTGGGTGATGATGCAGCTTTCATTTGATGTTGGTGCTGGAGAAGCAGAAGTACAATCAGCACTTCTTTGTCACTGTGCAGCTCATTGGGATTCACAAGCAGGCCGAGACCTTCGCCTACCGGCTGGAGCTCAGAAGGCGCGGCCTGACCTGGAAATCCACGCTGTGTTGCATCCAGAAGGGCACTGCCACGGCCATCATGAACAGCAGCCACCTGGTGTTCGTTTTCATGACCACAGAGTGTCAGGGCAATGCTGGATACACCAGGCCATCGCAGAGAGGCTCAGGAAGAGCTTCTACCCTCAGGCCACAAGGATCCTAAATGAGGACACTGCCTGAAAATTGCACTGAGACTTTTTTTACATACTTTATTATTCAAAGGTACTAAACATTATTATTTAAGGAGACAGTGGTCGCATATTTTACTGTGATTATACGCTGTGTGATTATAAGTGACAAATAAACTTGAACTTGAACTTTGCTAACTACACTAATATGGGTTAAGATCATTTATTTTTAGATTTTAGTTACAGTAAAGGCTCTGCTTTCATATTGGTGAAGGCTGTCAGGGCTATATGAAGCTCAGAAAAAGTATATCTGCAGACACTGCTCAGGACTGAAAAGGCATTGACTACTGTGTTATTCAGGTAATATTTTTAACTTCATTCTCCTGAAAATAAACGCTATAGTTGAATGTCAGTCTAAGAAGAAATGACCATGGCTCTTTCTAGTTAACATGCAATACACAATTATTTCCTTACCTGACGCAGTCTACATTAATATTCCTATAACTGAGATAACATCTCAAATGATAATGTGATGAACCACAAAAGAATTATCCTCTTTTCAGACCTTTAGCAAGTATGAGTTCATAGTTTAGTCAGTTTTTATTCATTTAACCATATGTTTTTGTGTTATTGCATCCATTTTTTACCATAAGTTCCCCAGGCTAATATGACCCCCTGTCTGCAGAGCATTTTGTTTCAGTCTGTTTTGATACACGAGACAGAGACAATTGGTACAGCTCAGGAGTAAAGAAATAGACCTTCATTAAAAATACGATATCCAAAGCTAGACCTCACTCAGGCCCGAAGCTTTCATTAACACAAGAGTTCAAACTCAACCCTCAGTCCCATATTTTCGACAGGTGACAGGATTCTGCTGTATGTTAAGGTTAATGAGGTGCAGCATATTAGTGCATCATGAGCCAGCCATCAGCAGCTGCCACGAGCAGGTCATCTGTCGTGACATGATGTTGATACTGAAAACAAGCTCCCATAAAGTGTCACACACAGTGGCAAAGTGACAGCCGTGTAGAAATTCTAGGCAGTCACCGACAATGCTTTCGGCAAAGACTTCATCCTGATCACGTTGGAGAGGAAGCCTTCAGCATTGCCCTCTATATCCGGAATGACACGTTCTGTGCATGTGTGTTCTCTGACCAGCCACTTCATTAAGTACGACTGTACTAACATGACCTGATACAATAGCTTGGCCATGAATTCTACGTTTACCAAGCATACAATGTATGTATGTATGTTGTACTGGATCACATTATGCTGCACATGTATAATCAGCAGTGGACAATGTATGTATCAACAGAGTAAATTGCACTGACATAGCCAAACTAGCCACAGGGCCTGGAGATCAGGTTTGACAAGAGCTGGATCTTTGATGGTCCTTCAGAGACCTGTCCAGGAGAAGGCTTTTTTTGTGAAAAGTAAAAACATTGTGCAAAATTCAATAGGCATCTACTTGTAAGTCTACTAATTGAGTTTTGTTATGACATACCAACCAAATCAAAATCTGCCGTGTCCAATAAGTTCATTCTGATTTTTAAATCAGAGTTTCCTATAGCTATGTTAGAGTATATGTGAAGTTTAGTATTATACTTCAATGTAAATCCATCCATTCCACACAGTCAATTTAATGAGCAAATCCCTCAGGGAAGATAATCACTTTTTCTTTCCAGTAAAGGGTTTTACTGCCATGGCAGCATTGGTTTTGTCAACGTAGGCGTCATAATTTCCAACAGAGGATTCAGTATCTTACTTTAAAACAAAAGCCTCTAAATAATTGCATCATGCAATCTGGTTTACCTGTGATAATCCAATATGCTGAGCATCTGACAACTGTGACGAAGCTCGGAGGCAGTAATGTGATCAGTCTGCTGTAATTGGTAAAATCATGAAAACAAATCTCTGCACACATTAGAGCTCATAGAGGAAATCCAAGTCTTATTTTTCCATTTTATAACAGACTGGTGTCTGTGTAAAACCTGCTATTATCCCAGAAACCTGACAAAGAAGCAGTTTTCCTAAAGGTTATGTTAAAATATTTTGTGGCGATCGTCCATAAATATTGTTTTGTTTTGTCCTCTCATTATAAATGTTGATTCTTACCTCAGACTTACCTCTCTTGTTGTGCCAAAGGAATTCTGCCACCCATCAGCTTAATCCACCCCTCTTTAAGTATGGTGACAACGAGAACAACTGAACACGTCCATCCGTCAGTGTGCACTGTCTCAGTAGCATAGCCCGGCTTCATGTTCCTTCAAATTCCTTGTGTTGGTATTGTTGTGCTGACTTTTGCTTGAATGTATATTTTCATCTGTTACGGGTCAGATTTAATAGAAATACATTCATGACAGTGTATGTTGCCCTTAGTTATGTTTCCATGTAGGGAAATTACCTTAAAAATCTCAAAAATAACATTTTTGAAAAAAATGTCAGCTGGCAAAAACATATAGGAAGTCTGCTTCAGTTTGTCAGTGTCTTAGAACTCTACATTACTTATTCAAAACCAAAATGCTGACAAATGTATATATCAGTCTTTCCATGTTCAAAGTCAATCATAACTCTTTTCAGAGTGTAGACATGAACACATACAGTACAGAGTACAACTGCATGCAGACATAGCAGTGCCTGAGCAAGGATGAAAATCAATCTATCTTTCAAATTTATTTGAGTAGTGTTTACCTGTCTATGTTCTGTGTGTAATGCTTCATCTGAGCAGAGGACATCAGGTCTGTACACATTCATGCTCAGTGTCTCACTTAAGAAGAGTCCCACCTGTGGCCAGATTCTTCCCATGGTGCTGAAAATGCATTAATTCAACATAGTTTGGACATAAACTGTTACGGTACTCAAAGGCAGACAGGAAGAATCCAAATGCAGGACGCAAGATCAGAGTTTAGTTTCAAGGATTT
>JBAJHX010000053.1:23646425-23658823 GCA_037176925.1 Amniataba percoides | reverse complement strand
TTGAAAGGTTTTTGGTGTCTCCAGAGTCCTCAGTGACACTCACCTCATACACACACACACACACACACACACACACACACACACACACACACACACACACACACACAGTAGCACACCAGCAAACAGGCTCCCTCACATGCGCACACAGTAAGACAGAAGTCTGACTGCTAACAGAAACAATGGGGGTAAAATGAGGTGATGGCAGAGAATCTTTGAAGTGAAATGACTTAAAATAAAAAAAATAGCATTTTGAATATATCTCTTCATTAAGAGTCTTTATTTCAGTGTAGATCTTGGTCTCATTAAGCACACATGGACATCCAAGGTATCTATTTAATGCACATTGCATGCTCCCATAAATCAGAGACACAATGATTGTAATGTAGTTTGCATTGCTTTGGGGGTAACATGCTCTTTATACCTTGAAGTCTTTTCCACAGAGAGATTAACTGCACCTCTCATTCTCCTTTCATACTGTATTATGTTGTACTGTGTGTCAGGTGGAAAATACATCATCAAAGCTATAAACAGAGCTATAAAGAGACAACAAAGATACAAAATATGATAATCTTGTAGACCATGATGCACAGTATATTTTAAGAAGTTAAAATGTTTTTACATTTTCCTGCTACTTAGGCTTAGAGAAAATATCCCAGAGTCCACCCAGAAATATGAAAAGATGTTCAGCCCCAAGGTGACAACCAGCAATACACTATTGTGCTGTACGTATCAGCACAGAAAGTGTACGCTTACTTCCATATAGTGAAATCATTGACCTTTGACCCTTTCTGAGTTGTAATTAAAGGGCACACTGTAAACTTGCTTCATGCATATCCTGTTGCCTTGAAGGACACATTATACTGAAAAGTCTAAACAGAAAAGTCTGACACTGTTGATTCCTTCAACATTTACAACATCTTTACCAGCTCCGTGCTGTATTTCATACAGTCAAATGTCATTGTTTGTGTGGGAGAACACAGCAGCACTTCCACCTCAAGGGGTGTCTGTAAGTTCTACAAAGAGTGAAGATGCAATTAAACAAAAGTATACACAAAGTAAAAAAAATTACCTCAATAAAATAGTGTATGGTTAGAAAGGTTTCTGTTTCTCTCAGTTCCCTCTGTGTTGGTAAAGTGAGTAGCTGAAACATCTGAATACAGTAAACTTTCAATGACCATTAAACTGTTCTCTTGTCTGAATGTCCTGATTATGGTGCCCACAGAGAATCTGCCCAAACTAGCTTGTACTCTTTCTCGCTTCCCTCATTGTCATTTCATGAAGAACATGGTCTATCACAGTGGCTTAAATTCTATCTGGAATAGCTGTTTTTGGTATTGATCTTTCTCGTCCTTGTCCTCTTCCCTCTTGTTGGTGCTCTTCCACCTCCGCTTCTCCATCCATTGTTGGTATCAACATTCAGCTCACCTGTACCAGCTGTGTATTCTGAACTGCCTTAGATTTCATTCAACTTGTTCAGGGTTACCAAGTCACATGTTTCTACAGGAGTTCACCTCACCAACATTCAGCCCAACACAACACACAAAATGTACTGATGCAGCAAAGACACTTAAACAAACACTTTATCATTCCTTATACTGCACACTGACCAGAAAAAAATGCTCTCTGAACAATGGGTAGCATCAAAATATGGATCATCTCTGTTAAAGTATCTTCTATATATTTATAAGACATAAAGCACTATTCATTCAGTATTCCATTGGTTTTTTTCTTTATTGCATATATCGCAAAAGTGCAAAAGTGAATCAGAATAGTTGAACTATACTGGGTAAGTCCATTAACGCAATACAAAACAGAAAATATCCACTATACTTAAATATATAGGACAAGTAAGAATTAGGAAAATGCTGGTCAACCCTGTCTTGTGCATTTGGCAACAAGTTCTCACCCACATCACATCTCCTGTTCTCTGTTTTAATCCACAAGGCAAAGAATCTGTTTGATGTCTGATGCCTCCCTGACAATCCTCTGCAGGTACGTCCAGACATCCAACATTCATTGTGTCCAGGAGGGACATCTGATTATGTGGCTGCTGGACAGAAACTTTCTGCTTCCATGAGGAAAAGGATTCCTCTGGGGTTGGGGAGTGAGGAGGAAAGAAAAGAGACATCCTGGGATGGACTGTAAACCGCTGTGTGACTGGAGGAGATGCTGAAACACCACTTCATCCTTTAAGGTTATGAAATGTTCAGGATCCTGTCATCCTGGACCTCACCTGTGTTTTTTTAATGTGATCCCCTCATGGTGTGTTTACCATTCTGTAACACAAATGTATCACAGTGCAAAATTAGTTTTTGCAAAAAGAGCAAATTGTGTTAAAAGTGTGTGAACATTGTTTATGGTGTTGCCGAAAGAGTGATTGATTGTAATACATGGGTTTAGGCCACTGAACATCTGTGTCTGAACATGGGGTTTATTGGTTTAAAAAGTCAGAAAAACAATAAGGTTGTCAGGTTTAGGATGAGATTTACAGCTAACAAATAATCAGGAATTACAGCATTGTTAATTTAAAATACCTATTCTCATCAACATTAACACTGTTGGTAGCAGTATATAATTCACAGATATGGATGAGGTGGTGCTGTTGTGGCTTCTGGTTGAATTGTATCAGTGCAGATGTGCTCTCTCTCTCTCTCCCGCACTCTTTCTCGCTCTCTCTCACACGCTGTCTCTCTCTCGCTTTCTCTCTCTCTCTTTTGCTCTCTCTCTCTCTCCCTCTTGCTCTCTCTCTCTCTCCCTCCCTCTTTCCCTCACTCTCTCTCTCTCTCTCTCTCCCTCTCTACTCACAGGGTTCTCTTGGCTCTCCTGGTATTTCTCTCTGATTTCCATCTTTGCATCATCTGACATTGCGAGCCCTTCTCAGACACTGGGATCAGCCCAGTCCTCAGCTTGACAGACAGCAGTGTGTGCAATGTGTATGTGAATCACCAGCACACACACTTCTTGTGAAAAGGATACACACACGTTGCAAAGTTAGCAACCGTTGTGATTACACACACACTATTTGACACCTCAGCCACCCTAAAGACAATGCAGAAGAGACTGTAACAGTGGCCTTTGCAAATCCCACCCACGGGTGCAGTAATGAACGTTTGTATGTGTGTATGACAGATGACATACAACAAGCTGTCATAGCAAAGGGAGACATTAAAAAGCTTGGGGGAGATGTAGAAGGAAAAATCTTCACTCAATAGAAATTTCTCTCATACGTCTATGTGTGTGTTTAGTTTGTGTGTACTTCACTTCTTTTTACTACAGTCCTTGAGAATGCAAATAGAAAAGTAAGAAATTGAAAGAAAACACACTGATGTTAAGCATCTCCAGGCGCTGCTGTGTCCCAGAGCCTGTGGTGTTTTCTTCAGGTGGTTGTTGACCCGCCAGGCTTCAAACGCTTGTGGTCAAAACCTTTACACAACTTATTACAATCACTCCAGTTGCTTTCAAAGATCATTTTTTCTACTTTACAATTCAAACAGATTGAGGTTGTGTGGCAGGTAAAATGCTCAGGTGAGGTATATCGTTAATGAGAAACACTTAACATTCTTTCCTCTCCAATGCTTTTGTCTTTCTGGTGAGGAAGTTTGCCGTGTTTGAAGAGGCGTTTGTTCAAGTTCAAAGGTCAGCATCCAGAGGTCGGGGCATTTTTACCCCTCTGGATTCCAGGTGCCCTGTTACTGCTGATTGTAACCTTTACTTACCTGGCTAAAGCTACTTTTATTCAGCTATTCTTTGCTTCAGTGAACACATTTCCCTCAAACACAGGATGAGACACAAATCTGTAGCTGTGCCACAGTGAGAGAGAAGGATAAAGAGAGATGCTCGCCCAATCCCTCTGTTTTTTGTCCTCAGGCCACTGTGTCAATCCCTCTAATGAAGTGTGTATCTGTGTGTGTGTGAGTCAAGTCAAGTTTTAAATCAAAGCAGCAGAGGCTGAGATGTCTTGACTTTTAGTCCCTCGAGCTGCCTAAGCTCTTAAAGCACTGAAGGCTTCTCTCTTAGGAATAAAGGTTCTAAAATATTTCTTTACTTAACCTGAACGTACCTGCTACCTGACTGATGTGTCCTATATGTTACTGATTTCACTGCTCTTTTGCTTGATTTTGACCTGTTCCCCAAAAATTAAACAGTCTTCCTTCTGTATAATAGTACCAAATATAATGCTTTATGTTGGGTTCTAGGTTGAACCCTCTGAAATGTTCCAGGTGGAACCTTTATAAAGGCTTTTACCAGGAACCAAAGGGGATGATGGGGACAAGCTGAAGAACCCTATTTGGTTCTAGTTAGCACCCTTATTTCTGAGAATGTACATTTACATGGTGTAGCTCAGTTCCAAGGAAATAACCAAATATCAATTTATTGTTTGGACAAAAAAAAAACACAATTATACAACATGACCGGAACAGAAAAGAATCTGAATTTCTTTTTGAGTTTTTTTTTTCCTTTTCACCAGAATGACTTAGTATTTCTTAAACTCATCCAGGATTGTCTTTGTCACAACGGAGTCAAATCAGAAAACTCAGACATACACATCACACATACTGCTGCAATCAGCAGAACTGACCAAAGAGGACATCCATAAATCTGATTTGAAATGAAGGATTTGAAGTGAAACAGATAAGACAACTCTTGATCTTGTCTCATAATCATCAGATTTTCTTAAGTATCAAAAATGAATACATTGATAATCTTTACTGGTTTTGGACTTTAATTTTTTGTTAAGTAGGTACATGACTTATAATGTTTTATATATTTTGCTAGCAGATCATCTTTTTCATATACATCTTTGATCTGATGTAACTCTGATCCTCTCTGACATGACAAGGCTTCACCAGAGTTGTAGAACACGATACTGCCTCTCTCACAGGCTGAGAAGTTCTCCCCATGACAGGTAAACTCATCTATACAGGTCAAATCACAGAAGTTTGCTGGGAACAAGAAGGTGTGAGTGTGTTCTTGTTCAAAGTTGATGAGGACCGAGAACCAAGAATGTAACTGAAGGTCTTGATTGCTTCTTATGAGCCGTTACTTGGAGCCTTGGATTCATCCTCACTGTTATTCCCAGGGGAAGTGAATGCAACATGATTTCAATCACCGATGAGGGAGCAGCAGACTGAGCAGACTGAGCATGTTCACCATCTCTACATGGGGATGGCGAGTTGACAGGAATAGAAGACAAACAATTCCCCCAAATTATCGGTTCTGATGACAGCTAAAACCTTGCTGCCCTTTCTCTCTCCGCCAAAAAACTCTTTGTAGTCATGGCAACAAGCAGCCTGTCCCCTTCTTTCACTCTAAACTGGTTTGGTGTTTTTGTCCTCTATTCTGTGGCACTGCTGGTTGAATACATTTATATTTTGGTGTATTTAAGATTAGATAATCTGTTGAGCATTCAACATATACAATAAATCCGTCACTCATCCAGATACATCAGTCTTTCAAGGACTAAGGATGTAATTCACCTTAATGTTCTGCATGAAACACCACCGAACCCTAATCAGTGAGAGGATGCACAAATGTAAAGGTTTGTAAAGAAACAGAGCTTATTGTGCTGTGCTGTGAAAATAAAGGTCCTAATGTTCATAATGTTTATGTGATTGTGGCTCCTGTACAGGATGTATACACATATACAGGTGTTCATTGGGTGTGTTAGTAAGCTGGATGTTTGATTACTGGCCCTGTGTGTGTCTGTGCGTGTGTGTAGGTGTGTGATGCTCTCAGATCTTGGCGGTGACAGCAGCAGAGAAAGATAGAAGTTGACTGTGTGACAGGCTGTCAGACACATCATATCTAAACTCATCAGATCACATATCTCCTCCTCTGAAAGTCTGATGTACTGTATATTTGTGTGTCAAACTGCTTTAACCCAAAAACTTTCACCAGAGTGTTTCAGCTTGTTAATTAAATATGCAATGATACCACTCACAGTGAAGAATGCCTTTAATATAAACCATGCACTGTGGTCACGTTGTTAATTTAACCAAAGCCCAAAAGACAAGGCAGTAATATTTAGTTTTGAGTTTTGCTTTCACATTTCTCTCCATGTTGCATTTCTGTCCCTCACAAAAAATCTAATTGAAAAGTCAAAATTAAAGTTCAGTTACAGTAGACGAAAGCAACAAAGTGAAGAGAAGACGAGCAGCCCACTGTCAAACCACATTAAATCTCATGTCAGTCATCATCTCAATTCAAATGAGCTCATTTATTTAGTAAAGTGATTATCTAGTAAAAGTAAATCTGGTGGAAATGCACATACATTGTCAATTAAAATAACTTTATTTTTCATAATACCTTATTGCCATCAATAATACATTAAGAGTTTGAATTGACTAAGCTCTGTTTAAGTGTCCCACTAAGCTGTCACAGAATCAGAATTAAATGTATTGGATTTGCACATTCTAACAGTCTGACCTAGAAACACGACGAGTATAGACGCAGTCCTCAAGGGTAATCACTGATGGGTTTATCTTTGTTCGTGATCACTGAAGACTTTTCGTTTTCACACACTTACTACAGTCCCACCTTGATCTTACCTTGTGGTGCGCAAACTGAACTGGGAGTCAGTAATCAGCTCCCAACCAACTTTTTTTTTTTTTTTTTGCTAGTTAAAGGAAAAAGAGTTACAATATATAACTGATGATGAGTCAGACAAACTGAAGAACTGCAGATAAGAAGAAATGAAGGCACAGGGGAGTGAATTGATATTTGATTAATATCATCGTTGTAATTCTGATGAGAGTACGTTCTCCTTTAAATTAAGCACCATAAGATATTAGTGGAAAGTTTTCTTCTTTCAACTGCCTTTCCATCATGTTTTCACTCAGACGTAGCTTAACCATGTCATGTCACATGTTCTCTCAGTACTCTGTAGGAGCAGGTATTAATGGGATCACTCCACATGAACAGTTGATATCCACAAATTGACACTGCAGACAGCACTACTATCTACTCCTGTAACTATTTGCTCATGATATCGCACACTGACCACACACAGTAAAGACATACAGAAGACACATACATATACAGTCTTTCTTATGTCAGTTCCCCAGTCTGACTTCTTTTCACAGGGACTGCTGATATCTCTTCCCAGATCTCAGAAATGTGAGTGAAAAGTTGTTAATGTATTGCTGATAGGAATGAATGGTGAAAACTAAAAATAAGACCCAGTTTAAATGCCTGTTAGTCCTTGATTTTGCATAGATGGAGAGGAAGAGCTCATATTCAAACTAATATTCAAAAGAATATTATGAATATTGTTCATGCTCAGGTATTTTACAATGATCTTTTTTTCAGATTCTCTCACAAGGAAGAAGCCACAACAACTGGACTACTAAAAGAGAAATAGTCTACATTAAAGGTTTAATTCATATGCAGCAAATTTCTCCCGGTGGTTGGCTGTCTGCTCTATGTGCACTGAAAAGATGTCGAGTGTTCATACACAGCCCTGGCTCAATAAATGGGAAACAAAAAGTGACTAATTCTCAGGTCATCAAATACTAATGTAACGCGCCCAAGTCAACACTTATGCTGTACATTACATGTGTAAGTTTGAGGGGAAGAGTATATTTGTTTGGCTGATGAGTCTGAATATAAAAAAAGTTTTCTCCAAGATTACATGAAGTGAGCGCATTAAGAGTCTAAAATCCACCAAACCCACACTTGAATGTCTTCTGCAGGTAGACTCCAACAGAAGTTTAAAATGCGTGTCCTGAGCAGCCCTCCTGCAGGCCATCAGCCTCCTACATCGTACACCATGTAAATCTGAAACGTACATCTTGTGTACCGTAGATAGTCTTCAACCAGAGATGAAGGGGGGAAAAAACACAGGCAGACAGGCTGAAATGGACTGAGGCAACAGCGCATCTGAGAACGCTCTGATCTTTGCAGAGTCCAAATCATAAAGCGCAAAACATTTTCCACATCATCTTTGAAACACCTTGGAGAAAAAGTAAGCTTAAACTTTATGAAGCTCCACAGAGGTACACTGCTCCTCCAGGCAAGCATTTCACTGCTGTCAGGTGAAAACCTCATATCTCCAGGTCCTTGTTTTAGCTGGAGGCCAGTGCATTTATGATATTATCCGATGAATTTTGAAAGGGCTTCATGATGAGCCAAGGGGAATGGAAAATGCTCTCAACTCATGGAGGAATACTTAATCCTTTGAGTTAGTTTGAGAGCATGAAATATACAAGGACTGACTAGATTTCTACCTGACAGTGATGATTTGACCTCTTTTAAAGCGCAGTTTTACGTCGATAGAAAAAAGGGGGTCTGTAGGAGTTCGTGCATTAGAACAAAGCCTGAATGCTGCTGTATTATTTACACCATGACGCTGAGCAAACACAGTCGACAAATAGCTTAATCCTCCTAATAAAAGATACAGTATCCAGTGCAAGGTGTTGTTGTTGTTGTTGTTGTGTGTGTGTGTGTGTGTGTGTGTGTGTGTGTGTGCCCTTTCTCCCACTAAGCTGATATTTACCTATTGATTTATGACTGAAACATCTATCCTGTTTAACAGCAGAATGCTGCCTAGACACTGGGCCAATAGAAACAGCCTCCAAATGATTAAGTGCTGGCTTGATTTGTGTGTGTGTGTGTGTGTGTGTGTGTGTGTGTGTGTGTGTGTGTGTGTGTGTGTGTGTGTTTGTGGTTTAGGCAATGTATATTTCCAAGTTGGAGGTGTTGGTGTTAGTTTGGCTGTGTGTGCCTATGTGTGTGTGTGTGCGTGTGTGTTTCTTCTATCAGTATTTCCTTCCTCTCTGCTGCTCCCATGATGCAGCTGATAATAAAGATGGAGGTTACCAGGGTTACTGCCGTGCTAACTCCCCAGCCCCACCCCCTCCGTGATCTGTTGGGCCCACCACAACAAATGAGATCGTCCTGTCCCTGTGCCCCGTGTGTGTGTGTGTGTGTGTAAACAGGCGGAGGTTATCCCTCGCTGCACATGGCAGTGATTTGTTTGCATGTATTCCATGTCAGGTTTGATGTAAGTTATTATAGCAGGGTCCCTGCAGCCGACAAGGCCATTATGAAATAGAAAGCGTGCACAAACACACTCACACACACACACACACACACACTCACATACAGCAGATAAGTGAGATTCACAGTGCCACACACTCATACTTCATCCCTCCAGGCAATTCAAAAGTTGACACAGCTGATAGGTTGTGCAGTGGGAAAACTAATATAAACTAATGTATTTGCAGTTCCTGTAGCTGCTCTGACCTTTGCTACCTCTTTCTCTCTTAGAAATCCCACTATCTCCCCATGCCTCTCACTCTTTTCTATTGTACGGACTATTCTTTGGGTGTCTGGCTTGTCTAGGAGGGATGTTAGCTCTGTGTTTTTGCAGCTGTCTCACACTTTTACATCATTTTAAAATTTGAACATTTTTAGTCACTTGGGTTGTCTCTTAGTAAACAGTTTAATTCCACATCCAGGAGTTACACAGCCACATTATCATTCATTTGGAGTGGTCTTATTGCCCAATATCGACTCTCACTGTTTTGAACTTTGGTTTGGTCTCCACCAACTCCTGAAATGATCAGAGCTTTATCATTGAAAATAGTAAAGGCGCCAATTTGTTAAACTAAACCAGTAGTGAAGGGAACTGCAGAGTTTAATTCTCTGTGGGTTCATCGATATGACTGACTCCTCTTACATCAAACATAGAATTTTGTTTCAGGGTGTTTCATGTGTCAAATGGTGTGTTTAACAGATCAAGCTGTAGTGACACAGACAATACCTATAGCATCAATTTATTGTTGGTTTCAGTCTCTTTGGGGATTTGTTGATGAGAGTACAAACACAAATAACACTTTCTGTATCCTTCAAACCAAATACAGCATGACCCAACATCCGTCTGTTATTTAAAGCAGCAGGACAGACTGAGGCAGTACCAGGTCCTCCAAGGACACTGTGTCCAGCGGCCTCATCACCCCTTAATCCATCTTTGCACACAGTATTGGCCATTAAATGTGCATTATGTGAAATTGAAATGCAGACAGCATAGCAACAAAAATACAGTGAGATTTATAATGGCCATAAACCGGTTCTTGACAGAAAGACCATAAAGGCTCATCTCTAATTATTATGTCTGATTGTTTTATGGTTGATTTTACATGGTGTGCAAATCACACTTCAAGTCCAACTGAAACTAAAATTCCATATCGTCTCTCAGTATGTGTGTGCTGAGCAGTGGGTGGCTCAGCAGGGATCTCCAACCTCGCCTGGGGGTGGATGATCCCCACAATCCAGCTCTTCCTCTGTGGATCAATCCCAAAGCTCCCACTCAAAGGACCAAATATCCTCTTGGCTCCTGCTTAGCCTGGACCAGCACAGCAAAAACAGCCCGACTATACAGCGACAGCCTCTGTCACATTAGCTACGGTCCTGGAGGTGATCATGTGGGGAGATTCACAATGACAATTTCATTATTTATATGCTGTAACAATGTGCAAGCGTGTAGTATCACTGGTCATCAAAACTTGGAAACCCACCTGGTCAACAACTGAGGACTGTCAAGATTTTTGAAAAAAATGTCTTGACTGCCTTCCTGTGCACATTGGAAGCAGGTGAAGTTGTGGGACCTTTTGGTAAGATGAAGTTCAATACCTCTCTCTGTCTGTCTGTTAAATAAGAAGCTACCATTGGAACAAAGTATTTTTGTACAACAACTACAACTACTTTAATATATAAAACATTATACTACTTTCAAAAAAGAACACAGTTTATATGTTTAACCAGTTAGAACTGCGAGCATACAGTGAATTTGTTATTACATCCATACTGACAGATTTCTTGCTCGGACTACATTTCTCATATTATTCCTCCATATTTGTAACAGACTTGCAAACTTTTAAGCCCATGTATCACAAACAGTAGAGTCTATTGCCCTCAAGCTGACAGGCTCAACATCCATCTTTTGATTGAAAAAAGTGGATGTCAGAAAAGAAACATTGTAGAGTAAAGTAATGTGGGGTGATGATTCTCAAATGTCATCCAGAAGCATCTTGAGTTTCACGCTTTTGTTTTTTATGTAAATCAGACATTCTGATGATTTTCTTGTCCTCTAATGTTAGCAGGACATCTTCTCTTTAGCCTCGGGTAAGCAAAGACACAATGATGTATTGTCTTTTCCTGGTTCAGCCTCATCAACTCTCCCAGTGCCTTGTTGGAACTGGTGTCCAAACAACACTTATCATTGTCATGTGTGAGTTATACTGTATGGATGACTGATGCTTTGGAGACTTGTTTATTTGTGATCTCTACTGTAAGGCATGACTGCAGCATGTTGTGAGTCATTAGTTAGAATAACAGATGGCTGTAATGTACAGTGAGAGTATTATGGAGACGTTCATTATTCACAAAAGGCAGATTAATGCCACTGTACTGGTAGGCCTAATGAACAGTGGGTGGAGAAGCGTTCAAATTCTAAAATGACGAGTACCAAGATTCAGCCCGAGGACATGGAATGAATAAACAAAGGGAGAGAGAGAGAAAGATGCCAAAGAATCAGTCGCCCACTCTGTTTTCCCCCAAAAAGCATCACTGAAGGAATGGGGCCTCCTCCAATTTCTCAGCCAAAAAGTCTGAAACAATTATCAAGCCCGGGATCCGAGGCAGAGAGTTCCTTGAAGCTTCTTTTTCAACTTTCAACTCAACCCATTCCCTGCGCTTGCTTTGATTTTTGAACCAATTAAATTGAGACAAGAGCGAGCTTTGCAGGCGGCGTTCAGGAGAGAGAAATGACAGCAGTCATTGGGCAAACATTGAAATCGGCGGATCACATCAAAACTTGATCAAAGTTGTCTGATGTCTTGGTGGCAGTGCATTAGTCACTGTGGGAATCCAATCAGCCAAACAAAATGAGCCTGGTGTATTTCTTTTCGAGTCAGATTGGCACAGAGCAGCAGGCTTGTTCTACAAGCAGCAGCCCACACAGTGTCACTGATACAGAGAAAACATCTGCACATTGTTCATCGTAACACAGCAAATTCCCCACGCAATATGCTGAAAGCAACGCAGGCCTTATTCCCTCCCTCCCATTTCCGCCTGCAGTTTCCATGGCAACACAAATTTACTTTTATGAGAAGAGAAAAATCAGATGATTTGATGAGTTTCTTCTCTATATTGTTTGGATGGTAAAGTATGTTTTATTATTGTCTTCTTAATTTCTTGTTCAGAAGCAATGTAACGAAATATTCCCGAATGCAAAGTAAGTTGGAAACAGAGCTGCTACATTACTGAGCAGAGTGACTGTGGAATAAAATGGAAAAACCACAATGCTTGAACAGTATTGGTCACCTGGTGTGTGTGTGTGTGTGTGTGTGTGTGTGTGTGTGTGTGTGTGTGTGTGTGTGTGTGTGTGTGTGTGTGTG
>JBAJHX010000053.1:23591935-23605770 GCA_037176925.1 Amniataba percoides | reverse complement strand
AATATGTGATTCTTATGTTATTCACTTATTACCATTCAGTATAAATAGGTCAGTGCTGAAAAATAGTGAATCTTTTAACATTTAACATTTAATCATTTAATAAAATGATATTTTATAGATTAAAATTGTAATTGTAATATACGCTCTGGTTTCTGTATTGTTGATAATGACAAAACATTTCACATCTTCGAGTGACATTAATCTTCGTCTCAGAAAAACATCTCAACTAACTCGTTGTTACATCTAAGATGTAATATGTGACATGAGAACAGTTCTGTGCAGTCTTCTTAAACCATCACTGAGTCTTTATAAATGTTCAGGGAATATTTGCTGAATGCAGATTTCAACCTGATTGGCCATTTCATCTCTCACATATCCCAATGAAATCTGTGTTCTAGCAGGTATTATTGGTTATTCAGCAGGTGTGTGTATGTGTGTGTGTGTGTGTGTGTGTGTTTGTGTGTGTGTGTGTGTGATATCTGATGGGCATCATCCTGGACAAACTGTTCCCATAATCCCATCCTCATATGGTGGACAGTGTGCTGCTGTCTATAGGCTTGGCTTCAGTAAGAATCAAATAAGGTTGGCCAGCCCCACAGGCTCATCTTATGGCTCATCAGTATTTCCCTCTTCATTTCCCACAACAGCCACTGAGCTGCTACAGCCGGGGAAATCTCTCTTTGTCTCCACTCGTCTTGTTTTCATTCTCTGCCTCGGTCTCTGTTCATTTCCCATGGTCTCCATTGAGTCCCACTAGCCTGAGGCCAGCATAAAATTGGGCAGCTCAGGATAGCCACTAGACTGTTTATACTGCTCCGCCTTGGCTGTGTACACACACAGCGCCACATGGAGTATTTTCTCACCTCACTGCTCTCAACTAAACTCCGTATCCCACCTCACATGTCACAGCCCGGCACGGCCTTTCTTTGCTTGGTGTGGGGGGCTCTGACACTCAACACAGATCAAATGTAAGGTAACAAATCAGCTTCCATCCTTATTTGCAGTGTGTAAAAGGCTCAGGTTGGATAAGACAGATTTTCATGTATATAACAACGGAGACCCAGAATAATGTCACAAGAACCTGACAAAGCTACACCAGTGTTCTGATGCAGAGCTTTAAACTGTGTTAAACTGGTTTAGTTTCTATGGATTTTTTGACAGATCTTTATTCAATGTCTTTGGGTTGTCAATAGAACTGTGAATCCAAATGGAATACAATACATGAAGCTAATCCTCAAATTATAGACCTGAGATGGAGTATTCTTGGAAACAGAGTCAGAAAGTGGCACAGGGAAATTCATTAGTACTTCCTGGTGGTGAGACGTGGTGGCTACTTGTGCTGTGACCAGATGGACAGTAAATTAACACACAAAATTCAAGGGACTGTAAGTATGAGCCATCAGTCTCACAACTGACTTCACTGCACGCATCTCCTGTGGTTATATAGAATTGCATGGCATGACACAGCTAATGGAGTAGCCTTTTCCTTTCTGGACCATCTGGGTTTAAGTGAGTGCACAAAAGCTGAGGGCCATAAATCTAAAACAATCAAATAATAAATGCTAAAATGCTCCATATTACAAAAGAGCTGCACAGTTTGGATAATAATATGTTTGACTCAATGTTAATTAAAGAAAAATAATTTATTAATGCAGCTTACCGTATAGCAATGAGATCAACCCATAGTCTTACAAAAGCCATCTGAGGTCCAAAGGCCTCCATTATGTATGTGTAGTGTCCACCAGACTTCTTAATACAAGTCCCCAGCTCGGCGTAGGACAGGGCTCCTGCAGCGACAGAGGTGACACATTAGTTCTGGCTTGGAGACAAAGTGGGCGAAGAGCAGTCCCACGACCGTTAAACTGTCTCAGAAACATCTATGGAAATGTACGGTCCCTCCCTGGACCCCACGAACACACAGATTTATTACTGTGGGAGCCCTTCAGGGTCTCAGCCCATACCTTAAGAAAGAAAGATTTAGGTGGATGGATTTTAATTATAACTTTACAGAATACAAATGAGGAGAAGCAGGAAAGGGGTTAAAGAAGGGTATTTGAGGATAATGTCCGTGGACCTTTCATTACAGAGAAGAACTGAGGGATTTAAGGATACTGCAACAGTGTAAGCTAAAACACACACATGCACAAAAATACATGAGCAGTGCATCCTGCAGCACCAGTATATCAGCCCTGACTCCCGGAGATCACATTTTCCCAAGCATATTGTTTTGACAGGAGTAATCCCTCCCTCTGTGTACCACAGCAGAGGCACAGGAAGGAGGTGTGGCTGGACGAAAGACGTGAAAGACTCCACACACCAGTGTTCATCTGTGACTAGGATAAGGCATCAATGGCTCTTTGATTAAGATTAAGGAAAGATGCTACATTCAATAAATATTGAAATATTGGATATTTTAAATGAAACATGTTTTCTATCTATCTATCTCTCTATCTATCGATCGATCTATCGCAGATGTGTCAGTATGAGGATTTATGTGATATGTCGGGCACATTAATCAGCATTTCTTTTAAATGTAAAAGTTCTAATCTCCAGGATTTTTTTTAAAATTTATTTTGATAATCCATAAATGTGTTTTTGACATTACTTCAAGACTTTCATTGTTTGTAGTCATTATTAACTAAGTGTTTACTTAAGACTGAAAAACACAATATGCTGTTTCACACACAGGTGAGCTGAAGAGCGAGTGTTGTGTTAAAAGCCTTGTTAGAAGTACAGCAGTGAGCCACTTGTCATTTTTTCCATTAAAGCAGCTGCTGACAAATGCAGCAGGCTCTCATCAGGCACACCAAAACAAGTGTAACTTCAGCTATTCAAAATAAAACAATGTTGTATGTCGCTCACAAAACACAAACTTTTTATTTTTTTTGTACAGAAGAATTAAAAGTATTTTTGAGCACAGTGAACACAGTTCACAGAAAACCAAGCATAACCGTTTTTTGTCGCTCTAGTTTTTCATTAAATCTATTTTTGCTTAAACATACACATTAATCAAGTATAACCTCATTTTTTATATCTATTTTTAAAGGCAATTTTGTACTTTGATTGCACATGAAAAAGGTGTATATATATTTTGATTTGATGTTTTTTTGGACAAACTTTGTATACCAAGCTGTCAGAAATAACACAGTAATGGCACTTTTTGAGCACAGGGTTCATGTGAAAACCAAACTTGAGCTTTGTTTCTGTGATAGACACAAAACAAAGGTAAGCCTGTGTTTTTGTAGTGAAAAGTTACGTCCACATACAGTATGCTGCTCAGAAAGACCACGTTTAACCTTGGTTTTTAATAATAACAGAGTTCTTTTCTTCACAAGTTCCTCCTACAAAATAGGTTTAACTCAACAATGACACATTAAGACATACTCGTGGACTTGAACATTATCTTCATTTGTTCTCAGGAGTCATTCCTGCTGGCTGGATAAAGCTGCCAGCTGGAGTGACAGTCACACACACAAAGGCCCAAGGTTCCTGTTTTCAGATTTCTTACACAGAGCATGACTCACAGACACATACACACAGTCAAATTGCTTAATATGTCCTGTCTCATGTATTGGGGCAAGGTGTCCCAGGAAGCTGATTTGGACTGGCTATGACTTGTTACAAATATAAACACACACATTCCTTCCCAGTACACATGAATACTGACCATCACACACACACACACACAGTCAGCAGACATATGGACACTCAGAACACCTCTGTCATTTTGAAACAATAAAATGATCCACACAGAGGATGATGTCTGTGGTAGATTGTGTAAGAGTAATAAATTACGGGGAGAGGTGTAATGCTCTCCTTATGTACCACACTATTATTTAATCTGTGTACAGACAGTAACTTTTATCTCCACCAACATTCAGCTCAGTGAGCAGGACAGACATCTTCTCCATCTACAGATACACCTGTGAAGCCACTCACCGAAGAGCGACAGCACGCCGCAGCCGATCCACACCATCAGGGACATGCCTACACTGCCTGAGTGCTTCAGGATGCCTTTTGGGGAGATGAAGATCCCCGCTCCGATGATGGTGCCGATGATGATGGAGATCCCTCGGAGTAGGGTCACCTTCTTCCCGAGTCCCACCTTCTTGTCATCCTTGTCATCCTGCAGAGTCCCATTTTGGGAAACTCCATTTGCTGCAACTCTTCCATCTTTTTGAGAGGATGCAGACCTTTTGGTCATTTTCTCTTCTTTCCAACACACACACACACAGTATCTCTTTTCTGTAATGAACTTAAAGCAGGTTTCCCCTGAGATGTGCCTGTCTGACTGATTGCAGGCAAAGTTACCAAAGTTGTAGTAAGACTACATTCCAGGGAATAGAGACCTCCTCACATACATTCTCTCCCCCTCTCTCTCTCTCACTCCCTCTCTCTCTTTTTGTCATTCATGTCCTGCTTACTAATCTCTCACTTACTGCCCCAGAGGCTCACTCTCCACCTCTCTGACTTCACCAAACTTTTCTTCCCTGTTCCTCTTTCTCCGTTACTCTTGCCTGTAATGCTGTCACATGCTGTGTTTGGCCTTCTGTGGAACCTCTCTCTTCCCTGTCTGTCTTTCTGTCGCCTTTGTATGTGTTCCCACAGTTTTGCCTCTTTCTGAAATCAGCTGTTACTCATTAGGCTGACGTGTTCTGCTCCTTTAGTGCAAAGTAATCATGACACAGCGGGCTGATACCTGTTTTCAAAACCACCTCGCCTACTTCCTGGTGTCCGCCCCTTCTCCAGTTTCTGTTTCTTATCTTTTTCCTGTTTTAATTCAGCATCTGGCATTTAGTCAGATCCGATCTGATGCTGTAACATGATCACAAAAGCTGTACAACTCCTACCTGGAGCGTTTCATCCATGGCAACCAGCGGTAAGCTGTCATCAGACAGCAGCCACTTTAACAAGGTTTCTCACACACCATTGTCCCTGTGCTGAGGTGTGGTATAATATGTTACAAGGGACAAAAACTAGGCAGTGTTGGCAAGCCATCAAGGTTGATTCACTTGGAACAGATCCAGTCCAGCCACAGCCTAGTTACTGCACACACAGTGGTGATAATGTTGAAGTGTATTTGTATTGCAACACTTTCAGCATATGCTCTATATCCTCTACATAAAACCACTTCCCCACCCTAAGCACTGAGAAAACAGAGGAGATGGTATTTGATCACTCACCACTGGTTTTCCAGAACCAGAGCCATCACCCAGGCTGATTCTTACTGAAAGGTGGGCAGACACGTTGATGGTTGTATAATCAAAGACGACCCTTTAGACTGTAGTGCAGGTGTGTTTTACCTGAGCTCTCCAGAAGATTATTAAAGACCTGTGTCCCACCCGAGACCCAGCCTCTCCCCCCAGGCAGAGGTTTCACAGATGCTTTAAGAATCCTTTGTTTCTCTATCCAATGCTCTGAAAGGAAAGTTAGCCCAACCCCCGGAAAGCTTCCTTTTTCTTTTAATCTAAACTTTTTCATCTTTTAAACTGTGAAGTGCTTCATTCCTATCACATATACTGATGTATATTATTATTACCACACACTGTGCAGTCAGCTGGTTAGAGCAGTCTGTTCATGGAGGTGCTGTTCATACGTGTGCCTGTAGATCAGTGACACTTTGTGTTCTTTTGTATCTACTTTCATAACAGCAGATACTCCATGTGTCCAAGACAATTTTTTCTTCAGCCTGTCTTACTTTATCTTATCTAGCTCAGAGTACTGCTTTTGGTGATGCCGCATTGAAAGACTGAAGAAGCAGAAAAAAAACGAGAGAAAAATAAAATGCACTAATGTACATGACACAATATGACTGACTGAAAAACCACTTGTCACAAACAAATACACGGTTTCCTCCTGTCTGAGTAGCTACAGTACAGAACAGCTACAGTTTCTACTTCTCCCCAGTACAGAATAGAATAGAGAAACCTTTTTGTAAATTATTCTAACATGATTAAATGATTACAGTGAAGTATTTGATACTGTGATGTGCAGTGCATAGAAATGACTAACTGGATTCATTAATGAATGTGGACACAGATACCAACTTTATCAAGATTCCTACAATTATTTTTTATTACAGTTTAACTGTTACTTTCATTATCAATTAATCACCCAAATATTTCTTAATTAGTACATTTACTATGGTCTATATATATATGAGAAAGTGATTGGAAATATATATATAAAACACTTCCTCAGAGCCCAAAGTACAAAAGTGCAGAAGCCAAGTTTAGAATCACTTAAAACATTTGAGAGAAGCAAATCATCTCAGCTGAGGTTGGAACCACAAATTACAAGAGTGACATATGACTAAAAAACTATGAGTTATCAGACACTGACAGACTCAGTGATTTCAACACATTCAGCTACATTATAGAGACATTGAAGTGATTTATAAATCACCTTGTCTGTGTTATCTACACATCTATTGTTAAACAGTTTGCATCCACCTGTTTTCATCTGCATTTTAATTTGAAAATACCAGAAACTCAACAAAAAATGTTTTTTAGACTGCTGAAGTGGAAAAGTTAGTGTATTTAAAAACAATAATTGGGTAAGAGACACTGACTGAATCAATGATGACGTAGGAGTGTGTGTGATTCACTGTTGCAACAGAGAGACAGACTGACACTGGTTGAGTCAGTTAATGTTTCTGTCTCTGGATATCATGTTACAGCATGAAAAAAGCATCACTGTGTAGTGGGGCTTATTCTGAAGTTGAAAATTATTTTACCTGTTGAGAACAGTGTCTTTTTTCCCATGTTTAATTCCAGTAATCTGATAATAATCCTGAATCAGGGTGGAGTTGGTTGTCCAGTCTGTTCCTGCACAGATAATGACGCAGTGTAAAGCACAGCAATTAATCTTCTGTGTTATTACCAGAGTTTCTGGTCTTTTCAAATACTAGAACTAATAAGGTATTTTTTTTATTGTGGATGACTACTCAGTTCAGCTTTATTTACATGGCACCTTTTATTCAAACAGCACAGTGTTTCACACACCAAGCTTAAAAGAGCACAAGAAAAAAGTAAAAAAGCAAATATAGTTCGACTCTCAGTTGTCCTGCTGGGAGGTTTTTGTCTTTCTTGTTTGTCTTTGTCCTGATCAATGTCCATATCAGCTACAGAGCAGCACTTAATATGACCTGTGGTGTTATTGACTGTATAACAACTTTACTCTATATTACTCCAAAGTTGAGTTCAGCTCAGGTCACAGATGGGGCAGAGCAGCAGGTAACATTGCTGGTCCTCCTGCTTGTTCAGCCTGAGCAGTGCGGTGCTCAGCTGCCTGCTGAGTCACTGTCTGCTCAGGTGTTTGAAGCTGTGGGAAGTGTAGTTCTGTGGGTCTGTGTTTAACAGTCAGACTGTAAGGAAGAGTCCACAGTTAGAATGTGGTGTGGAGCATTTATCAGTCTGAGCCTGAAGAAACTGAAATAAAACAGAGTGAATGTTGAACTTATACACTGTAATTCCTTAGAAGAAACTATTTTTATCTTTTGCTTTGTGGTTTTTTGTGGGGGGGGGGTTTGTCTTTTTTTGGCACACAGAGAGACTGAATGCCAAGAAAAGTGTCACACGTGGACAAACATGCACATTGCTGCGATGCAGTTTGTCACAATGGCCATTTCAGGCAGTTACTTTATGTGTTAACAACAAGTGTTAGAGTGGTGTTTCAGTAATGGTTCATTAAATGATTCATTGAAAATCATGTTTATTTGGAGGAGGCTTGCACAGCTTGCCTCAGCGTATTACATACAGTACACTATGTAGTTTTGTTTTTCGCTTGTTTTACAGAGCCCCTACAACAAGATGGCAAAGTGTAAAAAGTCACATTTATGAGCAGTATTTATCAGAATTCAACTTTTAACTGGCTTTAATCAGCAGCTATTTAAACTGACTGACAACAAACATGAAACTATTTCTCAGAGGATTTTCTGTCAATTCCCAGGTGTTTTTATGAAACTAAAAATACTATTCTTCACTTTCCCAGGGATCTTAAATTCTGTTACTTTTTTTTACAGTCATGTAATTTGAAGTTGGAAGGATCAGCTTCTGCACATTTTCCCCTCCCACCTGACAGCAGTGGCAGCGATGTAACTAAGGTGCAGCTGCTCAGGTGAAAACACACCAAACACTTTGTCAGACCAAGTTTGAGATATAGATACCAGAGGGAATAAGGCCAAAGTAAAGAAACGCAGGAGATTCCAGGATTTCAGCACATTGATAAATATAAATGTGCTCAGCAGTTTTCAGGAAACTGGTGCAACAGTGTGACAGTGAAGCAACATGGAGCAATGGTGTAATTATTTCTTATGCATTTTGCCAAAGTTTTCTCTCACAAAAAGTGCAACAAAAAAGGGTGATGAATGTTTCTGCAAATAGGTTCCCCCTGTGTGTTGCACAGTCAGATTATATTTGGAGGTTTTCTTTGATATGCTCTATCTGTCTTATCGCTGACATTTTAGCCGCAGCAGCAGAAACTGCTCTCAGAATCAGCTGTGCTCTCTTATCTCCCAGAGCATGTTTGGGAACTCTGGTTGTACAAATGACTGGAATCACATTCCAGCTTTCACTCAGATTTATTCCACTGAATGCACAGACTGACCACTTATCATTTAATAATCAATCATACGTCATTCATTAAACCTCTCTGTCCGTGTTCCCTCACTTTCCTTCTGGCAAATTGCATGTCCTCAAATTACACACAAAAGGTGTCACCTCAGCTCTGCACCACCTTCAGGATCCTTCCCAGCAGTCGTTCATACGCTGACTGAGATGAATACAGCAGCCTGTACCAACGTCACATCATAATTATAGCGCTGAAATGAGAGCTGTGATGACATTCGCAGCTTTTATCTGCATCCATTTATAAAACCAAGACCTGAATATCTGCCTGATACCATGAAAATAGATTCCAAAGTTGTGCCTCTGCCTGTTTGAGTTCACACTGAACCTCAACTTTGTTAGCAGGTGCCAGTTAACTGGATCCCAATGCTTCCATGATTAAGAGCCTGTTAATCATTTCCTTTGTTTTAAACACTTCACCCACAGTTTGTCACTCTTTGTGTTAAAACTCTTAAATTAAATATCCCTGATGACATCATCAAGGTTCTTGTATGTAACAGACCCACAGAGCACACTAAAAGCAGACTGAGAAGAAGTGATGTTACACATTATACATAAAGCATTATTAATTGATTTCACAGGCCACTTGAGAGAAGCCAAACAAACTATGAAGACAACATTGGCATGTTATCACCTTATAAAATTGATTTGTCTCATGTCAGCAATTCACATTATCATTTATGTGGAGTCGTGTTCAGTCCACCTGATGATTGGAAATCCAGAATTCACATTCCCCAGCTCTGGTTTGGTCATCGCTGATTCCTGAGATAAATATCTGGGTTTATAGCTGCTAAATTCTCCACTGTATTCAGCAGCTAGTCTCTGTCTGTTTGTTTGTTGGTTTTAGTGCTTTTATACTGAAAATGACTAAATTTGTCCCTGTGACCTTGTGTTAGCACTGCTGCACCCCGACAATGTGTTTTCTAAACAGGATTCAAGGAAGGTGTTTTTACTTTGTGTAATTCTGTACGAGGTGGTACGTTTATGGCAAAACACAGTGTTTTACTATCTGTGTGTGTGGACATGTGTGTGTGTGTGTCTGTCATTGGATGAGCTGCACGCTCTATCCCTCAAAGTACAACTGCCGCTGGTGACAAACAACAAAAGGAGGAGGATGGAAAAAAGGTGGAGATAAAGGGGATTTTCTGTCTTTTGTTCTTTCTGTGTAGGATGAAAAATTCCTTTGCAGATTTGATAGGCTCTCCCTTCCAGTGAAATACTCTTGTCAGTACAAGTGTTTAAAGACAGGGGAGAGAGAGGAACAAAGGAGAGAAGAAAGAGAGGCAGACGTAGAAAGACTTAGATGCCTTTTGAGTTTGACTATCTCTTCTCTGAGTGAGGAGGCAGGCCCAGCCAAGGACACACAGTCACCTCACTGGATCTGTCATAACTTACACAGCATCAATCCTCAGCAGACACACAGTGCCCATCTCACACCCACCCTGTCATCTTCACAGAGAGTCAGCCACTCGGACTCTACACAAGTCGTGGACGATGGGGAAACACAACTGTATCACCTGCAAGCACTGACCAGCAGCTTGTTCCTTCACAGTGGGTGACAGTGGCAGTGATGGTGATGATGGTGAAAGCTGAATTCCTGCAGCTGGATTAAAGTAGACCTAATGTAAAAACTGACATTTAAATTCCCATCATTGTTATTGTTTGAAGTCACAACCTTACCTCAAAGTGCTTCTTGCAAATTGAAAAAACTAAAAAGCTAAACAATCGAAAAAAGCAGTTCATGATTTTCTTTAAGGGACTAAGAGGAGAGATCTGCAGCTTAAAACCATCCTGGAGGGGTGACAGTAGTAAACACTATGACCTGGCTAGTCTGTGCATACATGTCTGCATGAAGGATGTTTTCAAAATATTTTATTCATTAAAACATAGGTAAGAATGTACTGATACCTCTTAAATTTTGTATGAGATGGAGTCTAAATATAGACTGAAAATAAGCATTAATGGTGTATCTTTGTTGTGTGTCACTTGTTACTTGTTGCCCAGAGTCTTTGCATAAGTTGTAACCTGCATCTGAGCCTGCTGCACAGACTGAAAGATGATCGTTCTGCCAAGTCACTGGAGATGTTAAAGATCAGGTCAAGTGAAAACCTGGGACAGGCCACAAAAAAGGTCTGCAGGCCACAACTGTGAGCCAGCTAGGTGTGTATGTATAAGACAGACTTGTTATGTTAGCACATATCTGAATGGAATGCAGAGTAAAGCAAATCAAACCATGTCAGTACCACTTAGCTGTCACCACAATTCATGTGCACACACTTTTTACTCCACATTCTCTCTTTTACTCCAGTGTCACGTTGTTTTTTTGTCATTTGCACAACAACTATATTGAAGAAGTCACAATGAAATTTTTAAATTCTTGCACTTAGACTCCCCCAAATAATGTTCAAACAGTATATACAAGAAAATGTCAAGTCAAATGAGAAAAAGAGAATCTCAGCCAAGCCACAAAAATAGTGCAAAAGTTCAAATATAAGCATAAAATACCGTATATTTAAAATAAAACAAAAATCTAACATGAAATATAGTACTGCGATAAAATGTAAAATGAACAGAATGTAGGTACACAAACATGGCATATACTGTGATGATTATTCTGCTGTGTTGATGTAACTCAAATATACAGACATAGGTGATGTACCCTTTTTTTAACTTGCTAAAAAGCTACCAATTAACATAGAATTAACAGTTAACCCTGTTAAAATCCTTGTGTGGTCTCTGAGATGAGCCACATTAAAGGAACATTGGAGGAACACATTACTCATTTTTGCTGGAAACTGCACAAATGCTGATTTTTTTTTTTTTTTTTAATGTAAATGATGCAAGCTATTTTCTCCCGAAGTGATGAAAAAAATCTGTCTGGCATCAAAATGAGGAACTTTCTCATATTTTACATTATAAATAAATGGGTATTCAGGGTAACAGTATGAAAGTAAAAGGATGTCACTCCTTTGTGCTCCACACACAGAACAAACTGTGTATGCACAAATTCTTTCTCCTCCATCTTTCTTTTTCTTCTTTTTTGTGTGGTGTCTTGTCTAAAATTGAGATTGGTGGAGGGGTATTTAGAAATCACACTCATGCTCTTAGTTATAAAATTTAAGAGCACTGTGATCAAATGGTCCTGGTCAGTGTTAGGGTTCGGGTTAGGGTTAGGGCAGTGGTTGGCAGTGATAGGCAGTGATAGGCAGTGATAGTCTCAAGGTTTGCTGCACTCAGTCCAGTCCCTCTTCTTCATTTCCCATTGGACGGGAATAGTAAAGCCCAACAAGGTAGGTTAAATACTAAAACCACAAAAGAATAAACACCATCAGACTAATGCTCACTGTTGTTGTTCAGCAGTCTACCCCGTCAGTTAAGTCTCTAACTTAACTAATTAAATACATTCAGGCATTTATTCTTTTCTTTAATTGTCATTGTGTGCTCCACTTGCATTTCTCTGTCTTCATCCTTT
The DNA here is from genome assembly GCA_037176925.1 of Amniataba percoides. Lineage (NCBI taxonomy): Eukaryota > Metazoa > Chordata > Actinopteri > Centrarchiformes > Terapontidae > Amniataba > Amniataba percoides. The sequence goes on along the minus strand of JBAJHX010000053.1, from coordinate 23,593,671 downwards.
TTTACTCATTTTCTAGACAGATCACCTTTCTTCATTTTAGTGAATTGTCTTTCAGTTCAAACTTTGAGAATGTTAAGAGAATCGTGTGTGATGGGAATGACGCGGGCCCCCCTGTGGAGGCATCCTACTGCAAATTGTTTTGGTTGTTTAATGGGGAGGGGCTTGAGGTCACTGTTGTAGCCACATTTTTAGCCACAAGCAGTTGTCTTGCCCGCTGACAAGCATCCAGGCAAACAGCACATGGTGCTCCAGCAGGCTGCGTAGTGTTGAAGCTCTGATCTTCATAATGTATTAACATGCTGCATCAGCAACCTGAAGGGAAGAATGTGAGAATGTTGTTGACTTTGCAGCTGGAAAGTTTCAGGCTCCTTTTTTATTATTAGCTATTAATCCAACATTTTCTACCATGAGTTAGGTGAGTCTTGAGGTGAGGCCTGCTGGTAACACTCACCTATTCATAGAGAGGGGAAATGAAATATAGATCACTGCTGTGGGCTTCACACCGACATGGGGCTGTAATTTGGAATGAAACAACACTGAGTTCAGCATTTAGCAAAAGCAAGATTTTCAGGGGCTGTTAAGTTAAGTAAGTCTTTCCTTTAGATTTTGATTTAAAATACAGAATTTCTGCTAAAATGAAAAAGACTCGTATCCACAGTAGCAGGTGTCATGTTGGGAACAGCTTGATTGCTTTGAGTTTTGAATTTTGGGAAGCTTACTTTTAGCGATGGACAGTCTACATTTGTAAGAGACATTTTCATTTAAATTTAAAATTCAAAATGAAATTGGACTTTTTCCTGGTGATTTCCGTAATGGAAATTATCATTATGATGTTTATTTCAGGATTGGGTGCCATTACATCCTTACATTACATAAGTCTACTATTTGTTTTTGCACATGGGAATTCTCCTGGTGCATTGTTAGATTAAAAGAAAATACTCAAATGAACCTCCATTTAATTTTGTTACTGTGTTGTGCTTTGGATTACACTGACTTATTAATAAGGCAAAGTTTCATCTAAAATTTTGGCTGTGGGTCTCTTTCCCAAATTATTCATCTCATAATATTCAAATATACATAAATTATTTAACAGTTTGAGTTTTTGCACACCAATAAATGCAAAGACGTTACATCATATACTAAACAAAAGTGCATTTATCAAAAACAACTAAACAGCAGTGATAAAACTCATTTGTGTAACGTTCCTTCACAGACAGAGATTGAGAACTAAATTTTGAAATAAAGTAACAGAACAAATAGATTTTGAGTCAGAAGTTCCTTTTCCACAGTCATTGTGTAAATTCCAAACACTTTTCACACACTGTAGTTAAAACCACAAACTAACATACTGATTCACTTTAACATTACCCTCATTTGCAAATTTGTGCGCGTGTAGTCTTCAGTTAAAACCAAAGACAACAAGGTTTCTACCTGTTTGTCTGTTTGTCTCGATCTTCTAGACTTGGGGCCATAGCTGCAACAGAAATAACATTATTCATGAGCTATCAGCTTATCTGGCTAACTACTGCCCCTGGCCTCTCTTAATAAATATATGCTCAACCACAAGTGAGATCTTTTCTTCAGAATTTTGTAAATTGTACTCACACTAAGCACATGCTACCTTAGTTAGTTAGGTGGCCTAAATGTCATGAGCCTTTATTAACACACCTGCACAATTACAATCTAAGTAAGGCGATTCTGAATAGAGGACATTATTTTAAACTTTTACTGGTGTT
>JBAJHX010000053.1:23526050-23536484 GCA_037176925.1 Amniataba percoides | reverse complement strand
ACACTGTGCTGTTATTGGTCTGTCTCACACGTCTCTTTCTGTCAAACATACAATCATTATAGCTAAACTCTGCCATTACAGGACTGAAATAGAGCTGTGTACCTCCACGCGACACTGAAATTATATCTTTTTTCGTAGTGACTATACCAGTACTGATGTGTGAATGATAAGGGTATGATGTTTTATATTTAGTATTTAAATTGTTGTTTAAATTGTCTGTCTGCTGTTGCTGGGCAGGTAGTGTACAGAAGGTTTTTAGAGCTTTTCACTGAAAACAGCCTGCTGCTGGAAACGATGCTGTGAGAGTAGTCAGAGCTGAAACAGTGAAGCTGTGGGCCATTAACCAAAACAAGGACCTCAAATATGCTTAAAGACTTGGTAGAGCTGAAACTGCAGTTAGACAGAATTCAGTTCATCAGTTTGGTTCATCACAGGGGAAAAAAAGGTCCAAACATGAAACCTTGCTGTTTCCCAGACATCAGCTTTGATTGGTGACTGACAATCATCATGCTCATCCATTTTAAGAGAATGCACACACAACGACATGTACAAAGTGTTCAACAGTTCAAGGACTCTGATAAACAAATCACGTACATTTGGCTTATTGTCACTGTAACATTTCAAAGGAGCTTATTCTCAAAGAGGAAGAGAAGGATTGTTTGTGTGCAGCAGTGTTTTCATCCAGAAGTGGATACAAAACAACCTGAGCTAATTAGAGCTCTTTCCTGCAGGCAGGGCACTGGCTCTGTTGTTGGACTTTTTGAGTTTAGCAAAAAGTGCAATCTTCCAAATAAAGTGTTGTGACACACATTGCTTACATGAGTACCATGAAACAGGCTGGTGACCTTGTCAGTGTGTCTCCTGCTGTTTTTCTCAGTCTGTGTGTGTGTGTGTGTGTGTGTGTGTGTGTGTGTGTGTGTGTGTGTGTGTGTGTTTTAAATAGAATTGAAATGTTCAGTAGATTAAAACAAAGTGCAGGGGCCTTGCATTTACACACCACACACATCCAAGTGAATCAAACTGGGAAAAGTTTCTAAATTTAAGATGATCTCCGTGACTCACAGCCAGTCCACCTCCACACCTGAAAGCTTAGGCCAGTGAAAATAATTAAAACTAGGAGCACATGTTTCATTTAATGCCTCAGTCACCTGGACTCAGTAAGCATGAAAAAATGTAACTGAAGTAATAACAAGAAATCATGGTGTGAATTTATTTGCCCAATATTTAAAATCCAGAACACACCTGTGTCAGAGGATGGATATAGAACAAGACTGGCCAAATAGACAGACGGTGAAGCAGCGAGGCTGACATGGACCAGCTTATTTCCTAAACAGGAGACAAAAACAGGAACAGCCAGGAATAGTCCTAACAGGTGATACACAGTGAAACATTTGGGCCCATTATCTACTTGGGTGCAAATCATCAGGACTGTGGAAGGCATCAAAGCATACAGGCAGCTAAAAATCCATGAACAATGCTGGCAGAGATACAGTGTGGGATCAGAGAAAACAACATTACATCCCAGTGATGCTAAAGACAGAGCAGCTGAGTTGAATTTGTTCTTTACTAACGCAGACACATTCTGATGCCAGCATGCACAACAACAGTACTCATGGAGGGATATGATGGTGAGAGCAGGCCTATCGATGTCGACCAGGTGGGCTCCTGGCTGAAACAGTCCAACATGATTCACCATGGAGTTCCTGTTGATGGGTTTGGATTGACCCATGTGAGCAGATAACTCCAAGCAGGAAACAAAGAAAAGTGGATACTTTATAATCCAGCCCATGCCCTTGATAATACGGTGTTATAACAGAATAACACAGGAGACACCGATTTGTTTTAACTTTCCGCATGCCTCATAGTCTTAAAAAACATGGAAATAAATATTAGATTCTTTGGAACTTCATTTAGCAGTCAAAATGACCTACCTTCATATATATGTGACATTATCAGCTTGCTGAGTTTTGGTGACTTGAGAAAGGCACAGCTTGTTCTTTTAATGTAAACATATGCATTATAAATCCCTGAAGTGTAAGGTCTGCAGCTGAGGATACACCTGTGAGAAAAATATTGACTGCCAGGAAAAAGGGGCAAAAGCATTTGTTGTTATTGCACTTTGTCCATTAATATTACAATTCAGTTGCACATAACAACAGAGAAATACAAGAAATACTCTGCTTAGCAGCTCTGCACTCTAGTTACACACCTGCTAGTTACAGAAATACTTGTGAATTTTATTATTTTTTATTATTTTATAATCACAAAAAGATTGAAATCAAATACTATGGTATGAGAGAACTTAAAGTTCAGTAATGATCTCTGTCTGCCTCCCTCTCTCACCTACCTGACACACCTGTTGACATGAGCAGTATGAATGGAAAGCTGCTCTGCTGGTTGCCTTCACGCCTCAGAAATGTGTATTCATGTGAAATGAGCAATTCATTTCCTGAATGGTCATGGCGTTAAAATTGAATATGAAACAATCTGATTTACAATTCATTTTCAAAAGATTTATTATTTTTTTATGGAGATGGAATCAATCTGCGTCCTGTGTAACCGAGTGTTCTCTCTAATATAACCTCATATGAGACTCCCTATGCAGAAATCAAGCTTAACTGAGGTGTAAATGAAATCAATGGTGATGATGATCTGCTACTCAAATGATGGATTCTTAGGTATTGATCAAGTTTATCAATCTGCTGTGGATGTATGATGGTCACATTGGGCTGCCATATATAGACGCTCTTGGTGCTGCACCATTAACAGCATATTAACTTGGAACTAATGAGTGAAATGGTCCAATCCAGGGGTTTTAAATGGAGTTTACAGTAGTACTAGTGGAGATATTTTGTTGAACAGGCCCATTGTCCTTTTTTGAACCAGGGCACTTTGGATCTCTTTGCAGAAGCTGAAGGAAGAAGCTGTGAAGGAACGTCTCTGTTATTGGACTTTACTTGCTTCCACCTGCCACTGGATGGATAGATGGATGGATGGATGGATGGATGGATGGATGGATGGATGGATGGATGGATGGATGGATGGATGGATGGATGGATGGATACAGTCTATTGTAGTGCATACTAAAAATCTAGTGAATACAGATATTCTTTTTATTCTTTTATTTGTTGTCAACCTGCTGTTCTCTTTAAATTTGTGAGACAGACACAATAATTCTCTGCACTTTGAATTAAAATTTTCTGTACCCCTTGAATGCCTTCCTTTTATTAGTTCTCAGACATTCTCCTCTCTCTCCTCTCACTGTTCCCGTATCCAGCGTTTCTTTATTCACTTTCTGTCCTGGTGGACTGTATATTCTCAGAATGAGGCAGGGCCGGCTCTGCTGACTCATCAGCACTGTGTTCCTTGTCTGCTGTGTATTGATATTTCCGTCCCTTTCCAAAATGACTGTCTCCAAAGTGATTGACGACAGTGATTCCCCACGGACATAATAAAGCAGCATTTATCGACATAAATCCATCTTTTGAATTGCAAATACGGTCCACTCCCCAGATTTACAGTGATAATTCACCATAGAAAAAAGCTTATTTTTCTCTCTGTTTTTACCACCGCAGTAAATAAAATGAAAATCTATTTCAACAGGGGAATGGGTTTGTGAATAATACAGATGTGTAAGTGATAGCTTACGGTTGCAGCGTCTAGACAAATGAGGAGTCATAGCCAATATGCAGTTATGCCTGAAAATCCACACCGGTTGTATTTTAGATTAATGGTTTGCTCCTGGTAGACAATTTTCTTTTATGAATTGCTATTTAGCTTTGTTCGTTTTTGCCAGTTTCATTCTGTTTTTGTCATGCATCAAGACGTAAGCGAATAAAGGTGAAGTGAAAATCCTCCTGTGCTCCCGCTCCACATTTCTCCTCTTTCTGGTTGATTCTTCTTCTTCACTGGTGGTGGTTGTCCTGCAGGTGGTGAGGAAGCTCCAGCTCGGTTTTCACCCTACAGGAGAGCTGCCACCAGGGGCTGATAGATGGTGAAGAGGCCGCTCTCTGTGGGGGATCCTGGATCAGTCCTGTACCTCCACCCAATACTCTCACTCCCTGCTGCTGGGCCGGGACGGAGACTAATTCCCTGCATCACACTCAACACACACTCACACACACACACTTGTAGATGTTCATTTCACACTTCAATCCTCCCTGCAGTTCCATCACCCCCCTCTGCTACTGTGAAGAACGGAGGCCTCTCTGAGGGCGTTCGGTCAGGCTGGTGATTCTCTGTGATGTTAATGATGACTTTGATTTTTTTTTTCCTTTTTTTTTGAAAACCTTGTAAATAATACAGTCTTTACATGTTCTTTTGATGCGTCTGTTTAAATTAGAATACACTTGGATATATAGGCTACATAGAGCCACATCAGTGCGACTGTACAGAGAACTTTCCGTCCAATACTGTCAAGTATGAAGAATCACATATACTGACATCTGATATTCTGGTTTTATAAATAAATACATACTATGGATCTTTTTCTGAAAGAAGTTATGTGTAGAGCGGGAAATGTAAACAAATGAACAAGACGCTGAACAAGAACTTTGTAATGGCAGGAAGCACTGTCGTCTAAATGATCTCTTCATGCTGACACACTGTATATGCCAAAACTAATTTAGCTTTGGTAAGCTAATGTTAGTAGCTGAAATCCAATATAATATAACAAATTGGCTTAGGCAGTGTATCTCAAATACAGAGCACCCTCCTCATAAAAGATGACACCAGTATTTCTTATGATTTAAACAATACCATTGACACATCACGCATGCATACATTACTGTTGACAACAAGGTCATGTTTTAATAAAGGTGTGAGTATGTGTGTCAAATATACAGCTCCCCCATATCCTGAAGTATTAGTATTCTGCATACATGCTCATCATGATCATCACGCCAGTGATAGCCTGAATAACTTATAAAACAAAACAGACATTTTGAAAATAAGCCTGTTAGAGAGCACTTTCATCCAGAAGGTTCAAGGCCTGTTTAGGCTAAACACAGAGACTAGAAGTGTCATGGACCTGTATATCCATGCTGTAGTAGTTATCATTCTCCTAATGTGGACCACCCACTCTTTTTGTTTGTCCTGTTTCCTGTTTTGTTTATTATCTCTGGCTTTAATAAACACAAGTCAACAGGTCTTGGTCCTGACTGGGTGCTGCAGGCTGCTGAATTATCTGCAGTTTGTGTAATAATATAGAAAATAATATATCTAACGAAAACTCAGTAAGTCTCCATGGAGAACTGTTTTTAATGAGGAAACATTAATATTATATTAGTATCAACAGTGGCTATTTTAACAGTATGATGAGCAGCTATAAATTGTTCAGATCTCTTTGTACTGTTTATTTACATTGACCTGCGAGCTGACATGATTTCCTGTTGTCCTGTGATTTCCTGTCCTGTCATCTGTTGGTTGTCCAACAGCGTTTAGGTGTTTGTGTGTGTTGTGTATGATCTTGGAAGCTGCAAACCGAGTTCCCTGTGAGCGACAGTAAAGATACTTTGAACTTTGAGCCGATCCCAAAGCTCTGCAGGAGAACGGATCTAATAATCAGCATCAGTCTCTCATCTTCTTCCAGCCCTGCCAGTTCTTTAAGCTTTATGTTAGACCATAAATCTGCTTAGATATGTACACAGATACAAGGGCAACAGCAGCAGCAGATACCAATGCAGCACATTTATACTTTAGGTGCAGACAGGAAGTTACAAGAAAACAAACATTAAGGGCACTTCCTTGATGCTTGATGCACAAATTATTGCATCATGTAAAGGATGCAGAATGTCGCCTATTGCAGTCTGAAAATGTATTTATCAGTTGACAGGCATTATTGTGTATTAAAATGAAGCTACAAGATGTACAAATGTGAAGGGCATTTGGGGTTTTTTTGGTGCTCAGGGTCTCAGCTTGATAACTACAAAACTGTGTTTCGGCCTGAGAGCTGAACCTGACAGCCTTGAGCAATAACTCACAGAGCAATATGACAGCTTCTTCAGTGCTGCTGTGTTCCTGTCACAGCTGACAGATCACTTGAATCAATCATTCTCTTTACCCTTTCTGCCTCTGCATGTCTTCAAATCACTTTAAAAAGTGTGTTAATTGATCAACTTTGGCATCATTAAAGTGCTGGATTGAGGAGATGTGAATAATAAAACCAGCTCATTAAGCAAACCAAAGAGGCAGTGTAGGTGAAATACAATATGAAGCTACAGCAGATTAATGGAATGGCCCAACATCAAAACTGTGCTCAGAGGTGATTCTCTGCTCTGATCAGAGAGAACATTTCTTCTCATCAGAGCGAGAGAAATTTGTGAAATTGCTGAGTTCTCAGATCTAAAGAGCATAATGATGCTTTGGCCGGGGGATGATGGACCGTACCGCTTCAAAACTTCTAACAGGGGTCCAATACTAAGAAATGAGACATGAGCACCGCAAATCACCTGTTATTTTTTACCGCTATTCTCGGTGACTGCGAGCCGTTTCATGTCCCACTCATCCAGATGGTGGAAATGATAATTGGTGCTCCAAACTTAATGCAGGCTTTTTGCAGTTGTTATTTCATGCCTGTATGTGCAGGTGTTCCTGTATGTGTGAGTGTGTGTATGTAAGTTGCTCTGTTCACCCTCACAACAAAGCCAAAGCCAGGAGAAGCAGCGTGACACTCGCTGCTGTCCTGAGAGAGAGGAGGATCTGTTTTAAGAGCACTGCAGCCCCGAACAAACACACATTATTCATCCCTACACAACATAATAACTTTAATCCACCTCCTATACACAAGAGTGCTCATTAACTCCATTTCCACTGAGACTATTTGAGTGACTAAAACACATTAGCACCACAAACAGCGATCAAAACATCCCATTTATCTTTGTCTTCCTGTCACCCGTCCCACAATGCAATCTGATAAACACGAAGGCAAACAATAGAACAAAGAATGCACAAGGGAAAGCAGGACATCACTCTCAAACACCTCGCCAAGACGAGATAAACAAAATCTGTTCTTTTTTTTTTCTTTTCACAGGATTATCTGGGTTATTAGTTTTCCTTCACGGTTAAATGACTGTTGGCTCATTTGACAGACAGGATGAATGAAGGGAAGTGGGCCGAATCCTGGAGAGGAACACTGATGTGTCAGAATGCAGACTGATGTCTTACATACTACTGTGAGTACTATTAACATTACTGCTACTGATGCAGCTGCCTTTATGAATACTACTCAAACTGACAAGAGTCCATACATGATAAAAGACCTGTAGTCACACACCATCACTGTCCAATTTTTTACACAAAAACTTCAACTGATATTTGTATATTTAAGTTAAGGAAGAGGCCTTTGAAGAGTTCTGTGCCCTTTAAGAAAAGTGTAAATGTGTAAATCCTCTGAACATCCCAGATAATTATAAATTTCCTCTGAGGAAACCTCTCAACAGGACGTCCAAACCGTCTAGATGTGAAAAGTCCTGCCTTTAAAGGAGATACAAGGGCTGGATGAGGAGTGAACCATAGTGGCTCAGGTACATTGAGGGTGTATCCAACTGCACCTTCAATTCACAATTCATCTCATAATTAATCATCAGTGTTCTGACATGAATCTAACCATGCAGGATGTCACCTGCCATTCCCTTAAAAAGCCAGAGTGTCTGAAACCTGGTGCAACATGAAATTCTAGATTCTTTATTGTCATGTGCACAACAATTATACAGAGCAACTGCTAGCAATGAAATTCTTCTGTCACAGGCTCCCAAGTGCATTGCTCAAACATTTAAATGAAGGAACAAGCATGTTAGAGAAGCAAACGTTTTTCTGCCGGGGCAATGGATCTATTCCTGGGCAAAGTGAGAGTGTGAGAGCAGACCATCTAAAGGAGCAGTAGGAAACCACCAAATCTTTCTGAGGCGAAGCAGGTGTGGGACAAGATAACTGTGAGCGTGTGCTCATCGTCTCGCATCACCCAGACGGCTGCACAATACTGAAAGTACAACAGTGATTTAAGGAAAGGGGGAAAACAAAAAGATGCCATCCCAGCTCATCATCCACCAAAAACACTGGAACAGCAGTGGAAGAAGAGGACCGCCGACTACTGAGCATCTGACTTCAGCTGAGGTCACTGCTGCTTTTACCCACTGAGGGATTTGAGGACAGGAGATTTTCATTAAGGGTAACACAGTTAGAAGAATGAATTGATGTGACTGTTATTTGATAAAAGTTATATCAAATGTTCTTAAAGTCAAAGTGATAATAGCAGAAATCTCAAACACGCCTTCTTGAAATCGTTACCTGCCAAACCAGCTGAACTGCACACACAGTAATCATGACATTACTTTTGCTGCTGTGTGTGGCTGCAGTGTGTGTCCATCTAATTTAGATGCTGATATGCTATCTTTTTTTCAGGTGAATATCAAAGTATGAGTAGGGATGTCTGCAGTGTACGCAACCAATTACTGTGTATGTATCAGTGACTCTCCAACCAGAGATGAATTGAGCCTTTCGACATGAAAACACTTGATACCTTCTCCTGAGCCCAAAGATTACAGAGTCTGTTCTTAAAAAGTGTGCCACAGGTTAAGTCCAAGTCTTGACTCATCGGTGTTCAAATTCAAATTGATTTGTAAGTCTTTTTTGATTTTGTGAATGTGACTCAGGTCAGCTCAGGTCAGGATGAAGTGTTGGGTTCATACTCTTGTCCACATTGTCACATGCTTATGATTCCATATTTAAGGGATTCAAGGGAACATTTTATTTATTATTATTGTATACAAAAATAAAAGCTCCAGTTCCTTCATGCTACACAGAAGAAAGATGAAGGATTCATGGAGGATGAAATGAGGAGTCTATAACAACCTGAAGAAAGAAGCTACTTTGCAGTCAGGCGGTGTAACAGAACCGGATACATGCCAGACGTCAGCAGGGAGTTGATGGGGTGTCCACTGTCTGTTAGCATACTTTGATACTTATCTTGATTTTAATCTTGATCTTTGTTTATTAATAAACTTCCCCTGTGGCAATTTATTCTAATCAAGTTGTTTCTGTCTCATTACCTCAAGCTGACCTCGCTCACCAGCATCATCTCACTGAAAAATCATTCCTCTGCAGCTTAATTATGGATTAATGCCAATTTCAAGTAAGTACATTTTATGATATGTTCCTGCAGAGTTTTCTGCTTATTAAAATTTCTATACAGTGTGTACTTGTTCTTGCATCTTATTCTGCTCAGCCCCTGCTGTTACAGCAAAGAAAGAACAGCAAACAGACACGCAGAGCGAGAAGAGAGACACTGTATCTGTTCTACCTTCAGATACATGACAGCAGTCATCCATTCATCTGCTGTCAGCGCCGCCTTTCAATCAGGCCCTGTCACTTCTCTCTATCTTCCTTGTTTTCCAGCTGTCTGTGCTCTCTTTCTCTGTCTTTTTCTGCTTTAACACACACACATCCACACACACAGACACAATAACCATTCCCTTCAAACACACCACTTCCAAACTCCACAGCAGCCTTGCATCCATTTACTCGAAACCATTTTAAGACTGCAGAAGCTCAAAATGACACTAGACAGAGATGTCATCAATCCCTCCTCTTACGCTGCTGTTATTATTTCCCATTTGTAGACAGAGTGCTCATACATGTTTCTGTCCATTTGTATGCAAAGCACATATAGTCCAACCCCCTCTTCTGACAATTACATTCATATCACACTAAATGCTTTTGTCAGATGTTTTAGTTTATAAATGTGTTTCTTCACTGGCAGTGTTTTTTTTCCAGTTCATTAAAGCTGCACTATAAAAGTCACATAGAGGTGGTCACGGTGAATGAATGTGACACCACAGACCAGGGTTCACACTCTGTGTTGTTTGGAAAGATGGTGGCTTGGTTAAATATTGAAAAACACTCATTCTGTCAACTGATGTAGGTCAGTATTAACTTTTTCTATATTTAGCTTAGAGCTGCATCAAATTATATAGACTAAGACAGGACATAATGTGCATGGAGAAGGGAGAGGGCTCATTAATAGCAAATTTGCACAATTCTTTGCCCATTTTGCCTTTGTTTGATGTGGTCAGGGGAGAGAGGCCCAGAGTTGGAATTTGATGCTGAAATGAGGACTAAGCCTTAATGGTGTGTGAGCAGCCAGGACAACCTGCAAATTCACAGTATTAAAGATTTACTGTATGTAATGACATAAAAAACAATATTATGACACAGATTTGTAGTTTTCTTAGAGGGGTATTTCAGCAGTTTGAAGATTTTTATTGGTACTACCAAGAGATCATTTAAAAAGTTGAATAGATTTAAAGCAACTAAGGCAAAGACAGCTTGATCTTTACTTCCCCTGAGTAAAATTCAAAACTGACAATGGCAGCCTGGTTAATATAATATAAAGTCTTTTAAACTTCACACATGCAGGGCACATAGGTTTAGCATGAA
>JBAJHX010000053.1:23513954-23525950 GCA_037176925.1 Amniataba percoides | reverse complement strand
TGACAATGGCAGCCTGGTTAATATAATATAAAGTCTTTTAAACTTCACACATGCAGGGCACATAGGTTTAGCATGAACATCGTGCTGGACTGCATACATTGATTTACATTAATGTTTCTTTGACCTGTTTTTTCCAGACCCCATTTTCAGTTATCTATTTCAGGAGGACATCTGAACATACTGAGTGAGAGCATTTGTGTCATATGTGCTCCCTGATGTTGTAGTGTGAATGAAACAGTCATTCAGAGGGCTGTGGGATTTATGTTCTCTTTTTCCTCCGTGGGATTTTTTCAAATTCATTTTTAGACAATACTCACAAGCCACATTCATGTTTTTAGAGTTAGGGTTAATGTAATGACCGTGATGAGAACACTTTAATGTATTGATCATTAGTTTTACTTCATTCAAACATATCTGAGTGGAGCAGAGTTCCAGTGACTTGTTGATAGAAGGTATTTTGATGAGGTTGTGAAAGAGTCATCATTGCATTGTTAATGTGAACACCGAAATCAGTTTTAATAGTGATGGACTGAAATGATGTCTTACAGCTTGTTGGAGAACCATAGCCTGACTGACAAAATAAAACATATCTGGCTCTGAATGGACACAAAGGCACCAAACTTGTGGAATGACAAAGAAAATCTCTTTGGAGGACCTGCTTCTTTCAGCCTTCCTGTGAAAAGCACAAACTGGCTCAGTTAACTCGGTTTTCATGTTCAGCTTTCATTTGCAGTTGTTGATTACGAGCAGCTTCATCAGGACCATGAATGAGAAACTTAGAATATGAGATGAAACGTTGATACCCACAGGTGGATTTGGTTTGTAGATTGTCATCCTCCAGGAAGAGACAGCTACTCTTTTTAAACAGTGTGTGAGTACTTTTGCTTTTACATATAAAAAAGTTCAAAGTAACTTAAGACTGTTTCACTGCTGGAGTCGAGAGAAAATTATTGCCTGATGAAGTCTATGTGCGGAAAATGTTGCATTTATAATTTACTGGCAACTAATGAACAGTGGGAACAGTGGGTAAACTTTTAATTATCATCACAAAGTTGCTCCATGTTATTCTGAGCTGCCATGATGGAATAAGGGTGTAAAAGCATCAACACTGTAACAGATCCTGGCAGGAATAAAAAAAATGAATACATCATGGTGTATTTAGTGTCGTGAGTTGTCCCCCTGTGTGTTAGAAGCTCTGTTTTAAACCCAGAGGGGACACGTGATTCAACTGATCTATAAAAATATTTATTGCTTTATTAGTCACTTTCACTGTGGTGCTCTGTGATACAAGCTCCTGGCAACCTCACTGTGACGATAAGACTGTCATGCTGCTCACAGCCGCTGTGCCCGACTGTGGTTCACCCAGAAATAGTTGCAGCATGTAACCCCCCCTCCTGAAACATTATCATGTCTCTCTCTCCCTCTGTGTGTTTTAATTGTCTCTCTCTGTGTGAGTGCTGTGCTCGCCTCGTGTTTGTGTGTCCCCTCTCCAGGTTTCTGTGGTGGTGACGAGGTCCAGCAGCTCAGATCAGAGTTAGTGGGCGAGACCTGAAGCTGCTCCTCCTGGATCCCTCCTCCACTTATTATACAGGTTACACAAGATTCATGCATCTGTAATTCTGTCATCATAATAATCAACTGTGATGTATGGTGTTGGTCTGTTCTGTACACACAACTCCTACTGCATGTCTGTCCGGAGAGAGGGATCCCTCCCTGTTGCTTATCTCGGCGGTTCTTCCATTATTTTCCCATTAATCTTTTTTTGTTTGCTTTTGTGTGTGTGTGTGTGTGTGTGTGTGTGTGTGCGTGCGTGTGTGTTTTCTTCTCCGATTGAGGCTTACAGAACAGAGGCTTTTCTCTTTCTCTCTCTTTTATTTTATCAAACCTCTGACCCACCTTGCCCTTTTGTACATAACGCTGACAGATTCCCCTCCCTGTTTATTTATTTATTTATTTATTTTTTTTCATTTCAAAAGTACAGGCCGGTGTCGAATCTAAAGGTACCTGTTCCGCCACGCTCTGCACCAGCTCTGCTGTGTGCTGCTGCTGCACACGTCATGTACAGCAGCTGTATTAGCAGCTGGCCTCGGTGGAAAGAAAAGACACCTCAGGCCTGTAGAGCTGTTCTCAAAGAGAGCGAGGCCCACACAGCTATGGAGGTCTGTGCGCTCTGGGCCGTGGTTCTGTTTAAGCACATTTCACACAGTGATTTCAGCCCCACATTAACCCAACTGGTGCCCCTGGGATAAAAATGAGCCATGAGCCCCTCTTAGGCATTTGCCTGTTTTTTCAGGTTAAAAATCCCTTGTTAGGCTTTCAGGAGTTCAGCACGGCTACACAGTGAAAGTTAATGGGGTGTTAATGATGCTTTCAAAGAAAATATGAGTAAAACACAACCAGTATCTTGTTCAAGATTCTCCACCTGAAAACTTGAGTGAGGACAAAATGTACCATGATTGATTTAACTAAATCAAAGGTAAATAAAGATTTGAGACATTGAAAGTGCACATTGTCTTAAGGAAACCCCAACACAGAGTAATGCTGTTAAAAAACTAAAAGTATTTTGCTACTCAACCATTCTGGCAGAAAAATGTAGCTATTTTTGACTTACCTTGTGGAAGATGCCAAAGAAAATGAGCACTCTCTCCACATAAAACAATGTCCTTGCAACCTCAGAGCAACAGGGAAAGTGCAGCTTTAACAGTGTGATGATGTGGGTTTGTCACAGCCAACAATATCAGCAAAATAAATCCACTTCGCTCAAAACTTCACATCAAGTTCCAATTAACCATCATTTTACAATACAAGGTTAAAGAAAATGTAAGTTGGCCTTTCTTTGTGCTGTACACACACACACACTCACACAAACAAAAAAAAAACAATCTAGAACAAACAAAACAGTAAGAAAATGTATAGACTTTGAAAACAAGCCACATTCCCATAAATCATGGTTTTATTTATTCAATATACATCATCTTCAGGTAAAGGTCACACTAACAGAGGTTTTCACATTGTTGCTGTGTATTTAACGTGAGGGGCATTACACACACAAAAAAAAAAAAATCAACACCTGCAGGAATCCTACATTTCACAAGAGGTGTAGTGAAAAAGTAAATTGCACAATGGCAGAGAAAAAACACTTTGTTTTAATGGCAGTATGTCTTTATGTTCATTTAAAACCATCACTTTCACACCAGCTCTAAACGTGTGTTACACAGCGCTTTGTGTCACTTTGTTGGGTTTTTTAGATCACTGATATATTTCAGTCATTAAGTAACAGATTTGTTTTGGTATTACATTATTGCATACATATAGCTAAAACACCTTGCACACAGAAAGCCTACACATGACATTGTAGCTCTCCTTTTTTAATTGTTTAATATTTCAAACTGCAACTGTCAGAAAAGGACAGCACATCATCACAATTTCTGCTTCAGCTGACACTCCTGGAAACAATGACCTCACTCTCTCTCACGGGCATCGTCCTCTTGCTGAAAGAGAAGTCAGAATTTTACGACAGTTTTACCTCGAGGTCGGCGTGTTTTTAGTCCCAGGATCACTTTCTGTTAATCAAATAATTGCTTGTTTCATGAAAGTTTGAAAAATTGTGAGAAATATGATATTTACAGTCATGTCTTGTCAGATGGTGTAAACCCTTAAGATAAGCAAAGTACTGTTTGTTTGTGGGTCTCAGAGGAATAAAGACATAAGGTCATGGTTTATGTTTGCTGTGTGCACTGTAAGCAGTGGGAACTTAGAAATGACGGACGGTGTTCAAACATAATAGATATGGCTCGTGGGGTGAAGGGATTTCAAGCCTTTAGTAGAGTTGCAAAATGGAAGGAACTATTTTAGGTGCCCTCTTCTTCTGAAGGTAAAATGAATTTTTCTATTAGACGATAACCTTTGAGGTGACTGACAGCTGGAGTACTTAAAGGCTTGGATGAAACTCCCTTGGCTGAATCATCAGCATAAAAACTTAAAAATTTGAATTCTTTGAGGAAAAAAAAGGATGTTTAAATGTGTTTTTAAACTGATGGCCATCACAAACATACAGGATCTTTATATGACACATTCTGGTTTCCATTTTGAGGAACAGTGACAATATTTGTTCTTTTTCCATTTTTGTTGTGTGGGAAGCATGTTCATGTTTACAAAACAGGCAAAACAGATTTTGTTTTCCCAAAAAGGGGATTTAGATCCACTGATCCTGATATCCAGCTGAGAAATGTCACCCAGTCTTTCAAAGCAGAAGACACACAAAGAAGGACAGCAAACAAGTGTTTTACCTGAAGAAAAATATCTTAAACTTCACCATGTTTTAATGAATGATTTACTGGTTTGTGTGTGACTTTTTGGTATCATGCTGTGGTGCACAAACAGAGCTTGTAAAGAGAAATCCTCTTTAAAAGTCAGCCACAGTCACACGGTTGCCTTCCAGTGACCGGGCTGAGATGATTAGATTCGTGCAGAGCGGTGGATATGATGTCAGGCCTATTTTAGGCTGTAGAGCCTGATCTGTCTGGTCTAAAGGTTGTGGCCTGAGAGTGAGTAGGTGGAGGGGCGTGAGGAGCACACAGCGAGTCATGATGTCTTGAAGGTCAGTTTCATCAGCACCCTTCTTAGTCTGTGTGAAAAAATAACGGGAAAGTCGGAGAACTAGCACTGTGTGTGTGTGTGTGTGTGTGTGTAGGGGGTGGGGGGGAGAAGAACTGGTAAGATGACACATCCACTATAGTTTACATCAGTTACATGCAGTAGCACTGTCGTTATAATGTATGTTGTTTCTGTTGAAGATATCACACTCTCGTCGATATGATAAGGACACAGTTGAAGCTGAGATGTCAGCAAACTGTTCACTGTTTCATTTGTTTTCTGTACAGTATCCACTCCTGTCAGCTAAAGCATGAATGATGTTTTCTAGCAGCCTGGCTCTGTGCATGGCAATGTCAGTCTGATGGCTGATCGTCAGCCTAATCAGTGTGAAGATTGCTGTACACAAGTTCACTGTCCCCAGGTAATGAACCTGACAGCTGCATTTAGTTCAAAGCTCTGCTGTCCTTAAAGTTGAATTATCTGATGTATTTTGCCACTTGGGGGGATCTGAATCAAGTTTCATACAACCCTGACATATCATCACCCTTCAGATTACTTTAACTTGTTACTTAATACACATCCAACATTAAGGACATGCCATTCACTTGGGGACCTTCCTTGTGAATGTAAGTCCAATATGCAGAATGAGCTTTATTGATTAGATATGTGCACACATACAAGGAGTTAGCTTCTGGTTTTTCAGCTCACTCTCAGTACATACACAGCAGCTTAAAGGTAATATTAAAAAAAAATAACACTTAACTTGCATAAATATAGCATAAGTTAAACTACTATGCACAAGTGTTACTATAGGGTACATTCGAGTGGTGAGAGTGCAGTGATGCATGTGGACGACTTCTGTAGGTGGATAAGAGAGGTATATATGCATGACATATATATATATATATATATATATGCAGTATGTACAGCAGCATGGATTGTATCGGTCAGGAGAGATGGTTATACAATAAAACTGTGTAATAAAAACTACAATGTTGTATTGCTTATAGATGTAGTGTACAGAAATGTTATATTGATGATTCAGGGTTGTGTTAACACAGGGATAATATGTTGACTGACGTGATATTGACTGTCTTTTAGCCCTGTTTTTAATCTCCACCAAAAAAAAGTCTTAGGCTGCTAAATGCTCTCTAACTGTGCCTCTCTGCTGTTTATTAATTAGCAGGTAGTGTGCATTGGATTTTTTTCAAACCAGCTGCTTGTTTCAGCCAAAAGCAATGCTGTGAGAGCAGTGAGAATGAAGCAAAACAGTAAAGAGCAGCCAGACGGAGAAAGACTGAGTCTCCGAGGGGAGCTGCAGGTTCAGGTGATAATTCTGTGTAGGTACATCTCTGAGTGGTGTCTGTTACATCAGTTTCACTTTGATTTAAATACAACCTCATGAGGATGATATATGACACAAAGAAATACAGAACGGTTTGTATCTGTTAACCTGTATTTGTATCTGAGCCTCTAATTCAACACTGTGTGAATTCACAAATGCTGGGAGGACCAGAGGTTGGCAGTGGAGCAGCACTGATGCATGCAAACAGCTGCTAAACAAAACACAAGAAGGAGAAAGTGAAGAAGATGACAACCCAACACGTGCATTATAAGACCACAGTTAACAGCCAACAAATTCAAAACTGAAAAGTGTTTAACAAAGACACTGTTTAGAGAGGATGACTCCCTGAAGATAGATCAGAGTGAGAAGTAATGCTGGGAACAGAACAGCATATGCTGATGGAGTGTCACTGAAAAATGACATAATCAGGACCCTTGATGAAACATAAGTGCAAGAATTAAATTGAGAAACACATTTTCCAACACATCTTTAATAAAGTAATGTTGACAGCTCTGCATTTAGTGGCTGTTAACTGCTGTGAATGAGATTAGGTTAACAGTACCCCCATCGGGCAGGTGAAACATTATAACGTATCACTGCAAACTGGAGCCAACTTACTGTAAAACTACAGATGGGTAAAAATGTAAGAAAAATATATGGATAAATAAGAGGAGAAACAAAAAACAGAGATGTCGCCACACAGGTGCACTGTGTGGTACAGTTAAACAATTAACATCCCATCACGCTCTGTGGCAGATATGAAAATGAGCAAGCACATTATTTTAAGAGAACTGATTATTCTTTGGGCCAAGGAGTGCAGACATTTCAGTGGGGTCTCTTCAGGAGGACGATGCCTCCATCCATAAAGAGGAGGGCTCACTGAACGATATGATGAGGATGAAAATGATGTGAATCAGATGCTGTGTCCTTCACAGTCACCACATCTCAGCCCAACTGAACAGCTGTAGGAGATTTTGGAGCGACGTGTTAGACAGAGCTCTCCACCACCATCATCAAAACACCAAATGACGAATATCTTTAAAAGAATGGTTCATCCATCCAGAGTTCACAGACTTGGAGAATCAATGACGAGGAGACTTGAAGCTGTTCTGGAGGCAGGTGGTGACTTTAAATGTTATTAAGACACTTGAAGTTGTTTTTTACATATTCTTTATCTTTCTCATTAAACTGAGAGTTAAACTTCTTTTAGTAACTTTAACCAGTATTTTCACAGTTTTACAACAGTTGCTTCATTTATAAATGATGAAAATGTCCATCATTAATCGGATATCTTCACATATCATTCTCAAACTGTGTACTGAGAAAATAATGTCATCTATACATCCAAAGCGCCTACACAGAGTGCAGCAGTGAGAATGATGCTTCTGAGTTCAGCAGCAGCACCCTCGGACGGTCACAGCAGTGATCTCATGTCAAACTGACTCTGGGCCACACTAACATTATGCCACCCAGTTTTCCCACCAGGCTAACCAGCAATTTCCTGCAGCAGGATGCTGTCAGTCCATCTGATGGAGAAATACAATTATAATTCATTTTTACATTTAGCTGCTGCTTTTCCGCTGGCCTAAATTGTCAGCTGCCTCCTTCCAGCTTCACACTGTTCTTTGTTGTTGTTTTTTTATTTCATTTTTTACCTTAACGGTCTTACGTTGTCATCACTCCCTCTTTTACAAACAAAAAACTGTTCTATATTTTTTTAAAAATATATGATGTCTATTGTGGCAATTACAGAAATCACAAAAATCCTTTTTTATTGCTTTGTGTTAGCCATTTCCCCTCTGGAGTGTGTCATTTAGGTTGCTTGGAAGGAAAATACTTATTTTTATTCTTTTTCATTTCTACAAAAAACATAAACACATTTCTAATGAAGGTTTGAATCCTCTGACTTTGATCTACTGTTTCCACTTTGAGAATTTTGACATAATGAAAGGACTATGTTTGCAGCCTACGCCACTGTTGGCCTCCAGCTTTTTTTGTGTGTGTGTTTTCCGTGTGTGTGAACCTCTGCTTGGCTGATTACAGCTCAGTTATTATGTGGGACAACAGTGCCCCCTGCAGAGCAAATGTACAGAGTCATACTGTCGACAGTAACGCTGGACTGTGTGTGGATGTACACAGGCATGTATTTTGTCTGTGTATGATCATATATGTGTGTGTGTGTGTGTGTGTGTGTGTGTGTGTGTTTAGCCCCTGTTTTCTGCTTCACCTCTCGCCATCTCTCCTGTTGCTGCCTTATTGCATTTTGAAGCCAGAGAGAGTCATCAAAGATAAAGTGTTAGTTTACGCACTTGAAAAGAGCCTGCGTGCTTTGATGCTGAGAGAAGAGGCAGAGGTGTGGCGGCTGCATGGATCGTAGTTACTGATAGTCTCTGGCTGACGGCAAGCAGCAGTAAAGACATCATCTGCCCATAAATGATGCATTCCCCTTCTAGATGAAAAAGCTGGAGGATATTCTGCTCACCAGCACGTCCAACACCTCCGTACAGTCACGTCAAGTCAAGTCAAGCAAAGTCAGTTTTATATGTGTAGCCAGATATCCCAAATCGCAAATTTTCCTCAGGGGGCCACAATCTTCACAGCACATGGGACTCTGTCCTTAGACCTTCAAATCAGATAAGGAACTCAGGAAGAGCAACAGAGGAGGGATCCTTCTCCCAGGCGACCATGGCAGCTCTGTCTGAGACAGTGATAATGAGCTGCCACACATGAACTACATGTGTTAGCAGTGAGATCAGTAGAAGGCGATTCAGACTGAAAGCAGCTGCCATGTCTCAAGCTCCTCCCCAGCTTACATTTTTAATTGGTTTCATGTTATTTATTTGACTTTTTTGTAACATGCAAGCCCCAACACAAAATGAACAACCTTTGATGTACCTCATTAGTGGACAGCACTTTTTCACCACGACTAACAAACGGTGGGTGATATCATGGCAGAGGTGACCTGTTTCTGTGGGAGAGGTGACAAAGGAAACGAGGTCACAGGGGACGGGTGAGCTGACATCTTGGTGTTAGGACAACCTCTACCTCAACTTCAGCCAAACAATCAGCCAAAGAAAGTGAATTGTGGAGTAGAGGAAGAAGAGACATGGGGAAGGACCCTTGTACCTTATATATGCTGTATATATATTTCATATAATCTCCATATGCGTATGTTTTATTATCATTGAAAATAAGTACCACTATACATACAGTATTAATTAGTGCACTGCCTGTTGTTCTTGTTCTTGTTGTTCTTATCTGTCCATATCCTGTCCACAGTACAGTTAATCTGTTTTTTCATGTGCACTTGCCTACCACAGTACTATATGTATTTTATTTTAGTTTGTTATATTCTATATTAATTATTTTATATATATTACTTTTTACCCAACAAAGCTCAGCTGTGTAACTTCTTATGAAACGAGGGGTCCGGTTTTACTAGAATAAGCAAGTTCAAAACTTTCCTGTCTGTAAAGTAAGTCTCAGTCATGTATTTACATCTATTAATTTCAGCACAGTAGCCTCGGTGCAGCTCAGGTGAGGTGAAGGATGATGTTGAGTAAGATAAGTTATACCACAGCCACTATGATTCATTACAGTTTAAAATTCAACAGCTGTAGACTTAGTCAGCTTATCACATGCTTCAGTGATGAAGTGTGGAGGAGCTCCGGTTCTGCCTGACCCACCACCACATCTTTTCATCATTCACACGCTGGTGGTGATGATTAATTCATCACTGCTACAATTTAGGTGGTTTTCTCAAAATCTCTGTCAGCTGTTGGTATTTATGTGTGTCTATTATGTTGTTTTACTTACTTACTACACTCATTTTAATCTGTATTATCTATAGGATGACAGTTAATTAACACATGACCTGTTCGTCAACTTAAATTTGTTACATAAAGTGGCCGTGTCCATGCTAACAGTCAGTGATCCAGCTGGTATCAAAATATGATCTGTATGTGGAAGAAAAACTTTGATTACAGTTACATGTGGTTACTGATTCTACCGATTTTCTGTAAGGTTAACAGAAAAGACACTGTTCATCAGTCACTCTGCTCTGCAGTGCTTCAGCAGACACTCTCTCATCTATCCAGCCACCATTTCCAAACTCTGGCTGTCTGAACAGAGTTGCTTATTCTGTTATTCCTGTTCACCAAACTTTACTCCAGCTACCCGCTGCGGCTCATTCAGAAGCTGGATTCTCACGTCTTCATGAACATAGTGTTCAGTGGCTCAGCTTTTTGAGAGGAGGAGCTGAAATAAAAGTTAATTTAGTGATACCGCTGAAACAAAT
Source organism: Amniataba percoides (assembly GCA_037176925.1). Taxonomy (NCBI): domain Eukaryota; kingdom Metazoa; phylum Chordata; class Actinopteri; order Centrarchiformes; family Terapontidae; genus Amniataba; species Amniataba percoides. Next base: position 23,515,712 of record JBAJHX010000053.1, on the reverse strand, counting down.
TATAGGGCATTGATTATCAATGGCTGGTCTTAAACCCAGCTCTGATCCACACAGTGTTAGCTGCTGGACAGCAGACACATAATCTGTAGAATTAAATGAGTGAAGCTATAAACCTTTTCATTTACACTTTGTGTTTTATATTCATGAGCTGAACTAGGAAGATTTCTCTGTGCTCACCATAAACCTCTGCAAAGTGTTACAGAAACCTGAACCCACCAGTGCACATTAAGAACAAACATCTTGTGTCCAACTTGTTTGAGTAGTCGTATATATTCTGGATTTTTGAGTGAGGTGGAACAGATAACATTGTTCAGAGCTGATTATTTTTGCATGTTTCATAGCATGAACTTCCAAGATCAGATATCAGATACTAACAGAGCAGTAACTGGATTCCTCTTGACTGTAGAGCAACAGGTCAAAAAGTTAAATCACCTTCTGATAAACATATATTTGAGTGGATGTCATTGTTTTACCAACCAGGAGCTACAGGGTGTGATTCTACTTTTGATTTTTATTAAAACAGTAATCACCTCATTTGTCCATTTGTCTTGTCCTTCATATCATTATTTACTTTTGATTTGATCACAAAAACAATAAAGTTTGCTGAAGTTTATTTGGTTTTAGCCTTGTTTTTGGTGTGAAGTAAAATAGCATTATGGTTCTTTAACAGAATGAAAACTGCTTGCACCACTGATGCACCAACTGCTAGATATTTATAACTGAAGTGTGGTCATGATCACAGAAACACACTACCATGTGCAAAGGCATGTGATCTGTTTAAGCATCCAGATAACAGATCCAGATATACATCACATGATTACAGGCTTTACATGTTTCAGATAAGACTAAGTAAGTAAAGACATTTGCTGTCATTTTAAGCAATCATAATCACAATGTAAAATCTCATTGACATTGAACAGGTAATGCTAATATCTAACATTCATCAAAAGCTCATTCATCAGCTGTCACATTACGGTCTGAAGATGGTCTGTGCACTGCTGTCACAAGCAACCTCATCAAAACAAATGTCACCACGTCTGCCTCGTTTATCCGTCATGTTCTTTGTGTGACCAGCTTGCTGTAATTATATAGGGAAAATAAGCTGGTTTAATGAAAAGCAGAGTCTGAGAAATTGTGTCAAAAGTTTGGGTGGCTGAGCAGAAGCTGCTCTTTGGTCCTCCCCTGTGTTCAGCACGCAGAACAAAACTCCAAACACACACAAATGTCATACAGATTTTTTTGGTGGTTCTTGAAATAGATAAACAGACAAACAGAGAGGCCATGGCTGACAGTGAAAGGGCATGGATGAAGTGTGGAGAGCAAAGGATGGCATTTGAACTGTGCTGACAGATTTGCCGTTTCACAGATGTCCGAGTAAATAGATGGCTGCACACATGAAAGTGTGTCTGTGTGAAAAACAATGAGGTTTTTGAGGTTGAAAGGCAGAAGAGCTCCGATGGTGGAAGGGCAGAGGACGGGTGTATGTGAAGTGACAGCTGGAGGGGGTCAACATTAGAAACAGCTCTGGGTGGGATGCTGAGTCGGGCGTGGAAACACCAAACAGGACTCTAAATACAACTACAGTAAGAACGAAAACTAAACTGAAAGCACTTTATATAACACTTTATATTAAGAGACGGTGACTGTTTTTTTTCTGGCAACTTTATTGTCAATTAGTAAAACTGTACACACACACACACACACACACACACACACACACACACACACACACACACACACACACACACACACACACAC
>JBAJHX010000053.1:23491401-23506841 GCA_037176925.1 Amniataba percoides | reverse complement strand
CATAACATAACATAACATAACATAACATAACATAACATAACATAACATAACATAACATAACATAACATAACATAACGGAACATAACATAACATAACATAACATAACATAACATAACATAGAACAAGAAATATGAACCTACAGGGATGGTAAATCACACTCTACAAATAAAAAAGTGTGTAAAAAGAATTCATAAGAGCTACACTTTCTCTCCCCAACACTGCCTCTTATTTATTAAGCTGTTCAGTTTGTTAGTTTATTTATTTACTTGTTGTGCCTCTCTTGCCCGAGCCAAGTTTGCACAGTTTTCATCTGACTCATTAAGGAACTTACTCAAGTCAAGTTGTGGCAGCACTAAGTGCTGTCCAAGCAAACAGCCGCTGCCTCCCCCTTTCCAAGTGTACCGCGTGTGAACCCGGGCTGACATCGCCTTGTCCCAGAGCAGCTTTATAATTGGAGGTTCTTTGCTCTGATCTGAGACTCCACAGAAGCCGCTGCAGTGCCTGTGTGACTCACTGCTGAGGACGCCCGTGTCTTTCAGCCGGCGTTCTGAGGCTCCAAGCGTTATTCTTCAAAGGTCTGTATATGCCTCGAAAAAAAGCAGTGGGATTATATATACAATATAATGTTGGAGGATGCTGCACTGGCAATTCCAGCAACACCTTTTCCGGTTAGCCAGCTATTAACTCAGGCGTGGGGGGGTTCAGTGGGGGCCACGGCCTTCAAACCTGGTGAAAATATGCATTTTAAATGATAACAAATAGTAATACTAAATTAATGTAACAGCCCCGTTTACATGCTTGCAGATGCATCATTCTGGTAACGTTCAAGTACGAAAACATGATGAAGTATCTTAACAAACTGTACACGAGTTAACATCCACTGAGGCGTCTGCTCTGCAAAAGAGATTAAATATGGGGGGTTGAAAACATGATGAATACATGAATACATGAAACAAATAGCAAATGCCATATTTTCATTGTATCTCCTCCATACCTTTTTTCATTATCAGATGATTTTTTTTGTCTTTGTCGATTTTCACACTTCTATGGAGGACATTGGAGCACCTGTGACCCTGCTGTACATTAATACATTATTGTATTTCATGCCACGTCCAATTTAATCACATATTTAGATATGAACTACACAGTGTTTTTTCCTGCACGGGCTGTGCAGTAAAAGCAGCACATTAGCAGAGCAGCAGCTTCAGTGCTCCGTCAGTCCGTCTACAGGATGCATTCACGCACAGTACTGAGTGTAGTTCACCCACATATTGACAGCATTCAGGGCACACAAAATCACTGTATTTACACATAAGAAATGGTAGAAAATAGACTTGGAGGGCACAAGCATACGGTGAAAATGAAACATGAATGATGCTGTAATGTAGACAGCTGGACTGAAATCAGACTAATGTGAGATGGACAGTGAAAAAAAAGGACTGAAATGCCTTTAAGTTCCTCTGCCCACACACACAGAGTGTTTTTTGGCAGCTGGTTGTGGACAGCAGCTGAAACTGTGAATACACTGCCCAAACTCACTGACAGGTTCACAGTTTTTTTGCTTTAAACTACGAAAAAGTAGTCAGTCTGTATTTACCTCGGCTACAGAGAGAACCAGACCTTTCTTTGGAGCATCCAACAGAGAACAGCCTTTATTCCTCTGCTCAGCACTTCTTCATGTTTATCTGCCATCATGAGAAATTCAATATGAAGTACATTTCCACAGCAATAATGCCATCACAACAACAAAGTCATGTCATACTGACACGTCTCTCAGTTTCTGTTTTTAACACCTACTTTTTTCATCTATTAATTACTTTGCATGTTTTTTATTCTTGTAAATGAAACTCATCACTTCCTGCACAGCTGTTTCACATGAAAAGTCCGTCATCATTGGCTCTTTTTAAAATTCTGGGGTTTATATGAGAATTTTGAACTGTCATTTTTACATATGCTGAATGCAAGGCATTGCATTGTGGGATTAATGTGGAAATTTTTATGTGCAGGATGCGTTGGCGGATCCACACAGTTTTTGTTGACAAGATGCCTTTCACAGACCATCAAACAGAGCTTTTACTAGAAGTAATTTTACCTTCAGATATTTTGATATGGAATCATTTAACACCATTAACAGCAGATTGATGGTTTTATGTGTTTGCACAGAATTCATTGATATTCTATATTACTAGTTTTGTCCTAACAACTTATTTGTTTTCTTACCCGTCATTAGGACTGCGTCCTGCCTGGAGACAGCAGACAGGCCTGCAGGTCATTTTTTATGACCATTCCCAGACCCAGCTCTGGGCCACTACAGCACAGCCCCAGCTAAGACAAGGACTCAAATCTAAATGGCCTCTGAACAGCTGAAGGGAAGATTTCAGTGTCTTAGTAGTTTGAGGGTTACAATTAATAAGGCATTCAGCGTTGCCACCATTCTAAAAGCTGCAGCCTTTGCTGTCCACTGCAGGGACTTTAGATAAGTGTACATTTTGGTTTAATTTTCCACTCCTCTGGAGCAGAGCGGAGCGGAACATAACTTTGATGGCAATTTGGTTCTAGAAAGAAAAGAAAACATGTGATCACATGTTCTAAATAGATTTATTTTCACTTTTTGGAGGAAAAAAAAGAGAAAAAGGGAGGAGTTTGTTAGATGAGGCACAGTTGCCCCTTTCAGGTGTTTATCGTTCAGCTTAGTTTCTCCTCTGAGGGACTTCTTGTATAGGCAGAGTGGATCTTCAGCCTCCCACAGAAATAAAATCGAGTTCATCATTGTAATTGTAAAAACATTTTCATGAATGTAAATGAACTCACCTCTTTCTCACTTTTCCCACTCCCATGAGCCGGTATCATGGGGAAGACCGTCTAGCCAAGAGAGTTCCTGCTACAATCACTTTTATAGCAATGCCCTGGGTGATTTCATCCATCTACAATGTAACAGCCACTGCTACTGACATCACCTGAACTGAGCACATGGAAATAGTATCTTCATTTGCAACCATCTGTTGGTGATAGAGATGAATATTCAAAAGACAAACAACTCTTAATATTCTAATGAACACATTGCAATTTTAAAAGCTTACAGATGGCTCCCCAACCTAGCTGAGATACTGGCAGCAGCTTCACCACATGTCCCACAACTTCAGTGGTAATTGGAAATAAAATTAGGCAATGGCTGTGAGGATGTTCCACCTGGTGTGCCCTCCAACACTGACCGTTTGTAGTTTTGGTGGACTGCCAGCTCCAGCTGTCAGGGGCTGCTGGACCACCATGCCTGTTGGCTATATTACAGAATACACTTGCTTATCAAGAAATAGCAATGTGAGGCCAGTAAATATCATCTAAATATAACTTCTTCCTATATCCTGTTTGGGCCACCAGCTTTGAAAGCAAGTCATATAACTGTTCTTCTAAATGCCAAAATAACACACTGTACACATCAATAACATTACATTTATGCTGAGGATTTTGTAAGAAACCTTCTGTTAGCTGTGCTCTATATTTGAGCTTTAGTTACAATTAAACTTTTGAACTCATAACCCTCCACTGTATATCAGCTGGTGTCAACACTATTAGCCTGTATTACAAAAAGCACACATTCTGAATTTCTATGAATGAAATGAGCAGTGTAGGGTTGGAAAAGTCAGAATCTTATACTTGATTTATTTCTCTTTGCTCACAGTGTTTCTTAGGTAATACAGATAACTTGTCATTGGAAAAATTGAAAATTGAACTGTGACAATTACACTGACAAATCATACTGATTTCTCAGTAACCTGCATCTACAATGATAATTATGGTAATACATGCCACTGTACATCTAAGAGAGTACTATAACACGTCCTGGTCACAATCCAACAGTCAATAAATGGCACTTTTCCAGGTTTGGGAAATCAAATCAAATCAAAACTCTAATCTGGATTCCTCAGTTTTCCACACATAACAATCACCACGGTGGACTTGTGTCAGTAGTTCAGTGTGTTTTTCATTGATGGCTGTGATCAGACAGCTGATTTAAAATAGAGCTCTCATCTTGTTCGGCCTCAGTAACTTTAAATAAGCCTAAATGAAAATAACAATAAAAATAATAACCACTAATAGGTTGGTAGCAATCAAACATGGATGTACAGAAGAACCAAACTCTAATTCATTCATTACAAAGTACTTTATTCTTTATTTTGGAGAAATAATAAATGCCAACCTGGATTACAAAAGGTCTGGATTCACAACAACACAACACAATGACATTTCTCCTGTTATCACACTGAAATCTTTGTTCTGCTCCTCCTGATAGGCTGGTATATTGCTGATTGGTCAGGTCAGTAATCAAAACGCTGAAGTTACCAGGAGCCTGTACACCCTCCTCTCCCTGCAGCAAAAGATGATGGAAACACACACAGAGCGTTCGAGAGAAAGGCTTTGATTGTGTTCCTTTCTGATTATAAGTCAGTGCTCTCTTTGATTAAAATAAAACACCTGTAGGTTGTGAAATTGATCTTGTACATGTATGGATGTAGTCAAACTGTCAGTAAAAACTATAAACCAATCCTGATTCATTCAAGTATTATTCCTGTTTGACTAGTAACTGAGTAACTATTGTCTCAGTGATCTGTCATGTCTGTAATCTGCAAAGTAAAAAAAACACCATAAATTACCAACTATATTTCAACATTTCATAGACAATCCTAATCATCCACTGCACAGCGCCATCTCCAGGCAGAGAAGCAGCTTCAGTGACAGACTGTTGTCTGATAAACACAACACAGAGCTCCGGAGTACACACACACCACGCACCTTGAACACACGCACAAACACACACATCTATATGTTGGACTTAAGCAACAAACTGCCTGTTGCACAACTGTATGTTACACACTGTCATTTTGCACAACTGCACCAAAGAACCAGAACTGCCAGATGTTCTATTTCATATTTCCTGTTTTATATTGTTATTTTGTCCTGTATTTTAACTTTAGAGATTAAAAGTATCTATCTATCTATCTATCTATCTATCTATCTATCTATCTATCTATCTATCTATCTATCTATCTATCTATCTCATCTGATAATATAATATTACAGCTGTGTGAACTGGCATGTTAACGTTTTTTTCTCTCCCGAGTGAAGAATTATGCAAGCTACATTAATTAAAGCTCTGACAGTATAATGGCCACAAGGAGCACCAATGAGGGATAGAGGAATCTTACATCAGTGAATTAGATATGAACATACACATTCTGTGTGTGTGTGTGTGTGTGTAGGTGTGTGTGTATAGGTGGGGGCTTGGGCCCAGGGGGGTTGAAGCACACAAACGTGTGGGATGATCATTCTAGATTAGACGTACAATAAAATGACTCGTATGGTGTAAAGTAAGACTTTTATTAAACACAATACTTTTGAAAATCATAATTGTTCTATTTCATAAATCTATATTCTCTCCATCTTTGCATCACCAATGAAATGTAATGAATCTAAAGCTGCATTAATTGATATTTTTATCAGCTCTGAATCAAACGACTAATGTGAAAGGTGTGACTCAAAGTGACAAACCCAGAAAAAATTATCAGATCTACAGAGCCTTTCAGCATCTTTTAGTTCAACTGAGCGCTGTTTTGTCTCTGACGACCCCCTGAGCAGGCAGGGTGGAGTTGGGTCATCAGAGATTCATATGAACCATATAACCTGGTGGCAGCCAGTCACTGTGCCAATCTGAAGAAATTATGAAACTAACTGGGGAAGAAACATCCATTAGAAATGATCATATATAATATTGTATACTATTATGACATGTTTGAGATAATAAAGGTTCAGAATGCTGCATCAGTATGATTCTGATAACTGTAGGACAGTGACACCTTTCTCTTTCTGTTTACATGTAGGTACTTCCTGTGTATTGAAGACCCTTGGATATAAAGAAAATAGCTTTGTTTTTTGTTTTTTTATAAAACATGTTATAAAAAAAATTTAACATGTGAATTGTTCTATACATGTTATAGAACATAACATGTATAGAGCAATTCACATGTCAAATAAGGAAATTTCTGCACAGCCAAACATAATCTGAAAGAAAATCCAACATGGCAGTGAAAAAGCCATTAGCCCGCCGTGAAACACATCCATGGGGTTATTAAGGAAACTCTTATTTTTGGATCTCAGAATCATGGCCACTCTGACTATGGGCATGTGAACTGCCAAAAGTGAAATCTTCTAGACTTCACTACAGGAACGACTGTGAGGATAACAACTCATGGCAGCTGGCGTTCTTGCAGGATTTGTAGGGTCGTATTGTTCCAGTGTTTTACTAATGCATGTAGGTCATTGAAAAAAAATTAAAACAGGATTTTTTTCATTTGTCCATCTCTCACATTTAACATTGAGTTTTCAGTCAGTGTGAAAAGTGTAGTACATTTCACCATGGTTTTCAAATCTTACATATTTTCCCCTCACACACGTTGGCTAACATGTCTTCTCATAAAACCAACAGTAGTTTCCATCTCTGTGCTCCAATACTGTACAGTTACCTCTGATGAACCTGGCAGGCTCAGTGGCATCCCCACCAACTCGAGACACATTTCTGTCCATTAGCCGACTGCAAATAAGGAGTCCCTCTTGCTCTTATGCAAAGTGGTGTAATTCAGCCGGTAGACAAACAGCCACAGCAGCCAGCAGCTTGTCTCTTACTCTGCTGATAAAAAGCTCAGCTTCACTTCCCATCTGCTCCTCTGCAAGTGCACGGCCTGCCTTTATGATCATGGGACTGTTTGCAGTCTTGTAGGGAGACCCTCGACAAACTTAGACAGAAACAGTGACATCCAGGAGGCATGTTGCCAAGTGCTGCAGACGGTTACATGACCACGTTTGTAGCAGCCCTCTATGGAAAAGTGAAGTCCAGTCAGTAATGAGCTGACTCTCCCATAAATCCACACAGTGCCAGTGACTCCCCCTCCACTTGTGCATATCATTGCTCAGTTCCCAGCAGGCTGTGGGCAGCGGGGTGTTATTTATTATGGACTGGTCTTTGTGTGAGGGCTGCTCATGTGTCAGCTGAGCCTCTGCTTCTGGCCTGTGGTCGGCACTGGCAACTGTCCACTTTTAACTTAGCATCCGGCCAGCTTCTTGGAGCTGCACCAGAACTGCTGTGAGCAGTTACTCAGGCTGCGCCCCATCCCCCCACATGCACAGGAATATCATCGTCATGATTATCACTCCTCCCGAGTGCAGCCACCAGCTGAGACAGGCATCTGTGGAGGTCCTCTGGTTCTGACTGCACGCCAAATGGCAAGATGTTGAGGCAGCAGCGCCTGCAGGGGGAGATGAGTTTACTGTGGTTCTTGTTTTTTTTCTCCTGCCTGTGGTATCTGCCAGGAACCAGAGTGGGCATCAGCATTTGTAAACCATTTAGCTGCATTCAACTGTGCCAACAACTGGTCCTCTGATGCCAACAAACAGTATCACTTTACCTGTAGAGCCTCATTAGCTCTGAGAGGTCTGGCACAATCATGTTACTTAAGAGTTAAATATATACGTAGTTAAGTATAGTTGTGTGTGTGTGTGTGTGTGTGTGTGTGTGTGTGTGTGTGTGTGTGCGCGCGCGCGTGTGTATGTGTGTGTATATATATATATATATATATTTGTCAATGGATTGGAGGTGACTTTTATTATTATTTCTTTAGAAATGTTCATTATTACTGCTCATGTTAACCATTATTTCTATTTATTCCAAAGTGCAGCTGAAAAAAATTGTACTTTTGGGTAATAAGCTCATTAACCTTCTTTCTGTGTGTGGTGTTTCTCCAGCTGCAGTGCTAAATGCACTCATTTTGGTTCTTGTCTCTGTTTAGGCAAACTCACAGATAACAAGATTGTGTTAGTGAACACTGTGGCAGGCAGTTGTTTACCAAGAAATTCTTTATGCAACTCTCCCCAACACTACAATGTTTCTGTTTGGGTAAATACACACGTCAATGAGTGAACTTTAAGCTTTGCATGAAGCTGAAGACAGGCTGGAACAAAGACTGGAAAAAAACACTCATACCTATTGTTTCCACCAACTCACACAGATTCAAACACCTGCTGAATGCTCTTTATGCTGGTATTATTATTATTATTTATTATTATCTTTTCATTTAACTCTTGTAAAAAGAGAAATAAGCACATGTCCCTTGATGCTGAACAGAAACCTTTCATTGGGAACTGATGTTGAAAGTAACCTTCCCAACAACAGTGGTGATTGGCTGTATTTTGCTCTGATCAGTCTCTCTGTGTGAGTCCAAGAAGCCAACTCCTCTCTAAAGCCTTTATCCCCACCTCAAGGACAGACACTGGAATGACATCAGCCCAGCATCAGTGAAGCCACAGCAGCACAGACAGAGGCAGATGAAGGTGTTTGGAGTTAAAAGCATGGGAGCATGCAAAGAGAGATACAAGAAAATGAAGGTCACACAGAGAAGAGGAGAGCAGGGACCAAATACATGTTAGACAAAGAGACAGTGCGGGGTAAAGAGAGAAAACATGGTGGAGCGGGTGATGAAGGCCAAGGAGAGAAGGTAGCCATTGTGTTTAGTTCAAACACCTCCAAGTCTTTGATTCGAGAGAACGTAAAAGACATGATAGTGGAATATATTTCATACAGAGCATGCTTTGACGGGTTTATTCTAACTCTTGAGGATGTATATTATTTTAGCACTGGTTGCCTGGGACATGGAGTTTACTTATATACCCTGATGTCACCACCAGTGTCACACTGTATAAACATTATAAAGATTACATGCATAAAATACTGGTCCAATCAATATAGTAAATATTGCCAAGAACTCTGTAGTAAGGCCAGAATTATTGACTGGCTATGAAGGATCAGATTATCATTTTTGTATCCTTTAATCCATAATTACAACTACTGCTATAAACACAGCCATGATGGGAAAGGAGCCGGACCAGGGATCAGCCTCTTAACATGATGTACATGCATGCAGAAAATACTAAATACATACAAGTAGTGCAATAAATGTACCCTGGTGTAGAAGTAATGTAAAACTATGCTATGTTGAAAACAGTCAAAGAGATACGGTTTACGTACGTTTGTAGAAGTTACAAACTGCCCAGCTCAGCTAAATGTTCAGTTTTGGAGGGAGGGATCCCACTGAGACTACATACACACAGGGGCCAGATTTTTGTGAAGCACTGCTGAACTTGTGTGACCACAAAATTGAAAATAATCTGTAGATTTGATCACACGCTAAATTACTGCCTATCATGCGAGAGAGAAATAACAGGCAAACCATGGCAAGTGGGCAGCTGCATCACGCTCCATTCAAACTGTTTTGAACAGGATGGCCACATGGTGGAAAACATTTAAAATAGCTCTGGGACCCTCTCTTCTCATGAGATAAGGACAACGAGTAGGAGGAGGAAGAAGTAGAATAAATCAGACAAGTGCGGAGGTGCTGGCATTCCTTAAACCCTCTCGTTTAAAGAAGAAAGACTCTTCGATTTTCTGGGCGCCTTGAGTAGCAAACTGAGACACTTGTGCAGTGGAGAAAGTAATAAACGAAAGGCATCATAATGATTCACCACATGGTCTGGAGCATCCTCAGAAACATGCAAGAAACAAGTGGGTGAGGAACTATGTGTGTGGAATTCCATCTTTGTGGAACTGAAGGATCCCGTTAGATGATGTTAACGCAGGCAGGCTGAGTGGGCTACAGACATCAGAGCGCCAGAGGGGCTTTCAACTCATTCATCTGTGATCTGAAAGAACCAAGACAAAAATAAGGATCACATCCAGTTTCGATTGTGGCACTTTGTTTTGGGCCAAGTGGACCGATTGAAGCAATGGATCAGCTACAGCTCAACCACAAGCTAGCCTCCGTTCCATTGCATCCGGGGTCACACAGACATCATTGTAACACAGCTATCATTTCAAAAGGCTTGTCATAACTTCCAATTATGCAATAATGTAATTGCATGCTTCTCTGATGCATTAGAACTTGACAGAGTTCAAGGGTGTCATTTCCGCTGATTCCACTCATCTAGAGTGCCTCTGTAAATTTGCTTTCACGGACCTTGGAGAAGATATGCCATCGAACAGGAGCAAAAGATTTTTTTTCTTTTCTTCTAAATGCACAGGCCACAAATGACTGTGCTTAAGTGTTGCAACCTTCAATAACGATCTGAAAGATCTGAACAACATAATTAAAAAAGCAGGTGAGGACTATGTACTGACAGTCCCCCATACAAAGTGGGAGAGCATTTCATTGCTGATACACTATTTCAGCTATAGAGCAGGTACCCACACAGAGACTCTCACAGAGACAGAAACGTGCTTGTGATGACAGCCAAATCCCCAACCTCCCACATCTCACATCTCTCACATGGCTGTCACCACAGCACATGACCCTGAACACCCCCACAACCCATTCTCCTCTCTACTCCCATCTGGTTGCAGGTGTAGTCACAAGTCCTCATACAGACACTAACTCCTAACTCCTGCTGATTTAAATAAAACGAGATGAACTTGCTTTTTCAAAGCATGTAAGCACTCAGTGGAGTTCTCAACTTAATACTGATACCTTGGTATCACCTAAGGACACAAGACCAACAGCGAGAAGATTGGCTATTTCTATTAGTTTCTAGAAGTTATTCTTAATACCCGACACCGGGTCAGATAATCAGACTGAACTGAGTTTGGTCTTGTTGAACTGAAGCTGCTAACTGAGGGTCTGTCTGTGGAGCTGCTGTCTCCTCACAGCAGAGTGAAGCAGGGGAACATGTAACCTGCTGTAAGGAGAAACACTACATCTTTGTCCACAGGGACCACCAAAATCATCGCAACATGAAAAGTTCCACTGAGCTGAGTCATGCTGTGTGATTTCCAGACTTTTTCACTCCCAGATTACTCTTCCAACCTTATTGTTTGAGTTTATTGAAGGGAAAAGTGAAGGTACTACTTAGGCCTGGAAAAAGCTCTGCCAGCTCCTCTTATTTTGGGGGAAAATGTCCAATTATGTCAACAATGGACATTTAATGTAATTTAATGTTAAATTATTCTTTCGAGGACAGTGCTCTTCTCAGAAAAAATGCACATACAGCTTTTTAAACACGTATGTTTGTTTTAGCAATCTCTGACTTCATTTTGACCATTTTCTCTGAAAACAAATCTACGCTGTGGATAAAGTTAATGTATTAAAGTACTGTATACAAATACTTGTATGAAGTAATAATGTAATGCTCATAATGAAAAAATGTAATTATGCTGTGAATGCTGAGTTCAGTTGCATTGTAGTATCTGATGATGTGGATAATAAAGACATCTTGTAGTATTTGATGATGTGGATAATAAAGACATCTAAATAATTTCTCCAGGGAGCCTGAGTCCTTATCAAAGAGTTACAAAAGCTGTTCACAACATCATCCATAAATATCAGTAAAGGAACTGACAGCACAATAGCTTCAGATCGTTTCAATCACTGTGCCACAGGCTCAGGCTTTGCTTTCTCTCTCTCTGCTCTCTGTATGTTGTCGCCACTTATCAAAGAGGGCTGCAGTTTATCTGTTGTAACACGTCCGTACCTGGATTGGCAGGAAATAGTAATGCTATGTACCTATCATACCATGTCCTTTCCTCACATGAACTCAGAAAGGGTGCCAATATACACAACAACACAAAAGATTCAAATCTGTGGATCATGCATGGATCAAGGCCCATGACACCAGGATGATCACAGCTCAGACGTTGTCTCTATTATCAAACAAGTACAGGTCCATTTCTGAGTTATTGCTGTATTGTTGCACTATAGACTGGTGACTATGTATATAAGTAACTGGATATACTGTTTCTGACACCAATTTTGACACCTTACTTGTATGACAGAAAGTGATATTTGAAGACAGCATGAATGCAAAAACAGAGACAAACTAAAACATGTTAAACTCACACACCGTGAACTGATGTAAGGACTTCCAATCAAGCTGAAAACATTTCAGCTGGAGTGAAAATTTGTATTTATTCAAAGCTGTCTGGCTCTTTGAATAGTTTGGAAATCAGTCTGTGCTGTCACACACAGTCACAACAAACATCAGCCGGGGAACTCTTCGATTGACACACAGTGAAAAAACAGTCGGTACATTTTAGCATCTATTTTCCAGCTCCACAGTGTGAGCTGTGACACTTTCATATTGTGTAATATCATGTCACAATAATTCATTATACCTTGACAAATCCGATCAGGCTGAACAGAGCCCTGAGGACTGGGAAAGACAACCCCTTTGAAGTCTGCGTATTTGAAACTTTCTATTTCAGTCTAACCTCCTGGTAATAACCTGTAATAGTGTGGTGGTTAATTGGAATGTTAAGCTCATCTTTTGTTCATAACAAAAAGTTACATCTTTCTCAACACCTCTCTTCACACATACTGTATAGACTATGAGGATCCTGTGAGCGACCCACCTGAGGCCTTTTAGTTCCACACCTCCTGCTTGTTGAAGGTGGTGCTTCCACCTTGCTTTGTATTTTTAAATCGTCACTAACGAGTGAGTTAACTGTGTCAGGGTCTTCTGTGTTTCCTGTTTTTTCTCTTTGTTTAAACTGATGTAGCTTAGCGGGTTTTTTTTCCCGGCTTTTCCCTGAACCCTCATCGAGAGCAAAGCTACAGTGGGGCAAAAAAGTATTTAGACAGCCACCAATTGTGCAAGTTCTCCCACTTAAAAGATGAAGTCTCCAGTTTTCATCATAGGTATACCTCAACTATGAGAGACAAAATGAGAAAAAAATAATCCAGAAAAATCACACATCTAATGCCGCTTTTCCACTAGTACCTAATAGTACCTACTTGGCTTGCCTCGGCTCAACTGCGTTTCCATTGCAAAAAAGTACCACCTCAGTGTGGGTGGAGTTGTCATAGCGAGGCAGTCCGAAACTCCGGTGATATGTTTTGTTATGTGAGACAAACACGAAACAACTACAGAGGCCACCAGAGAGAAACAAACAACACAACGAAACGTCTGCACCTCGTTGTTGCTCTGCAGGTTGTCGTCTGTGCAGCGATCTCTGATCACGTTGTGAACGAGTCGCTCTCCTGACGCATCGCGCTCTGGCCAATCAGTGGCCTGCCGTCTGCCGACGTCACGTTTTCAGCCCCACTCAGCTCACTTGGAGCCCCGGCCGAGGTACTACTATGATAGTACCTGGTACCAGGTACTAAAGCGTAGTGGAAACATGCACAAATCGAGGCGAGTCGAGCCGATTAGGTACTAGTGGAAAAGGGGCAAAAGTCTGATTTTTAAAGAATGTATTTGCAAATGATGGTGGAAAATAAGTATTTGGTCAATAACAAAAGTTAATCTTGGTACTCTTGTTATATACCCTTTGTTGGCAATGACAGGTCAAATGTTTTCTGTAAGTCTTCACAAGGTTTTCACAAACTGTTGCTGGTATTTTGGCCCATTCCTCCATGCAGATCTCCTCTAGAGCAGTGATGTTTTGGGGCTGTCGCTGGGCAGCACGGACTTTCAACTCCCTCCTTCATTCTTTCCTTTACACGAATCAGTCATCCTGGTCCCTTTGCAGAAAAACAGCGTGATGTTTTCACCCCCGAGGAAGATTATCAGTGGTCTTATATGTCTTCCATTTTCTAATAATTGCTCCCACAGTTGATTTCTTCACACCAAGCTGCTTACCTATTGCAGATTCAGTCTTGCCAGCCTGGTACAGGTCTGCAATTTTGTTTCTGGTGTTCTTTGACAGCTCTTTGGTCTTGGCCATAGTGGAGTTTGGAGTCTGACTGTTTGAGGTTGTGAACAGGTGTCTTTTATACTGATAACGACTTCAAACAGGTGCCATTAATTCAGGTAAGGAGTGGAGGACAGATGAGCCTCTTAAAGAAGAAGTTACAGGTCTATGAGAGACAGAAATCTTGCTTGTTTGTAGGTGACCAAATACTTATTTTACTGAGGAATTTACCAATTACTTCATTAAAAATCCTACAATGTGATTTTCTGGATTCTTTCCCCCCATTCTGTCTCTCATAGTTGAAGTGTACCTATGATGAAAATTACAGGCCTCTCTCATCTTTTTAAGTGGGAGAAGTGCACAATTGGTAGCTGACTAAATACTTTTTTTGCCCCACTGTATTTCCTGTGGAAAAACTGTTACAATGAGATGTATTAAGAAGGGTTAAACGTGAGTTTCAAGAAACGTAATAATTTCTGATTTAATTGGTGGTTCCAGTTTATAACTGCCACCTATATGTATACCAATAACTGCTCATAAGTGATTCCCTTCATTTAAAACACTGCTGCTTCCTGGATGAGTTAAGAGGAATGTTCTACTATTTATGTCAAAGATGAAATGGGATACACAGATCGGAGATTCATCTGTTTTCTATCAGCTCCGCTACTGTATTCCCTACATACAGGTCTACTGTTTTAATGCTTTTTACACCAGGTCAGCCTAGCTACTAAGGAAAATCCACATTTTACTACAACATGGGTTTTGCTTTTGTGGCTATGATCATCAGTTCCACAAGCTTGAATATCAGGCTGTGCAATTTCACCAGATGAAGAACATCCTGTTTGTTGAACATCAACCTGCCTGGTGTGGTGGACTGGGTAATGATCCTAAATGAGGACTTGTTACTTACTTTATTATTCAAATTTGGAACTAAAATTACCATTATTATGAAGTACTTATTTCCTTTATTCTATTCACTCTATCTGCCCTGCATGATTATATGTAACAAACAAACTTGAATCTAAACTTGATCTTGATAACACAGAACAGAGTAATTGCTGAATGTGCTAATCTGTTCCCTATAAGATAAACAGCACACTGATGTCAGACATCGCACGAGTATGCATTGTGCTGTATGGGAGAGGATTAGAAGTTTACGAGTGTTGTGTTGTGCCATACTACATCTGAAAAAGTTTTCATGTTCTCATTTAGCTGAGTTATAGCGTGTTCTATGTCTTCGTGGCTGTCATAAAGTCTGATCCCTCAGCATCAGAGGCCATTCAGGCTGCAGGAAACCATCTCAAACAATGTCATGAAATTATTGATGATGACGTACTCTGTGTTCCTTCTGGGCTGTCCTTTTGTTTGTTTGAGCTCATGGGTGGGATGCCCACTGTTCCCTCATAATTATTAACATTCATTGTATATTAGTTATTATTGAAACATTGATGCACACTGTGTGTATAATTCATTTGTTTTGCAAATTACTCCCAAAAAATGCACTTTTAGGCATCATTAGCCAGTTTTACAAGCAGTTTGTTTATTTATCCATTATTCATTACATATTTATTATTCATTTGTACAGACTGTAAAATAAATTAACTGCATTGTTTTTTAAAATAAATCATTCGTGTTCATTTCTATTAACCAGTTAACTGTCAAAACCCGCCGGCGGGTTTGTAGTAACATTCCATAACTTATTAAATCATATTTTATC
>JBAJHX010000053.1:23460174-23485649 GCA_037176925.1 Amniataba percoides | reverse complement strand
CACGTCCGATCAATGCCGATACCACGTGTATCGGCCGATACCGATCGGGTCACCGATCAATCGGAGCACCTCTAGTTCATAGTAAACTAAACAAACTTCTTTCCACTTTCAATGAATGGATGGCTGAATAAAAAGTTTCCTGCTGTGTGAAAAGGGATTAAAACTCTCTGTAACAAAATTATATTGTATAATATGATATAATACTGCAGTCAGTATTGCACCAGAGCATTTGACACAAGTTATATGAACTCACATATGTCATTGGTCCCAAGTTTTAAAACTCATGTGGGAACAAATGTGACTCCATTTTTATGGGTAAAACTTTTTCAACTAAGATCTGCCTTTGGAATAATATGCTACATGACAGTGCTGAAATTCATTCACCATTACAACATGTGGCCAAACTAAAGAAGAGAATATTTCAGAGTTCAGGTTACATGCTCGGCGTATGTGTTCCCTAGCATACAAACCATCTGTCTACATTATTGCTACAGCTGTTAGGAAGGTTCAGCCTGTTCCATTAGAGAGATTCAGAGGAATAATTAACTCATGGGAGTGAAACTTTTTGTGCTTGTACAGCGTAATCCATCTTCTTTTTTTTATTTTATATTTTCACTTCTTCATGTTTTTTTCCAGCCGGTTGGTTTGATAAACAGCCACTTATGCAAAGTCTGAGGAGAGAGAGGGAAGGACTGAAATGGCAGAAACCACACACACATGCAGGGGCAGGACGAGAGAGAGTTCTCATTGTTTAAACAAGAATAAGTTTGAAGGCTCATATTTCATTAAGTCCTTATTATGAGGCTCTGTTGTCGGCCCTGCAACCTGCTATAATCTGTAAGCCATTACTGGCGCCTAAAAATAACCGAGTTAACATGCACAGCTGCCGAGCCAACCGGCAAAATTTTAATAAACGTCATGTAACCACTGCAACAATCAAATTTAATGGTCCTGAACCGCGGCAGCAACGCTTTGCCCCACAGCGCAGTTTTGCATAAAGAAGATGACAAGCAAACCCAATAACAGAGGAATATTTGTTTCTTTTACATATTTAATTCATAAGGTGCTGCTGTGTTTACAGTACTTTACATTTGGCTCAATATGCCTTAGCACTCTGCTGGGAGGCATCAGTGAGTGAGCCATACATTAGCAGGACAGGAGGGACATAGTGATCAGACCAAGACCTCAGGAACAGTGCTGAACTGAGTGGCCATGTGGTCAGAGTCACATGACAGCAACTGTCCAAACTTCAAGTCAATTATTATCACGTCATTTGTGTGTGCACAGAGTCAGTGCACGAGCCTAATGTGGGCTATCTACGGGCCAGATGACACAAAGAAACTGCAAATGTTAGCATGCATGGTCAATTAGCTTATCTGCAGCAGTGAGGAACATTAATTCAATGAGGTCAGTTTAGCTGACACAATAACTATATACTGGCTTTACTGGATTTAGGTATGTTCACCGTGTATATGTTGTGTGTAGCAGAGTTTCTCTGACATCACATCAGTGCTAGAAAGAACAACTTGGGCTAAACTTGTTTTATTTTTCTAGTCATCAGATGAAGATCGGAAGAATATCAAAATGCTAAGAAGTATAAGACTAGATGACTCTACTCTGCAACACAAACACAGTGCTGCTACTTTACTTTCATGTGTTTCACATCGACTGCAGGGAGAAGTGATGATTGACTTATCTGGAGCCTGATGCTTTTTTCAAATCATCACACAGCACTAAGCTAAGATCATGTTATGTTCTGTAACGGCATACTGAAGATCCAATGTGGGATATGCCTTTTCATGACGTGGAACTGTTTACTTTAGGTGATAAAAATCACATCTTGCATTTTTTGGTTAGAAAATAATTGAATCAGTTTATTTCAATTTCAGTTACTGAAAACTTAAAGTATGTTATAGTATGCAGTATACATAGCAGATAAATGTGATTTCTGCAAGATAGAAAAGTAAATAAATACATGAATGCAGTAAATGGCATTCACATACTGACTTTTTTTCCTGCTTTCTCTTAAAGAACTTTGTGTCCCTGCACGTCAGAAACCACACCCACCCTTTTGTGTAGCACTAATTGGTGACGTATACACAAATAATGCCATATCTCCAAGCAACAAGGCTACTGTGGCTGCTGCAAAGACAGATGACAAAGAGGAGGCGGTTAAAAAAGGCTCTGCGTTCCTCCAGTGGGGAAAAGGCAAAAAACATGCTTGTTATTTCTTTATCTGACTTTACCTTGACCTGTACCTCTCTGGAACTAATGTTTTGTTATATGAAGTGTTTTCTTCTCGAATACTGGGCTGTATGTGTGTGCGATGGTGTGTGCATCTATGGTCGGCATGTTTTGGCCTGCACTTGTAAAATAATCAGCAACTACTTATGAAGGCCAAACTGCTTGGAATGCTATTCTCAGGAGGAATCTAAGTGTTAAATAGCAACACAACCCCGGATGACTGCATTCACCTTCCTCAGCATAAACCCCTGCCCTCCCATCCCCACACACACAGGCTATTACTACCCTCCCCTGACACTCCCTGACAGTGCATCGCCCCCACTCCATCTCCAGCACAAAGGAATCTACACGGCACCTTAAAATGCATCTTCAAAGTTAATCCACTCCACACATTGATTTGAGCTGGTTGCGTTCCCTCCAGCCTTCCACAGCAGAGGCCATGGGTGCAAGGAGAGGGAAGAAACACAAGGAGAAAGCAGCAGAATGAGAGAAAAATCTAAAGATAAATCATGAGATGTGAAGGGTGGAGAGGTGATGGGTTGAGCCCTGCCAGCGCCACGCCGGACTGATCAATCGAGCATGGAGGAAAACATGTGAATCTTATCAGAGGGGAAGGAAGGGGGAAAAAAACAGGCCATGAAGGAGCAGGGAAAAAAACAAAAAAAAAAGCTGGAGAGCAGCGACATACAGGTTCATCCCCCTTGTGGCTTCCAACGCTTTTAGAGATCAACGTTCGCCTGGAGATGTCAAGCAGAAAAAACACCCAGCGATTATAAAACCCTATTAGCGGCTGGGAGAGCAGATCGAGCACTGGCTTCGTCATGGAGACACACCAGGCCTTCAAAAAAAAAAAAAACCCACACACACAAGGGGTTTCAGTGCTCTTTCACAATACTATTACAGTCACCAGCCCCTATCCAAAGAGTGCGGTACAGAGACAGTTCCTTATTCCTGCACAGTATAAGAAAGCTGGAGTACAAACTTCCACTCTTGTCTCTGCAGCTCATTTACACCTGGTCTTAGCATATGATCTGTATTTAGACACTGCACTCTGAATATAGAAAAGACGATGTTAATGTAGAGTGTTAAGAATTTCTTCCTACAACTTGCAAGTTCATTTTTTTAAACTAAATCTATACTTACTTTCCTGGAAATGTTTCTATTTTCATATTTTCATCGTGGTGAGTTACTGTGCAGGTTGAACAAAGTCCAGCCTGTCAGGGTGTCTAGTCCACAGCTTTCAGAAAAAGAGGTGACACCTGCTCTCCTGTGCTGCTAACCTGTCATTAGATAACTCGTTTTATTTATTAATTTCATGCCATAGAAGAGATGACTTCAAACTGAAAATGCCGTGTTGAGCAGTTTTCATCTACATCTACGTACACCTGAGGAAATATCAATATTATATCAGCCCTGATGTACGTCATCACAGTGCAGTCATATCATTTAGTTTAGAGCTCAAAAACAGCTTGCAGTACCTCTTTAGGTAACTTTTGTCAGCCAAGGGTCTAGATGAGCTCAGGCTGCAGCATCGCAGTTTCTAAAGGGCCATGGGCTGTGTCCACTGCTACAGAAGAAAAATAAAAATTCTCCATTATTGCAATGTTACTAGGGTGTCTCCTAACACCAGCTCCGAGCGATGGATCTGAAAATGGTGATATGCGGAATAAGAAACATGTTGCGCAGCACTAACAAATGTGGATGTATTGAGGAGGTGGATCACATGATTAATCATGAAACATTTTCTTCTTTTTTATGATTTGTTTTTCACTGTGGTGGCATAACATTAATACTGGAAACAGTGTAGAAACATGTTCCCATGCTTTTGACCTTAATTATATAATACCTTGTGACCACAAAATATGAAGACTGCAGCTTCTCCAGCTTCTTTTCTGCCATGCTGTGTGTGTGGCCTTCTTCTTGTTTATGAAAGTAGTTTTTACTTTATAGTGATGCCTCTATATGACCTACATAAGCAATAAAACAGGAGGCACCTGTTCTAACCTTGTTCTGGAGAGGAGAGGACCGTAACCCATCATAGCTGCCTGTCACTGAAGCTTTTTCAGTTCATCTCCATTTCATAAGTCCAGGTGGAGTCTGGAGACAGCCATGTCCACCACTTTCTGCTCTACTCTCTACCTTGCTTTGGGCCTCTCCTTTCCCCGACCATTTTCCTCCTTCTTTTCACTTTTCTTCCACTCCCTTAGGCAGCACCTTCAGTCCACCAACACCTCCTCCTCACAGAGAGAGGGAATCGATAGTACTCAGGTCTGAACGGCGGAGGAGGCATCGATTGCTCGGTCACTCCGACTGCCCTTTCTCTGTCTGTTCAGTAAACTGGAGGGCAGGAAGTTTTAGAGCTGCTTTCATGTCAGGCGGATGTTTATCTAATTTTGGGCCTTCAGAGATGCAGCGGGGTTACACACTCTTCTCTCAGCACTGAATCCACAGGACTACCAGACACATCAGCCTCACGGAGTGGCAGTAATCCACATTGGTAAAACTTACTTTAAAGGCATCTAGCATCTTACTAGGCTTTCTCTTGATCTTTCAACTTTAATTGTATGGCTTTCACACTTAATTGTCATCCTCCTTTAAACATTGTCTTCTGTCTCAGTCTCACTCTTCATTCTTTCAATTTTTGACTATCCCCCTCTTTAATCAAAATGACCCCCCCTTATTAGTCAAGACTTTCTGGAATTACACAGACACTTATTATTACTAAGATATTTCCTATGTGGTATACTTAATTGCAAAGATGTAGCATAAACCAGACCTAACCTAGCACAACACTGAGATAAGTCAATATTCATAATTTACAGTATACAAGATCACGAGAACAAAAAGCTTCATCGATGTTCATCATTCTAGAAACTGCTTTCTTACAGCAATCACAGCATGTGAGCTGCCTGAAGAAGATATATGTCTTTACACTTGAACAGTATTCACTGGCTTACATTTCATTTACTCTGAATCCTTGATAGGTTTACAATCCTTGAATGCCAGGGGTCTGTTCAGGAGAGCAGGTTCAACAAACTCTGAGTCTAACACTGACTCCTGTGCTGGTCAACCGTGATCTGTAAAACTTTTTGGTTCTGTAACAGCTGGTCTGATTCGGTTCATTCAACCCTGAGTTGAGTGCATGCATGATGACTAAAAACTAATAATAAACTACTCAAATATATGAATACATCTAGAGACAAACACCTGGAACAAGTTGAATTCCTATTTCTGATCCTCAGAGTTTTTGGGGGGGTCACTACTGTATGGGTTTATAAGTGCAAGAGACACTTTTCTTTTCTTAGGGCTTAGGGCTTAGACCTACCTCAGGCCTAAGATTTTTATTGTTGCTGTTGGCAACACTGCAATCTAACCAATCACTCCCTCTTCCCTCTTCCTAAGTACAAGTATGTCAAAAATGTACTCAGCTATTTCCATTTTATGCTACTTTACATTTCTACTCCACTTTTTAAATGTACTACTGTTAGTATTTTCTTATTAATTCATTTTATTCATTCATATTATTAATTTACTATAGCTGTGTTTACTAGTAAATCATGCATATACACAAAACCTTTTTTAAATGCAATTTGTGCTAAATGTTTTTTTTAAATAAATTGTGTTTGTGTTAAAAAATTAGGGGCGGGGTTAGAACTTTGTACTTTGTACAATAACGGAATGTGTCATAAAGGCACTTGACTTTGATCTTGTAGAACTTTATTACATCATCATAACGTGTCATCCTCACGTTTATATATAAGACATAAGTCAAATCTTCTCAGTTACCTTCTGCTATTCTTCAGAGTAAGAAGACTGGTGAATCAACCACAGAACTACTCAACTTGGATAGCATTTAGCTATATTTGACTAGAATCATGGCGACGTCATTTACAACATGTCAGTCAAACACATATTCCATACTCTTTAGCAAATCCACACGCTACCTTGAGTTGGAATCACTTGGAGAAGGAGCTTTTGGCAAAGTCATAAAGAGTATTGACTTAAACACAGCCGAGACTATAGCCATCAAGATCCACAAGAGCGATGAAGATCACGTCATTGAAAGAGAAGTGGCTATGCTTGAAAAACTCAAGGCCCTTGACCCAGAGAGGACAAATATAGTCCGATTCATGGACAACTTCAGGTTTAACAATATGTCTTGCCTGGCCTTTGAAATGCTGGACAAGAGCCTTTGGACACTGATGGATGAGAGACGGGCACCATTAACTCTTAATGAAATCCGGCCAATCACACAACAGCTACTTGTAGCATTTGATGCCCTGAAGGGTTTGGGCATCATACACACCGACCTGAAGCCTGACAACATCATGCTGGTCAACCACCAGGATCAACCCTTCAGGCTGAAATTGATTGACTTTGGTTTGGCCATTCCAGCATCCAAAGTAAAACGAGGAATGATGTTCCAGGCACCTGGATACCGCGCTCCAGATGTGACCTTGGGCCTCCCCATATCAGAGGCTATTGATATGTGGGGACTCGGATGTGTCATTGCCTTCCTGTATTTTGGCACCCACCTTTTCAATGGAATATGTAACTACTACACTATCAAAGCATTTTGCCAACTGCTTGGGCAGCCAGAGGACCATGTGCTGAGTGCTGGACATAATACCTGGAAGTATTTCAGCAAGAGAGAAGGCTCCTCCAATCCTGGATGGAGACTAAAAACATCAAAAGAGCACAGGCAGGTCACTGGTGTGAAGCCCAAAAAGTCAAACTGGCCTTTTAACAATGTAAAGAATTTGCATGAGGCAGTACATTACCATGTTGATGAACAGAGCTACTACGAGTACCAAGACAAGGAAATGTTTTTTCAGCTCCTACAAGGATTACTGCGCATGGATCCAGAAAAGAGAGTCAAACCCAAGGAAGCCCTTCAATACCCTTTTATTACAATGACTCACTTTGAAGATGAGATAGGAGATGTGCACAACAGCTCTTATGCAGAGACTGCCTTTGAGTTGATGTCCGTGTGCCCACTGGATGATTCAGATGAATCCGATTATTCTCTCAGCGACTCTGAAACTGATATAGAGACAAGTGACTCAAGCAACAGATCGCTGAGTATTAGCACCATTAGCACCAGTGACGAGGACTACCATCATCCAAGAAACATTCCCAGGACTGACTTCAGTAGACAACAATGTGTTGCTACACACAGCAAAGTCAACATGATAAAATTACTTTATCTTCCACCAGATCTAAATCAAAGTCCTAGTCTAAGACAACGGTCAGGTAGTCCTGATGCAATTGCAACAGATCCTTGCACACACAATGTCTCGATAAGACAGCCAAGCATTGTCAGAGACAGCGAATTCGATCCTGCTGCTCTACTTTATGATCCACCAACTCCAGATCAAAGACCCGGCCCAAGACAACAGTTAAGTCGTCCTGGTGAATTTGTAGCAGGTCCTAGTACAAATGCCTGCTTAAGGAGACAGCCAACAATTGTCAGAGAAAGCGAATTCAATCCTGCAGCTCTACCTTATCCACCACCAACTCCAAATCAAAGACCCCGCCCAAGACAATGGTCAAGAAGTCCTGGTGAAACTGTAGCAGGTCCTAGCACGAATGCCGGCTTAAGGAGACAGCCAAGAATTGTCAGAGAAAGCGAATTCAATCCTCCAGCTCTACCTTATCCACCACCAACTCTAAATCAAAGACCCAGCCCAAGACAACGGTCAAGAAGTCCTGGTGAAACTGTAGCAGGTCCTAGCACATATGCTAGCTTAAGGAGACAGCCAAGATTTGTCAGCGAAAGTGAATTCGACCCTGCAATTCTACCTTATGATCCACCACCAATTCCAAATCAAAGACCCGGCGCAAGACAACGGTCAAAAAGTCCTGGTGAAACTGTAGCAGGTCCTAGCACGAATGCCGGCTTAAGGAGACAGCCAAGAATTGTCAGAGAAAGCGAATTCAATCCTGCTATTCTACCTTATCCACCACCAGCTCCAAATCAAAGACCCCGCCCAAGACAATGGTCAAGAAGTCCTGGCGAAATTGTAGCGGCTCCTAGCATACATGCTGGCTTCAGAAGACAGCCAAGAATTCTCAGAGAAAGCGAATTCAATCCTGCAATTCTACCTCATCCACCACCAGCTCCAAATCAAAGAACCGGCCCAAGACAATGGTCAAGAAGTCCTGGTGAAGTTGTAGCAGCTCCTAGCATGTATGCTGGGTTCAGAAGACAGCCAAGAATTCTCAGAGAAAGCAAATTCTACCCTGCAATTCTACCGCATCCACCACCAACTCCAAATCAAAGAACCGGCCCAAGACAATGGTCAGGAAGTCCTGGAGAAGTTGTAGCAGCTCCTAGCATGTCTGCTGGGTTCAGAGGAGAGACAAGAATTGTTGGAGTCTGCGAATTTCTTTCACCTTTCAACAACTTTCATCACTCCTCATTCAAAAGACACATCATAAGACCTACTTTTAATGAGAGATTATATCTTCAATGAAAATGAATCAGGCCCTGCTGCTACTTCAAGCATAACATCGCTACTAAATTCATCTAAATTTACCACCAAAAAGTACCTTAACATCTGGCTTACAATCTTGCTAAAATTGATACAGGCACAGTGAGACACACACAGCAGCAGGGATCTGAGAGTTTTCATCTTCTCAGTGTGCCTGTGGGTTTTCTCCGGGGGCTCCGGTTTCTCCCACCAAAAAAAAAAAAATTAAAATTAAAAAACAAATAAAAAAAAAAAAAAAAATTTAAATGTTACTCTATTTTATTGTATTAGATTTTATATTAACATAAATTAGAGCTTTTATGAACTAGCTCTGTGTTTAAGGTGTTGTCTGACTTGACTTCTTTGGCTCTAAAGGTTTGTATT
Organism: Amniataba percoides; assembly: GCA_037176925.1. NCBI lineage: Eukaryota > Metazoa > Chordata > Actinopteri > Centrarchiformes > Terapontidae > Amniataba > Amniataba percoides. Next base: position 23,476,548 of record JBAJHX010000053.1, on the reverse strand, counting down.
GAACAGGAATAATGTTCAATAAAACGCATATTCTGTATTTTTGTCTGAATTCTCACCTTTTATTGTTTAGTCTTTAAAACAAGTGAAGTCATTATGCTCGGTGATTTGAATACGTAAATGTTTATAATGTCTTAGTACTGTATTTCTCATTATTTTGGGTATTCTGAGTTTCCAAGACTTTCCAGAACATTTTCAGCAATGACCTTTATAAGCAGAATAATATTACCATTTCACACATTCAGGCATCTATGGTCACTACTACAGCAGCTCAAACTTATAGCTTAAACTGAAATACTTCCATGTCTGATTGAACGAGGGTGGAGCTCAACTTCAACTCTGCTCTTTTTCCATTCTTTTCAAAAGGATTTAGATTTTTTTCACTTTGTCGCACTGCTAAAGCGACGACTCGTACCATACAAAATGAGAGATATCAACTTCTACTCATGGGGTCGGTGGTGGAAAAAGACTTTTTCCCCGCCACCAGACAAAGATGAAGGACCTCGACAGCGGCGCCTACCTGTTGTTGAACCTGAGCAGCGGAGGCGGCGAAGGAGATGAGAAAACCGACCTCCTCCACCGAGTATCCCTCTGGCTAAGGTCCACGACCTGGAGAACAGGCCGGATGAACTCCGGAGCGAGGTGATGAGTCGCCATTAAGACTTGTAACGCTTTTAATGGCCCCGGACTCCGCCATTGTTCCCGAGAGTCTCTTTCCACCGACAGGCCCGGGCAGTACATTCAGGGAGGAGCGAGGGAGGAGGACATCATTTCCGCGGGCTGTGCGGACCTGAACCACCTCATGGTCAGATGCCAGCCTCGTTACCTGCCGCATCGGTTGTCATGACAACAGTGAATACTGACCTACGCGTCAACAACAAGGCCGCGGACGAGCTGCGCGGTCATGGTTAGGACGACATCTGAGGCTGCGTTCACTGTAACTGGGGATTTTAACAACGCCGACCCGAGACCCGCCGACTGCTAAGTGTGGAAAACTACGCAGGCCATATACACGTGATTGTAAACACGATAAATACACGTAAATAACACGTTGAATACACGCAAACAGTGCGCTGCCATTTTAAAAAATAATAAATAACACAGTTTAAATGATTTTCATCGAGATGCAGCTGCATCCCTTTTCTCCACCACAGCCTTTCCTGGTACATAAACACATCATTCATCACTCCAGTTTTCATTAAACAAAATGATGCCAGCCTTTGGAAAACAACATCAACTTTTTTCCAGTACGTTAATTCATTTAAGGCTATGTTCAGGTTAACCCTGGCCCAGCAGGGGGCACGTTATCAACAATAATGGTGCTTGTTAAAACCTTTACACACCTCTTTTATTTCTGAATCTTATTATTTTTCATTATTTTTATCTATTTTGCATGTATAGCTTTGAGCATTGTTTATTAGAGCCTAAGACTAATTTCCATTGACTACGCCTTGTAATTGTGCACATGATAATACAAATTTAATACTATATTCTTAAATCTTGAAAACCTTGAATCTTGATTGATGGACACAACATTTTGCACAAATATATTTGTTTATGTGATGTCCAAGATGATGTAACCTGATGACTTTGGTGACCCCCTGACTTTTGTCTAATGGATTGCCGTCAAATTAGAATCCCGCAAAAGTTGAAAATCTGCGAAGTAGAAACCCCATGTTTATATGGTTATTTTCATATAAACCCTTCCTTTTTTAAAAATCCACCCACACAGTTTTATAGTATAAACCCTTTAGATATTAGGTAAGATTCTTTGTGGGTTAGCTTGTAGCTTAGCATGCAGGCCACCCGTCTTGCCCCACTTTTGTTTAGGATGCCTCCTCTGTCTCCTTGGCAACAAAGGGGGGATAGTGAAGACCTCAGCGGTCCTCTGAATCTCTGACAGTACAAAATCCAGCCCCATAAATACTCACAGGTGCATGCTCTCCCCAATCTCCAAATAAATATAATGAGTATAAAAAGATATACGATTAATGCCCACTAAAAATATTACATCTCATATTATTAAAACATTATTTATTATCAATATATTCTATGTCATATTATAATTAAATTAATGTGGTTCACTATACTGGCCAATATTTTAAAACTAATTTTAGTATTTAAATCAAACTAAGGACTGAAAATCAAGTCATAGCGAAGGCTTGATTGTTCATAATGATGAATTTACATGATAAGACGCACTGGGTGATTTTGTTGCTCTGAATAATATTTGGGCAGAACCAAGTCCAACCTGGATGTCAGCCCCCTGCCTCTACCAGCTGCTGTACAGCACAGCTGACAGTGTGTCAGGCGTTACAGTGGTTGGCAGAGGGGCAAGTTGACAGGATGAGCATACATATAAATGAGGCAAAATCAGAGAACATGTGGGCTGAACAGAATAATCTCAGTTGAAGCATTCATTCTCCTCATGATACTTTTACTTGGGTATAATATCCTTTCCTTTTCCTCACCATGTTACATGTAACTATTTCATTTGTACAACAATAGCTGAATTCTGCACATTCTCAGAAATCACTGCTATGCAGCAGTGAAGATGAATTAGTTTGTAGGAGTTGTTCTAGCGTGAGCCCCATTGCTCAGCTGTCAGTCAAATGCATACATACATTGGCCCACCCACTCAGATGCTGCCAGTGTTCAGACATATTTCTGATGCATCTGCAAAGACCCTCTGTCTTCCCTTTTTGTAGAAACACAAACAATCAGACAGCCACAAGGTTAAACTGAATTATTAAGACTTTAAACCAAACTCTGTGTTGTAAACATCTATCACTGTTTACAGACCCACTTACTTTAACTTGGCCCTACTCTACTTACTGTCAGTGCATTTATGTATCATATATATATATTTATAGTTATGACTGTGTATATATTACATATATTCACATATATTTATGTTTACAGCTGGGAGTCACCAATCTTAATTTCACTGTGTGAAAACATAATGACAAATAAAGATTCTTGATTTACATGCACCAGTTACAGTTAGCTTTCTCCAATAGGTTGATTTCTTAAATGTCATGTCAGCAATGAGCCCCCTTTTTTATACTGGGGTATTAAACAAATCTGGTTTTCTCAGGTTGATTTCAAGTATCTATGCATGAAAGAAAGAAAGTATTATTACATTTAGATGTGCCCAAGTATTTGGAATAATTCAATATAAAGTGAAACTGGAACTGCAAAAGTGTCCTGTAGAAGTCTAAAGTCTAAAGTACCCAAAATCTATTTAGTATCAAACACTCGCCCCCTGCAGATTTAAAAGGCTGTTAAATGTTGTTTTTCATCCCTCACAGAGAACAGCTGTTAGTTGCCATTGCAATGAATTCCAAACATCTTCAGAAATCCCTCAAACCTCCCGCAGCATTGTACAATTATCTGCTGCCCTTCAATATACAGTATGAAGGGCAGTTTTACCTAAATAAGACTGAACCTTCTTCTGCTTGGAGCTCACACTACTGAATGAGCTGTTGGTCATAAACAGCTCACAGCTCTGAATCCCACTCCCACCAACATCTGGCCATTCACACACTTAAAGCTCTCAGCATCTGGATCATACCAGAGCTGCATAACCACAGGTGGCTAAAGAAGCTTCTTTCGTAGCAGAGGTATGAAGCCTCTTGAAATTTGGCCCGTTTTGCTGTTCTTGGTATTATGCTGTGTGAAATGGCCAGGGTATACCACAGGATTATTAAACTGCTTAGATGGCTTAAAGTCTGATATTACTGACCTGCATACGCAAACAAGATTACCATTTGATATTAATGCCATACAGAGACTTTCCCCCTCCTGGTCCGTATTAACACGGGATTGGCATTTTCTCCTCAAGCTCTTCCAAGACCTTGCATGCAAGTTGAAATAAAGATAAAGAAAAGATTAAATTTATTTTTTAATAAGAGCAGATCCTGATGTGAAAATAGTAACACAGCATGTAACGCAGGTTGGCTGTCAGATTACTGCTCAGCGTGTTTTAGCATGGACCTTTGGTGCCACCTAGTGTCCATGCAGGGGTAGGACAGTTTATGCTCTCACTAACCCAAATACCCAAGGCCTGCTCCCTCCTCTTTAATCTTTACATAGTAGTCAGCATTGTGTAACACCATTAATTTATCAAAATGATTTTGATTGCAATTGCCTTTCATAATAAAATTGAGTTTTCATTAATTTAGGATTTTGTTTTGTGCTTATTCAAATTAGGTGCCACGTTCCTCTGTCTAATCCGTCTTAGCTAATATTAGCACACAAGTCCAAGCTCTAAAAGTGAATGCATGAAGAGACACAGCTTAGATCCCTACTTAAACTACATTTAGGAGGATAAAAGCCTTGCTCCGGGTAATAACCCAGAAATATTACTGAGACTGGACAAATCAGCCTCTCACTAAAATACACACACACACTCTTAGAGAGGCACACACATGCATAAACATTTATCCCACTTGCTTCTGCTTTCTCAGCAAGACTTTGTCAAATGAGGTACAAAAGTGCTGAGGAAATGGTGTGCTGTATTTCAGGTCTTATCATGGCTCATACATTATATGTCAATGGAAGCACAAGTCATAACCTTTCCTTCTCACATCTCCATATAGTGTGTTATCAGCACTGAGCAGCAACTTCTATTTCTGTTCTGCATCACTGAGGCACTTTTGTGCGCCTCTCTGTAAAACCTCTGCATTTACACATTATCGACTCCCTATGAAGATTAATTACACATGCCTGAATGCTGCTCTCCTTCCTCCTCTCAGCGGACAAATCCAAGTTTATTATGGAGATGGAGGGTTTACACAGTTACTAGAGAAGCTTATGTTTTTCTCAGTGCATGGACTGAACCATGGGATGCTGATTTATCCACTGCAGAACAGGGTGGTAGGGATATAAACTAAATAACTGGAGAAAAAAAGAAAACATGAACCAATTTGACAGTTCCAAAAGTTTCTGTATATGTCAGGACTCTGGCAAAGGTGTTATTAAGTTTCAGATGAGGATGTCGATCTAAAGGTGTCAGTATATTTCAGATCACATCATCCAGCAGCATACAGAGACTCAACATCTTTCTGCCTTCAGTGCCAGCATCTGACCATTTTTTCAAACATTTTTTTTGTCTCAAACAGAAAATGTGAAAATGCTGTATTTGTGCATACACTGGTCCGACATACCAGCGTGAATAGCTTGACCTTTTCTTTCATGCTCTCATGCTTTTTTTTCCATTCTTACTGACTTACTACATTTTGTCCATATAACTACATGCATCAATACTATAAGCTGTGTCAGCTGCAGACTGGTGACAAATTAAAAGAAATGTGAATAAATGAGTGGGGAAATTTAACAAATGCAGATCTTGTGTGGAGTCATGTGAAGGTCATTTTGCTGGCACAAAAAAAAGTGATTAAAAAATAACATATAATTTATCTATTTAAGACAGTTGAATGTGCTCCACCTTGTACAGACTTTATGTAAATGTAAGTGCAGTTTAAATTTAAAGGGCTATTAGTCATTTCACTTCATTTCATGATCTGAGGGTTAAGATAAGGCCCATTAGTGGTGTCATGCCAGTTTGTCTCAGTCTTCAAATCACCCTTAAATTCCACTGTCGAGCTTGTCACATTACTGTGCACAAGCAGCAATGACAGGAACAACGGAAAAGGGAATGTCAAGGTAGAGATCAACTATTTGATGAGAAAAATGCTGCCAACACTTGTAGCTGACAATGCATTTAAATCAAATGTCCACTAGATGGTAGCACAGAGACAGAAAAAGATAAAAGACAACCAGCCCACAAACAGATAAATAACTTGTACTTACATAACTTTCACAATAAAAGTGTTGTAGAGGGGTTAAATAGTGTTACAACAGCCACAGAATTGAAAGAGTGGATTGATAATCAATGTAAGATAAATACAACAACAGAACGTGTATCATCTCCTGCTTAGTGCTATAACAAGTAACAATAAACCACTCAGAGCAGTGTATGAACTGGCAACTGTGCAAGTACCATTTGACTGCTGACATATAATGAATAGATAATGTAGGGGCCAGAGAATAACAGTAAAATAACTGACAGTCTGCTTTCATTTATCTAGTACGACAGTTAAATGCTGTGAAAAACTGTGCACAGGTCATTAGTCTGTTGGCTTGGTTTATCATCTGCGGGCACACAGTTTAATATTTTCTCTCTACATGCCAGAGTAATTGCTATTCCAGGCTTACAGGTTATCTCAATTGCTTACACCGCCTGAAAGCATGGCTCCTTTTCTTACATCTCTATGCAGAAAACAAAAACTCACACAAAGCCCCAAAACATCACAAATCTCTTGCAAAAGTAAACACTGCATGCAAAAATAGGTTATGTCTCCTGACAGTGAAATGTTGTCACCAAATGAAACACACCAAATGAATAGACCTTTCTAAGAACCAAATGAATTGCACTCAGTGGAAAACACCATGATGAGCAGAAAACACTGCTATCTTATCAGTGGGCCTTTTGCATTTTCAGTGTAACTCTACATACTGTGTATTCAGTAAACCTTCATGTTTTCATACTCAAATGTAAAACACATAAAGACAATAAGAGAATCTAATGTCCTGAAATACAACAGACAGCTCAGACAGCTTATACAGAACAACACAAATAAAAAAGGAAAATAAGCCTACATATAGTGCAAATAAGAGGGAAATAAGGCCGCACCCTGTCCTCTGATTCAGTCTTTCCACAGGACCTAAGCAGCAGCGGAGGTAGATGGATGATGTCAGCTTGACTGCCTGAGGTCCTGACTGACATCTTTAACCTTTCACTGGCCCAAGCAGCTGTCCTCGTTCGCTTCAGAACTCCACTGTCGCCACCGCCACCGACAACAACAGTGGCCCTGCAGCGTTTACCACCACCATCATAAAGGTGTGAAGGTGAAAGGAGGACACTGTGTTTTACTCTCTCCCACCTAGGCAACAGCAACACCCCTGTGTTATATCATCTGCTTCAGTTCAACGTTCAGCATCCATCATCCCCTCCAAACTGATTACCAAAGTCAGTGACCTGGACATCAGTCAGTCCCCCGCCACTGAGGCTGTCCAGCACACAAGCAGTGTGGTGGGTGCACAGCATTATCAGGGACGCAAATCACCTCCCCTTCTGTTTGCCCCTCTCCTGTCTAATGTATGATGAAAACATACCTGGAACAACTCATGCAAGCTTGAAAGCACTGTTTTGGAGCCAGAGTTGATGAATAATTAACCTTGAGGCAACCCTGGATCCTGATACTGCTGACCCTTCATCAGGTTGCATAACGGCTTTAACATTAGTTAGTCCTCACCACTCTCCAGATCAGATCCACTCAAAGAATAATAAAAAGGGCTATTTACTCTTCATGAAGCATTGCAATTTGTGACCACTGTAGTGCAATTTATTGACAAATTATGACAACTTCAGAAACATTCGGGCTTTAAAATTCAAACATTCATCATTTGAAATGTGCTGCTGTATATATACATATATATATATATACACATACATACATACATACATATATATATATTTTTTTTGTTTGTTTGTTTGTTTTTTTTTGTTTTGGTTTGGTTTTTTTGTTGTTTTTTTTTTGCATGTTCGTCACGCTTAAATGTTTCAGATCATCAAACACATTTAACTAACTGTGGTTTATCACACCTGAGTTCAATTTTGCTAACCACACCCAGGCTTGATTACTGCCACACCTGTTCTCAATCAAGAAATCACTTAAATAAGATCTGCCTGACCAAAAGATCCTCAGAAATGAGATATCATACTGAGATCCAAAGAAATTCAGGAACAAATGAGAACTTTTTCACACCACTGTATATAAGAGGCCATTTCATGTCATAAGCAGCACTGCACATGCAAAGGCCTCGAGTGGTTTCCTGCTTACAATCAAGTCGTAGCACAACTCAGAAGTTTTCATCTCTCACATAATGCCTGAAACAAAATAATTATGTGAAGCCACCAAGGCAGCCATCTTGGCACTGCTGGAAATTGGCATGAGGGAGAGACAGGTAACGAAAAAAACTGAACATCTCCAAGACAGCAGTTCATCACACCAAGAAAAAACAAGCTGAAGTGGTCCTGCCAAATTGCTACCTGGTAACATCTGAAATGTGACTTGTTTGGCCAGGAAAGTTTCAAACCGACTTCTTGAAGCTGGTCTGAAGTCACACAGGGCACGGAAGAAGCCCTTCATCAACGAAAGGCAGAGGAAAGCCTGGTTCCTGTTTGCTGGGGATCACAAGGATTCGACTGTTGATGACTGGGCTAAAGTTCTCTTCAGTGATGAATCCAGTGTTCAGTTGATGCCCACTCCAGCTAACTTACTGGTTAGGGGGAAGCCTGAAGAAGCCTCTTGCCTCTACAGTACAACATGGGGGTGGATCAGTGATGACTAGGGTTGTTTCAGGAACAGGACAAGAGTGTGAAGGGCAAATGAACCAGGTCATGTACAGGGCTACTCTTGAGAAACATTCTTCTTCCATCAGCTGGAAAACAATTTCCTGCCTTGAATTTTCCAACAAGACAATGCCCCTTGCCACAAGATCAGTTAAAGCCTGGATGGAGAACCAGAACATTCGAACCACGCTCAATCACCAGATCTAAATCCAACTGAAAACCTCAGCGGCTTCTTCCTAGCCATTTCTGTGGTAGTCTCTCTGAGAGTTGAACACAGTTGAGATTTATTGGGATTTTTGTACAAAGACTTTCAAAATCCAAACAGTTAAAGTGAATAATGCAAACTTTTTTTTTAACTTTTGCACTGAAGTTGTGACTGTTGCAAATCTTAAAACTCTAAAACTGAGCCCTTATTTTTTTTTTTTCTTTTTGTTCACATTCACACATTCAGCAATGGTCTGGTAACATCAATGTATACTGGAAAACTGAGGAATGTAGTGCATATCAGTGAAAGCAAAGTCTGATCATGCAGTTAATAAATACAGACAACACACATCATGCTGCTTTTTAAGAAATACAACAGAAACTTGAAGTTGCTTCCAAACTATTGGCCTGTAGTGTATGTATCATTGAAAATATTTGCGCATTGTCTCGAAAATAAAAAACAACCCCGTCTAGTTGTCACAAAAACAATAAAACCTTGTGAGACTATGGATCCGTTTGCTTTCTGTGTTGACGGGCGGTCAGTGTGTTGACTGGTCGGGGCTCAGCCACAACTTTACAGCTCTACTTCTTCTCGGTGACGTAACACGGGAAAAGGACAGCGTGTGAGGAGCGGCGATGACGCGAGTGATGGGCGTGCTGATGACGTCAGAGCCACTGTACCTGTTCCATAAGACGGTTCGACCTGCTGGCTGCTGATTGGCTGGTTTAAGGGAAGTTAACGTCTGCTCCTCCTCTTTAGCGCACGCGTCGATGCGGCTCAAACCACTGGTGACAGGAGGAGGAGCAGAGTTAGTCGCTCAAAATAAATTCAAACTTTCACCTGCTTGCGAAGCAAACTAAAGCAGTCATAAATATTTCTAAGAGGTTGTATTAACCTGTATATCTTGAGTTGTTACGTGCTGTGGCGTCCGTGGTAAATCGCCTTGGACCTGTCCATCACAGCCCCCCCCCTCAGCAGCAGATGTTCCGTGACCCACTAGGAAAATGATGTAACTTTACCGGCTTTCTGTCCTCGTTAGAGCGAAAAGGAAGTTCTGCCTGTCACGCCACGGGTGGAGGAATATTAACTCATGGCTCGGCTTGGTCAGAACAGCTGAACGGACTCACCACCAGGACCTCACAGCTCTCTGTCCGCGGGACTCCGTCCGGTAAACCATGACTCCAGCCCGGCGCTGCTCAGCCTTACTGAGCCAGCTGTGCGCGTCCTCCCGGGGGGGCCCGGCGGCCCGCAGAGCCCTCTCACCGGCGGCCTCGGCCTCGGAGGCAGCCCGGTACTCTCACCGCGGAGCACTGAGGCCGAGCGGAGCGTCCAGAACCAGCACAGCACCAGGTAACCCAGCGACACAGCTACCCATCACTGAGGGCTCCTCCACGACCCAGTCACACACACACACACACACACACACACACACACACACACACACACACACACACACAAATACACACACACACACACACACACGTACAACGCAGTGTGTTTTCTGTCCGTTCACATGTTAAGCTGATGATGTAACAGTCACCCCTCCCCTGACCTCTGACCTCTGAGGGGCTGACTGTTTCTGAGAAGTAATGTAAGCTGATCCGAACATGTTTTCATGAAGTGATGCTTCCTGCTGTCCTGCTTCTCCTCTTTAACTGATATTCAGTGTGCTGTCATACTACAGAAAACCAGCAAATCCTCACCTCTGAAAACCTGGAACCAGACAATCATGACTGAACAGACCTACAAGAATTTTATTTTTTGCCAGTATGTGACCTAAATGATAAAAACTAACAAAAAAAAAAAAAAACTTCAGTCAGCGACCTGTGATGTGAATTTTTCATCAGCTGCCACAGGAGAGTAAATGTTAAATGTCTCAAGTGCTCATTATTACAATCACTTTAAGGACTTGATTTATCCATGTTGGTGAACAGTTAGCTGAGGTTAGTTACTTTGGACATGCTTTGTCTTTTTGTAGGAAACATGAAAAATGAAGTGTGTCTCAGTGTGACTTGTTCCTTGGTGATTCTGTAGGTGGTGCTCTTTCATTGAACGCTGCTCCTGCCAAGTAACCAGCTGTATTCATTCCCTGTCTGAAAGTGTAACACAGGATGTCTTTTCTTCTGGCTCTGAAGCAGGGACCTCTGTAGAAATCTGTTCAGGCAGCTGATATAGACTTTGGCTTAGATCTTTCATGAACCTGAATCCAGTGCTGGAGGTTCTTATCAGACATAAATCCTTTCAAATCCTGTATTGAATCCATTTAGTTTAATCTTTGACTTCTGCAAGCAGATGAAGTTATGAAAATAAAACTAAATTCACTTTAAATTTAGATTAGATTTACTTTTGTGCGGTTAATAAGGCAGAAAGGGTACATGCCAAACAGCTGTGGCCTTCTTTCTGTAAGTGTTCAGTGTTTTTTTTTTTCTCTGACACCAGCTGTTTGTTCTGCTAAAAACACTGAACACAGACATTTAACCAGAGCAGTGAAGTTGGAGCAACAAGCTGAAATTCATTGTAAAGCTCTGGACAGCTGATAACTCTCTTTAGGTTCATCAGTGACTCCTTTAACATCGTCGTCTTGTTTTCACAAGTAATGTCAGGCATTTTCTGAGCAGCTTTAAAAATTCTGGTTTCAGAAATTGCCCACTCATGGTCATCTGGTGGTGCTGAAGAGCAGTGTTTCTTTTCTGCCATGTAAAGTCACTGGCTCACAAAGAGCACATTAAACTAAAACAAGCCAAACTTCTCATTTTGGCTTTTTTAATAAAATATCAGCCATTTAAAAACGCTGTGTTGTTAAATCAGAGTCAGTCAGGAACTGGCACCTGGGTCAAAGTCTTTAAGCAGCTCTAACCAGGTTCAAGGTTTGTCTATTTTAGGTATTGTCACAAGGAAACAGGTCAGGTCTCTCTAATTTCATGCCTGTGGTCGGGTAACGCGCAGACGAACACACGCACTTACAGACTCATGAAGATTCTCACATGGCCTAGATCAGCTGCAAAGAAAGCAGCTTTAATAAGGAACTTTCTATAATGGTCTCTGTTCAGGGCCTCTGGAGGGTAAAACCCTTAATGTAACTCCATGTACATCTTTACTGTCCTCCATCTGTAATGAGATTGGTAAAGCTAGAGTTAGATGAAGAGTTACATAAGCATCCTATAAAGAAGACTCATGTTAAAGCACACCAGGGTTAAATCACTCAGCCTGGCCTACATTAGGTCCCATTCATAGGTTCGAGCTCTTTGAGTTTACTTGAGTCAACTAAAACTAATCTGGGGACTGAAGTTAGGTTAGTCTGCACATCACTCGGGGTGGTTACATCTGTCATTATACAGCTGGGTCATCACATGTGGAGTTTCTTTGTAAAGTCAAAAATGGTCAGCAGTAAAGCTTTTCAGAGGTTTCAACTCAAACAGTGGTGGTCAGTTTGTGTCCTTATTTCAGTGGAATTCGGCAGCTCCACAGATGACCCAGTGTCTGATTAATGTCACATATGTACAGGACAACCCTTCATTCATTTTTCAGCCTGTATCACTTAATCTAATATTCATTTAATTGGTATGTTTGTCCCAGCAGAGGAGACGGTGAGCTGGAATCTGATCTTTGTCTGTGTAAGCAGCACCGCTCAGTCCTGCAGTGGACTTCTGCCACCGTTCTCACTTCTTAGGCACAGAAAAAACTTCAGTTTGACTGAAACAATACAGGCCATAACAGTGTTAATCTGTGGGCTTCCTGCTAAATGAATACTAATATCATATGAATGTAAACTTAGTGACAAGTATCCCATCATGCATTTTAAACCAACACTGATGGTAGAAGTAACCAAACAGAACTGTTTTAATCAGTTCTTCTACAACTGTCCCAATACATAGATGAGAAATTCAAATACAATATTTGATATCCTATGATAATACCTGCTCGAAAGGCTTGACAGAGACGTGAGGACCTGCTGGTGTCTCATAACCAGCCTCAGCCCCCTGTGGTCATCATCTGATGTTGGCAAAGGTCAAAGGTCAAATGTCAAAGGTCATTCACTGGAAACACTGCTGTCTCTGTGGTGTTTTACATATGGGATATATTTTTTGGAAATGAACTGGTGTCAGACTGTAAATCTGATATTTGCTGCTGCTGGTTTGTCTGAAGATAAAGTGAAGATCATAGATCAGATTTATAGTCTCAGAGGGAGGAGCTCTGCATGTACAGGAAGCCTGCTGACTGCACAAGCCCCAAAATGGATGCTTGTTTTGAAGGTGGGTTAGGTGAGGAGATCTCCTGTTACCCTTATCTAACTATAAGACCCCCCCCAGTTTAACTGGGAGTGTAGCTCCTCCTACTACACATGTCCTACATGTGTCCTCTTGGCTGTGAGACAAGTTTAGTTTGCCAACTTTTCCAGAGTTAGTTGAAAGGCAGGAGTGTGTGTGTGTGTCCTGACAGGTCTGTGCCCAGCAGATGTTTTCACATGTTACTGCAGGAAGAGAACCAGTGGAGATGATTAAAGTGGTCATTACACATTTCAATAAACGCACCTACTCCAACTGTGAAGACGGTGTATGGCTACACTGCGACATTTGTGAAAGTGTGTGTGCGCGTGTGTGACCAGTTAAAAACACACAGGGACACACCTTCTTAACGAGCAAAATGTCATTGAGTCTCATCAAGAGATGGCTCTTTGTCAGACATGCTCAGCTTTTCTCTTCAGAGGGAAGAACGAAGCAGTAGAAGCAATTAAAGTAAAAGCATGACAGAGCAGGACTCAGCCATCACCTCACCCTGTGGTGTGTGACTGCCCTGGTAGGACATGTGGTGAACGCAGGATGAGCACACACAGTGAGTGTGAATTCTCTGCCTGTCTGACAGTTCATTGTTGGCTGTCATGCCAGCTTCCTCTCTGGATTGCCTACGCTGCAGAGCTCTCATTCTTTTCCATGTGTGTGCGTGTGTGAAAGAGAGAGGGAGAGCATTCTTGAATGGGCCAGTCAGTGACTGAGTCACCTCCTTCATCTAGCTGCCACAGCAGCAGTTAGTCGGACCGTCTCGTGAGAGTCACACTGTCCTTCCAAGCCCACGTCCAGCAGACAGTGCAGCTCTGAAGACAGTCCGAAGGAAGAGGAGTGAGGGATGACTTAGAGGACCACAGGCAAGAGAAAAGGAAGAGCGTTTGGTAGCTAACCAGTGGACAGACTGAAAACTGTGTGTCAGTGTGTGTTTCCATCATCCATTTTGTTTCATGTAAGTATCTATCATGTTTTATGTTTACATGTGGCTGACAGTTAAATGATGTGGTCCAGTCTGTGTTGCTCCCTCTGATAGGCCACACAGGATGCAGTATGACTGACACTGTCCTCATACAACATGACTGTGCATGAGTGATCAGACTGAGGCAGGACACTGCATTAAAATGAGGCAAAATAACACAAAACAGCACGGAGCAGTCAGGTCTTTAACAAAGAGACAGTGCCTGTTTTGACACAGTGTCTGAGTGGAGCTGATATGAATGTCTGGTCAGGTAGTGCTGTTGTGTTGATCGCATCAGTCACGTGGTTTGTTGAACATTAATAGTTTTGGTTTAATCTTTGTTTAATATATTATTGATGCATTGCTGGTGAAGTTACTTCACACTTATGTGATCTCCAAAGAATGAACTGTTATGTCATGAATTGGTCAAAATAGTCCAGCCTCGCACTGACATGGCTGTAGATTTCTATCAAGCAAGGATGGACCAACTATTCAAAACACCTTTACAATGACGTTTGCTCAACTTCAGCACTAGCTATGACCAAAAATGATCACACATCACAGGAGTTCATCTGTTCCAGTTTTAACAAAAGACAAACTTTAATAGGCTTATCGCTTCAGATGAAAGATTACACATTACATAACAAATAACTTTATCAAGTCAAAGGAGCAGTGTGGAGGGTTTAGCGGCATCTAGTGGTGAGATTCAAGATTGCAATAGACAGACTGCCTCTGCCCTCACCACTTACTCTCAAAAGGGTTAGAGTTTTAAAAAAAAGTGTGTAGGAGAACCTCTGACGGTCCTTTGGATCACATATTGATAGTATTAATGATTAAAGCACATGCAGACCCAGCTGAAATGTGTACTATAGTTAGTTTAGGTTTTTATATAACCAGACAGAGAATAATACAGATGGGGGACTGAGTGAACAATTTGGATTATAAAATGTGCACTACACTCACTTTTTCCTGTTCCTCAAAACGTGTGTGTGTATTTGTGTAAGTGGGTAAATGAAAAGTCAAATTGTAAAGCTCTTTGTCTGTGAAGGTAGAAAAGCCTCAAAGAAATGTTAGTTAGCAAGTTCAGTAGTTCAATTTGGCATTTAAATGGTTTATACATGGTAGATTGTAGCTTTTTATACTTAAGGAGAACAGTGCACACTGATCCAAAATCAGGTTAGTGATTTAATTAGTTTCTACCCATGAAAATGTGCCACTGACGGAGAACAACCCACATTCTGTCTCTTTCTCTGCCCTCCTCTGTCCTCTGTTAACCAGAGAACACATGGCCTTTGTGTGTGTGTCAGTGTGTGTGTACGTGTGTCAGTGTGTGTGTGTGTGTCAGTGTGTGTTCGCTCATCCACACCGGATAGCCCTGCCATCCCCACCTGTTGGACAACATGCACATTCTTAACAAAACTAACCAACACCATTGTCCACACCATGCGCGCACACACACACACACACCCCGCCCCCGCTGCTCTGACCATGCTCTCTTTCTGCCATCCTCTTACCTTCAGAAGATGCTTCCTGTTCTTCACAGTCAGCATCTTTCATCGCTATGGTGACCGTGAAAACCATGACACCTCATTGGTCGTTGTGTCTCTCTCTCCCTCTCTCCTCTCTCTCCATGTCTGAGACAGGCTTACTGTGTCTCCCCGCTCTGTAGAGGTCATTCTGCCACTCAGCGAGCAAAGAGGGAGAGGGAGAGAGGGTGAGGGAGGGGTGGGAACTGATGATTCAGAGGGAGAGAGAGGAAGACAGACGTAGTGGAGGATAACACAGATAAAGGATGAGTCACAGTATAGACAGAGTGTCAGCCATGTAATGGAAGAGGATAAAAGGGAAGAGGGCAGGAGTGGATGACAGACTGAGGTGGACTGTCTGCAGAACGAGGAAGACGAGGGAGGAGCGCGTTTGGCCAGACATGGAGGCCATGGGTAAGACCTGTATACTGCACACAGCGAGCGACCGTCAGGAGCAGCAGAGAGGAGGCAGCAGTGAGGAGGCGAGAGGTGACAGGTCTGCTGGTAAAGCAGCGTCTTCAGAATGACTGGCAAAGATAACGAGTACCCATCAGCAGGGTCGGGGCTGATGTGTATACTGAGAGATCAGACACATTTGACCAGCAGCAAAGTGTTTGCTTTTCCGTCTAGCTTTGATTTCTCTGGGTGTGTCAGGCCACAGTAAGCGGTGCTCATGTTTAAGGCATTGTTTTGTGATATCACTGTCAGGACCTTGAGTAGCCAACACATCTGTTACTGATGTAGCCCAAAAAAAGCCCCATTCCTGGTTGTTTGTTTTATCCATGAACAATTCATCAAACATTTCCCCAGAAAATGCACTATCAAGATATCTAAGGTATGATAGTCGAAGTTGTAGTCATGGTCTGGGTCTTTACAGTGGGCTGTAAAGCAGGACTCCCCGGAAGGAGAGATTCAAGGATTCAAGGATTCAAGGATTCTTTATTGTCATTTCAACACATGTAGAAAAACATGGGCTAGAAACGAAA
>JBAJHX010000053.1:23440907-23452914 GCA_037176925.1 Amniataba percoides | reverse complement strand
AACACAACCGAGCCGAGGCGAGCCGAGTCGAGGCGAGCCGAGTAGGTACTATCAGGTACTAGTGGAAAAGCGGCATTAGAGGGCTCTGAATTAAAGTGTCATATTGACCATTTAAGCTCATGAACTTAGTGGAAATGTGTGAGGAACTGTGTACAAAAGTCAGTAAGTTCAACCTTTAACTACTTTAGTTAGTTACTGTTAATCTTTAGTAGTTCAGTCTAAAGGGAGTATTGCTATTTTCTAGCACTTGTATCTTTCTCTGCTCTGAATTTCAGAGGGACATATTGCGCTGTCATAGATTAAACCACAAAACAGTGACTAGCTCAGAGACAGACCATGTTGTCAACAGCAGACAGACCCATACTGTGAGAAGGATTTTAAGAGTAACTGCAGCCACTAACAACATCACATGGTCCCAGTCTGTAGTGTTCACTTCTTACCCTTTCACTAGAAAGGTGTGTGTTTGTGTATCTTACTGTCTATGGCCTCTTCCATCCCCTTCAGTCTTGCGTAGGCAGAGTTCATGTCCAGAGTGAAGTTATCCAGCTGCTCCTGGTTCAGCTGACGGTAGCGGGTCTCCTGTTCCAGCAACTTACTGCTCAGGACCTGAACACAACCACAGCAGGTCTTTGAACTCAGTGGGCTCTGATTGATGCCTTTGTGTGTGTGAGTGTGTGTGTGTGTGTGTGTGAGTGTGTGTGTGTGTCTTTAGGGCTGTGTACACACCTGCTCAGCATCAGCTCTCAGCTCCTGCTCCTGGACTTTGAGGACATCTTGGACGTGGTCAGTGTGAGCGGCTGCTTGGCGCCGGAGCTGCGTCCTCATCTCTGCCTCCATCACCTCCCTCAGCTCAGACAGCTTCAAACACAAACACCATCATCTCATTTACACACTGTTCGCTTGAAAGTATCTGAGAAACTGCTGCGCGTGTGTGTGTGTGTGTGTGTGTGTGAGAGGAAGCGAGCTGTGTGTTGGTGTCGGTGACTTCATCACTGAATCGTGAACCACCCTCTGTCTCTTTTGTACCTTCCTCTCCTGCTCCAGCCGGGCCTCCTCCTTGATGTGCTGCAGGGAGGTGTTAACAGCTTTCTCCAGAGCTTTCTGGTCCTCCAGCTTCTGTTGCTCCAGCGCTGCTTCGATGTGGATCTGCTCTCTGACCCTCTGCTCAGCCAGCTCTCGATTCAGCTGGTCGATGCGACGGTGTGCGTGGGCGATCAGGGCGTTCAGGTCATCTGTCGACAGTTTACCCGCTCACACACAAAGACAAACCATTATTTTGCAAATATCGCTCTTTTATCTCAATAACTAAACTAAATAAATGTGGTATATAAGTGTTATATAGAATAACTGTACCATCACTGTGTGCGTGCGTGTGCGCGCGCGCACGTGTGTGTGTGTGTGTGTGTGTGTGTGTGTGTGCGTGTGTGCGTGCGTGTGTGTGTGTGCGTGTGTGTGTTCTTACTCAGTCCCTTCCAGTTGGCCTGGATCTCTGGAGTAAGGCTGCTTACTTCCCTCTGGAACTGTTGTTTGGCCTCATTAACCAGTTCACTGTACTGGGAGACAATCTTAGCCTCTGACTCTGCAGACTGCACCTACACACGCAAACATACGTTGATTTGCAACTTTATACACTGACAAGCAGCACTGATAAACTCCTAATTAACAATAAATGGGCACAGTGCACTTCTGTTGCATGATGAAAAGGCTGAAGGAGACAAACACTGGATCAGTGCTCCCTCATCTATGGCCACGAGCTTTGACTGAAACCAACAGAGATCACAGATACAGACACCTAAATGAGTTACCTCTGTAGGGTGGCTGGGCTTGCTAAAAAAAAAAGTCCTGAAGCCAGAAACATCAGTGACAGGGTTTGATCAGGTTGTTTAACACACCTGTCTCGCTCAGAATGGCAGCTTGTGATTCAGCCTTGGACCAGGAAGACAGTCTTTCACTCATGACTGAGAGTATTCATGCAGACAGACAGGTCAGATCAGATCAGAGACTAAAGTGTAAAGATGTAAAGGTGTAAAGAGTTCAGGTAATGTCTCCACTGTGGTCGGTGCAGGACACCCAGATGTGAAACTGGGGTTAAAAGAATCAAATCTTTTCAATCATGCAGCTTGTTTTTTTCACCGTTATCAAATACATGTCCTATCTTTCATAGTTTCATGTTTTTGATACTGGAAGGACCAAATTTCAGACAAGCCCTCAACACCAGATCACTGCATCACATTTTTAACTCCACATATTAACTGGTGAGCTGATCTTAAGCATGACTGTAAGTATGGCTGCAACCTTCATGTCAGAAACAAGATTACAAACTGAGATCACAATGGCCTCCTGACTCTTCATGAAATACTTTTAATGGGGGAAAAAAACTTTAATCTATACTGTGTTCATGCAGATAGAAGAGACACCCTGCAAAAATTAAAGTTCTCAAATTAAACTACAGAGATCTCTAACTTTAGGAAGAATTAAAGTTAAAGTAAAGAGTAAACTATTAAATACAGTCTGTCACACAGACTTTTCATGATGAGGTCATCACAAGTAAAAGTCAGTCACTTGGTTTGTGCACTCGATAAGTCAATAGTATAACTTCTATCTTCTTAATAGTCCCTCTACTGAATACTGATTGGTGAGCAAAAGCATTATATTAGCAAAGCTGATGGTACAGGCAGAGGTAACACTACTACAAGGATGCCAATCCTCTGAAAGTCCAGTAGGGGAGTGTCTGACAACAAGGTGGGAGTCGATACAAGATCACCATGACTGATCCAGGCGGGTTTCATCAGCCTGATCACGTTACATCTGATTCCACATCATGAAGTAACTTCAGCTTCACATCAACCCATACCCCACCTCCATCAGTACAAACACACAACACGTCACACTCACTGTGGAAATACACATTTACATTTGCACTACTACACCTATTACAACGCTAGATCACACTTATTTGAACATTCACAGCTTATAATGTTTATTATGTTACTACACAAACCGGGTGTGTAGTAAGAAAGCAGAAGTCATTTGTGATCTCACTGGTATTAGTCAGGACCATCTATTTGTAACTCTTAAACCCCTGAGCTAATCCTCAGTGAAAATAGTGACTTGTTGAGACCTAGCAGAGATCCAGCTGGTTAAATTGTTAACACTGCACCAGCCATCAGCATAACACCACAAATCAATCTCCATATTTCAGTGTGATGGAATGACATGAAAGCACAGAAAGTGGTGCGAGTGCTCTGGGAAGACGTGAAGAGAGTTGTCCACTACACAGCCAAGCAGTGAGGAGCAGCAAAGGAGCTGTAGATCATCAGCATCATTTGTCATGAGTTACTTATTTACCATACATACAGGATTAGTTAAGAATGAATTGAAGAAAGCATGATATTCACATTCATAATTACTGTCCAAACACGAGATTGGTGTCAGATTGAGATTTATGCTCTCAGCCCAGCAACAGAGCAAGAAAGGTAGACTTCTCCTCTGAAAGGCTCTTCCTTTGGTGGTACATGATGTACTAAAAATGTCCTTACCTTACTGACCACTTTGTCCAGGTCCACCACCATATTATGGAGATTCTCCTCTGCTGCTAAAACTACTGGACGAACAGCAGTGACCTTCAACCCTTTAGACTTGTCAATCACAGACTTCAGACTCTCCAAGGCCTCACTACAGAGAGAGACAGAGAGAGAGAAGAGAGGGAGAGAGCGAAGAGACAATTCACAAGAAGTTGATGGTAGTAACAAAGGCTTAGCACGCCTCTCCTGGATGTGCATGTTCACATGACAGTATGAGTGAGTCAACAATAAGCTGTACTTGCATACAAGGTAGAAGTTCAAATATATAGCTGATTCTGAGTGTGTGTGACCGGCTAAGAGTAGAAGAGACTATATGGATAAAATCCTCAATTATCATAGATGAATATTTATCTTGCTGTAGCGACATATTACAATGCTTCCTTCTTTATGGCAGGCATTACTGATTCAACACTAAACATTTCCAAAGTGGTTTAATAGACACAGAAACAGGTTTTATCAGGTTCAGGGTTTGCAAAGTGGTTTATATAAAGGAGCCTCACCTGAAACACCTGAAACTAAAAGTACCCCCAATCTGTCTCATTCAGCAGCTGACCAGGGAGCATATAAAAACATGAGTGCATGTGTATGCCTTTAGACGTTTGTCTTACTTTGCTTTCAACAGAGCAGCTCCAGCATCATTCACAGCACAAGTCCGATCAGCTAGAGCAGCTTCTAGATCCTTCCACTGGGCTGACTTCTCCTGAGGCGGGACCTGGATTAATAGCAACTGTAATCACTACATGGGAATTTTAGCTTCCAAACAACAGTCAGAAAAAGTCACTATGAAAAATAAGGACTGTGATAAAATTGGTCCATACTACACAGATAATGAGGTAAAGCCACCATGGTGGTAGTGGTCAGTGGTAATAATGAGAGAGCAGAGTCATTCCAGTCCTAAATTATGGGAACCATTTTGAGTCCCAGCTCAGCACAGTGCCGACCGGCTGGCTCTGACATGAAAACAGTTCACATCGGTCACACCTGTCACTTTGTTCTGTACCTCTGCTTCCATAGCCTCCTTCAGTTTGTGTGTGTGCTGTGTGATAGCCTGCAGGGCTGCTTCCTGAGCTCCGATGGCCTGCAGAGTGGCTTTAGCTGAGCTGGCCAGTGAGTCCTCAAGGCTGGCTGAGACAGCTGTGAAACAGTCACACACACACATATGAGAGGATGACAGGGTGGAGAGGAAAATAGAAAAAAACACTCATATTCTCTAAAAGTTAACATGGAAGCTAGACATTTACAACGTTACTACAATATAATGAAATTAAGCAGCTTCTGATGTTTATTTTTATTCCTTACTGTAACCTGACAAGGTGTTTGGTTCCCATGATTTGCCACTAAAAGACGTGTAATATGTCAACTGTCACAATACACATAGCAGGATCACTCCTACAGATGATAAAAGCAGCAATAATCATAAAGGAGATGTGCACAGACAAGCACTATTACTGCACTTCAAAGTATAATTTACTGTATAATGACATAAACAGTATAATACATGTATATAAAAAGACACTCAGGTTGTTCAGGTGGTTAACATGTTTTCCTCTGCCTGTGTGTGTGTTGCCAGCCTACATTTAAGGATGTCCTCCTCCTCCAGGTCTTGTTGAGCCAGTCGAGCTGTCACTTCTTCCACCGGACGTTCTTTTAGTGGCTCTGGTGCTGCAGGTGACTCTGTGTCAGGGTGAACTACTGCTGTCTCTGCAGCATCCTCATGGCCGTGGCACTCTTTGCACTCTTCTAGAAAACAAACAAACACAGTGTTGAACTGCAGCGATCGTCATCATCATTCATTTGAATGTCTAAACACAACTATGAGCGCTGAGTCAATGTGAGCCCATTGTCAACTGTGATGATATAAAAAAGAGTTAGCAGCTGACAGGCACAAACATTTATCCAAAGGATGATTATCTCTAAGGTTCTGCCTGTTGCAGCTGCAGCTTATTCTCTGCTGCACTTGCTGATTTGGCTCCCTTCTTCAGTTGAATTCAAATTTTATCTGGACTTTATCATCTGACTTAATTTGTACTCTGAAAGTCATGTGATATGAATGAAGCCAAGTACAATACTACAGTAAAAGTTTTTAGATACCATTTAAAAAACAGAGATATCAAAGTGTTACCTTTGACTACTGCTGCCTCTGTGTCACATGGAGCAGGGACTGATGGGACCTCACTGATGGCTGAGATGATATGAGTCGCCTCTGCTGAAGCTTCTGGAGAGGACACAAATACAGACAGACACAGGTCGTTCGTGCATGTGTGACAACACTCGTGTAAACTACACTCATGATCGTGCTACATTCCAGTGGAATGTAAAATTGTACAGGACATGCTACAGGCCACAAACTATGTACTAACGCTAATGAGGCCTGATGGGGCTGCAACTAATAACACTGATACAATAACTAAAAATCATCTCATTCATAGATATATCACTGGAGAATGAAAACTGAAATAAATAGGTCATTTAGTGACATTTAAACACAGTGGGAGGTCTGCGTGTCCCCCGTCCACTCTGTGTTTCACATGTGCCTCAGAGACGCAGCTCATCACATTCAGTTTCAGGTTCACAGGAATTCAGTTCAAATTCTGTTTTTCAATGCAGCTATTCAAGTTGAGCAGTTCAAATATAAATGATTCAAGTTCAGCTTCAGGTAGCACATATCTACTCTGCATATTATTTCCATTAATAATTTGAAAAAAAAACTTTTTAAGATGAATTAGAGTTGGAACTGGGCATGGCTAAGAAACTACATTCAAATCATAAATTACTGCACAGTATCTTTGTAAAGTGTCATTTACAGAGAGGCTGGAGGTCACTGGTGCTTTGCCACAGGCAAACGAGGTAGGTACATATAAGGTTTTCTGAAGAGCTTGTGTGTGATATCTTTGAGAATTAATTTCATTTTGTGATGTGAACAATAATTTTTTTGAAAAGGGGATATGAAAAAACATCCAACATAGACTGGGTGTTTTAAAATGTTCACCTTTTGAATTTCAATCAATGGCACTATGTGGCTTCCTGTGAGTTAATGCCCCTAAGTGTTTCAGGTCTAAAGGAGCACTACTTTCTACAGCAAATCTACAGTAGGACAGAGGACATCTTACCCTGAGAGGTCTCTGTAGAGGCATAAAAACAAGAATGCACAAAAATCACTCAATCACTCATACAAAACAACACAAACCTCAAGGAGCAAGAGGCTCATGGCTCTTTAGTCACCAACTGGTTGTTCTGTACTTATGTTTACTTTGTAAAAACTAAGAACTACAGTGTCCAACAATACGGATTACCTAATGGAAAAGGACCACTAAAGAGTTCCATCGGGCTGAGCGTTAATTTCATTAATGAATAGTAATTGACACATTTCATTATGATTATATCGATGACAAACCCCAAACTTGGTAAAATCAAAGTGAGCTGGGACTCCAGTGTGTGTGTTCTTCTTACATTGTACTTCAATGAACTATAATATTCAGAGTCTATCCCACTGAAGTTTTGTGGCTGTGCACATGAATACCCTAACTTGGTCTAAGGTATAAAGAAAAAACACAAAGCAACCTGTCTGTATTCAGGAACTTTCTTGTGACTCTGTTAATAGATATGATGACAGTTGTTTGTTATAGGTCATGTTCATTGTATGGGATAATGAGCTGTTTATTTATACGTATTAAAATGTAGTATCCTATTGGTAAACAGACACAGACTTCATATTCTGGGTAACTCGGTTGTTTCAGATCACTTTTTAGCCATGAAAGGAGTTTATTTTGTTTCTGATATTGAAAGCATCCAACAGTTAGACTTCTATATGTCTGTATAAATTAGAATTACTTACACCTTTTATTCTCTTGTAGAGACACATTAGATACAGAGAGTCATAAAGTAGCCTAAATGTCTTACTGCATTTAATCCACAGCAGGAGGTCCAAACCAGAGAAGAAACTTACCCTCTAAGCTCTGTACAAGCTGTGCTGGGGCAGGACTCGTCTCTTTGGTTGCACTCCCTGCATCTTCCTTTACCTTTTTCTCTGCCTTGGCTTTGGTCTTCATCTGTTTTTCCATCATAGAGGGAGGCTGGGCCAAATCCATCTACAAAGCAAGAAGAGCAGCCGTTTGAACTGAAACCTGCGCCATGTCACACAATGAATTCTGTACACTGTCTGTACTTTAGATGTCTTAGGCACAGAACATAGTAAATAATTCATCATTCAAAGTAGGGACGTCACCAGGAAATTTCTTTGGTTCTGATCCCAATCAGAGTCCTTTAATACTCGATATCTCTGATACAGGCGCTGATCTGATACTTACATTTATCAAGATTTTTTACAAGCTACTTAGAAAAACATTAACTTCATTGACTTAAATTACTGATCTGATATTAATGAAAAGACAAATTTAACTCCTGAAACACAAGGCAGTCAGCTAAAGAACAGATATCACTTTTCTGGAGTTGTTACAGAGCAGCTCTTTTATATCACGTCTGTTATCAACTTACTCACAGAAAGAGTTAATGAATTATGGCTGATATGGCCAGCTGCCAGCAAAGTCAGTCACTTTAAGCAGTGAAAGCAACACTCAGCAATAGCTAAAAATGAGAAGCTGCTAGCTGAATGTCCTGTCGACTGACATTTGCTAATGAGACCCAATCATACATCAAAGTCCAAGTGAATTTTGACAATGTAATAATTTTCTAACATTCAGTTTTTACTCCAATATACAGAAGAATGCTGCACTGTAGAGATGTGGTCATCGAGGAGAGCAGTAGACACAAAAAGTAAAGAAATACAGTAGAATTCAGTAGAGAAACTTTTCTCCAGTCAACACTGATTACTATCCTGAAAATGTTTTTTTTCTCTGAACAATCTAATATAAAGAAGAGGCTGCAGCTAGCCTCAGCACATTGTCCAAAAGTCCCTTGAACCCATCCTGACCTGTTTCTTGATGGGGAGGCCGACATCTTGAGGAGGAGGTCCCAGAGCGAGATTAAACACCCAGTCTGAATATGGAACATTCTTCTCCACAGCTGCTCTGAACTTGTGGTCCCACTTGGCGTAGAGTACCGTACCGCCGATGCCACCACCTACTGTCACCAGGCCAGTGGCGACCACTTTAGCAGCACCACTGGGGAGACAGGACAGACAGGAATGTGAATTAGGGCTGCCACAATCATAACATATCAGCTGGAGGTTTATTCTTATACAGACAATTCTCATTTACAGCTCTAATAATCACCATCATGTAATAACTGTGACAGGTCTCGTCACAATGTCTTTGAAACTCGGGACAGGCTGAATGTGATGTGAAAGCTCAGACTCAAAATTGCACAATTCATGTCTGTACTGTGTGTGTGTGTGTGTGTGTGTGTGTGTGTCTGTATTACCTGCTCTCTCCTGTTGTGTAGGGCCGGCAGTGTTGCAGGTTGGTTAGACGAGTTCTCCCGAAGTTATTCTAGAGGACAGAAGAGTCGGAGTAAGGACAAGAGACAGTCAACATTAGACAGAGAGCTAGTTCATACTGTGTTATTGCTTGACCTTCAACATCTGAAACACAAACAAATACCATTATGCAAATCAACGTCTGTCTTCAGACATTGCTGCTGTACACAACATTTTTCATTCTGACCTGAAGAACTCTGTAATCCTTTTTAAGATGACAAGCAAAAAAGTGAAATGAAAGCCTACATACACAAATAAGAATAAGAGTATGGCAAACACTTTGCTCAGGGGTTTGTGAGCTCTGACGTACACCTACGAGGGTTTGACTGATACAGGTAAATACAAGCTGTTGAATATGTGCACATGCTGGTACAAAGGCTGATCTGTGTGTCTCCATTCTTGTTATTCAGACAGTGTGTTTGGGCAAGTATAAGATAACAGAAGTTGCTTCAGAGCTGTGACACTGACAGCTGATCCAGCTGTGCAGCTGTCAGAAACTGATGTCACTTCACACGATGCTTCTCAGGGAAACGATGGAGGGATCATCTTTTCCTTATGTGGAGTAAGTTAACTGGGCATTACTTCAGCAGAGACAAAAGACAGCAGTGAGTGAGTTCACTGTTCTTTTACCACATCTGTCTATAGATGTTAAATTTTATGAAACTGTATGAGTGAGCTAAATACTATTTAACTTAGTCGACAATAAAGCCACATTTCATTCTGGTATACTGGATGTACCCCACATCTCAGAAGAGGTGAAGTACATAACTAACTAGCTTCAATAAGAAGCTTAAAAAACGTATTGTCACATTAAGATCACCAGTGAAAGCTAAAGAGGAGACACAGTGTTGTGCAGCTGTTTCATGTGACTCTACTGATCAATCACCCTGTACAGAGTGTGAAGGAAACAGTATGACATCTGCTCCATCCTGCTCTGGTGACTCCTCAAAAATGTGACACCGGATCTTTTCCACACATGAAGCCGCTGTTTTTTAAAAAGCACATGTGAAGGGCTCTGCTGTGCCTTCACGGTAACTTCAGGATCAACCAGAGCTGAAGCTGAGCTGATATTAAACATGTTTAAAGACTGACAATGTTCCCAGCGTTAGCCGCATTTTAAACAGTTAGCTGCTGTAAAACATTTGAGCATTTTCACTGACAGCAAAGAGCGATTAAGGGTAAAACGACAGGAAAAGAGGCGGACTGGAAGCAGAAGTGTGTGCAGACTCTCAGACAGGCGTCTGGTCTGACCTCTCCACTCAAACTCAACTAGCTCCACTCGTTAGCTTCATATGAGAGCTAGCCGGTTAGCTTTCTTCTGGCTATCACTGTGCGTTTTTTCAGAGCAGCTTGAACATAGAGTGGTGTTAACTGCGCGGTTTCACGTCAGGTGAACTGGAGCGTGAATAAAGCAACCTGCTTTACGGTGAAACCTTGAGTTGGGCTGCGGGTCACTGAATGACAACATGCTAAAGCTAACATGGCGGCTCCGGGCGGTGCAGCGGCTCTTACTCGGGCTGTGGCGTTAGCTCCTCTCAGACAGGCCCTCAACATGGTCCTCTGTCACTCTGGTCTTTATATCCCGTCACTTTAACCTTCACTGCTGCGGTAACTCTCTCTTCTCTCCTCCTTTTCGTGCTTTTTCCCTGCACGCTCTTCGTCGCTGTCACTGGGCGGCGTGGCTGCGTGTGCGCGCGCAGTGCTGCCCCTTGCAGGCAGGAGGAGAGCGACACACCTCTGCTCAGTGCTCACACACAACACACACCAGGAAATCCACTGCACTACTGTACTTTGTTTACCCTATCATCATCTTCTGTCTTTCCTTTGCCTCTTTGGTCACACTGAGCAACAAGCTGTTTGAGTTCTGACAGACACTCACTTTTACACTCAAGGTTACACTTTGACCTGCAGAATTAAACGGCATACCGAATGATGTCAATACAGAATTGACATCATTCATTTCGAAGGATATTTTTATTGCTGGAGATATAAATAGAATTTTCAGTCACTTAGAGAATTTTATTTAAGAGCCTTTACATTCACCAGCTTTGATAAAATGACAGGTGCAAGAGAAGTCAGATTGCTATTTTGGTCTCACAACTGATTATCTTTGACAATACATTCAGCAAATAGCTCACTTCCAAAAACAAACAAAAAAACCTGTCAACTCAGGCCCAAGGATGACAGGATGAGCCATGTTCTGGACAGAAAAGGCAACAAGATGTGAGCAGTTTTGTTTTTTTTTATTTGAAAGTCTTCACCATGAAAGAAACAGCAATAAGAAACACAGCAACATTTGTATTTAAAAACCAATGTAAAAACAAATCACAGCCTAATGGAACTGAAGTCATTCTCTTCAGGACATAAAAATTGTACATACTTAGAAAAAAAGAAATTGTCCATGTGAATCAATCAAGGAAAATATTTTGCCTTTGGTTTTCCCATATCCTTTAAACTATTTATGACAACTACGACTTTATCAGTTTCTGCGTATTCTTGTTTTCTATTTATAAGCAGGATCTGTTTGAAGATTTGCACATAACACTAACGTGCAAACCTGATGTCTGCTCTATCAGGACACAGATCAGTGCTAAATGTTTGTGAACACCAAATCCTAAACCACCCAAACCAACTATGTTGATTAAACATGCATGTGTAAAATGTTGGCATAAGACTCCCTGAGTAGATTAGTAATATAAAAAAGGCCCCATCCTATGGATTAAGAAGAACTAGTATGAACGGAGAAAGAATACTAAACATGTTACAGTGTTGAACTAATGACTGCCAGCTGAGGCACTCCTGGAGCAGCTGTTCTGAATAACATGGAGGGCTGTGAGAAGTCAAAGTGTGTGTGTGTGTGTGTGTGTGTGTGTGTGTGTCTGTCTGTGTGTGTGTGTGTGTGTGTGTCTGTCTGTGTGTGTCTGTGTGTGTGTGTGTCTGTGTGTGTGTGTGTGTGTGTGTGTGTGTGTGTGTGTGTGTGTGTGTGTGT
>JBAJHX010000053.1:23420140-23436451 GCA_037176925.1 Amniataba percoides | reverse complement strand
TCAGCCTCAGCTTTCCAGTTTAGCGTAAGCTTTTCAACTCTCAGCATTCACACCGCAATTTCTTCAGAAATTGCATTTTCTAGTTTTTCTTCTTCTTCTTCTTCTTCTTCGGTTCACTGGTTACCAACGTTCACCTGCATTAGCGCCCCCACGAGGCTGCAGTGAATCAGAGATATCTACTACTTTAAAACAATCAAACAAACACAAAGACACACATGTCAGTGAACACTAAACTCTTCAGACCAGCTCCAGCTTCTCTCTAATAATCAACAGTCTCACTAACCTGGTGGTAAATACATTTTTAGTCTTCTCTAATGTTTCTCCTTTTGATTGTGCTCCCCTCTTTGATTCTCATTTCAGCTGTGCCCACTTCTCTCCATACTGCATAAAAGTGTCTTTTCTGTTTCCTGTGCTGACAATCTTCCATGATCTTCATTTTTATTTTTTCTCTTGCCTGAACAGAAAGTTTAGAGTTACTGAGTTAAATGTCCATAATCTCCTCAGATCTCCTTCGGGGCATGCTTTGCCAATCCATCAAACAATTTTATTACCCTTTTCCCCCTGTGAGCATCCACATAATGTTATCAGAACATCCATCTGTTTAAATCTATACAGAATATTTTCCTCTCATTACTTTATCCTTCCTCTGTGAGATGAGAATTACTATAAAGACATCAATGCAGCTTATGAATCTGTATGAAAAACAACCTTTATAATGTGTATCTGTTCTGTTCACTGCAGTATTGTTTTAATTGTCATCATCTCGACTGTGAACAAGTGATCCAATGTTATTTTAACAGAAGCTTTTAAACTGGTATACTAAAGACAAAGCCTGTGTTCCTATAGTAGGATCCTTAGATCCATCAGCATACAGTGAGACAAAAGTTTGGTATAAAGTTTGAAACTTATTCTTAACCAAGACTGATATCTTTCTAAAACCTCTCTGTATATGCATTTATGCCACAATATACAAATCTATTGAAACTGATGGACACATTCATTCTTCTTTTTGAAGACTAAGTTTTATAGCAGCCAGTTTCCATATGTTTCAGTGTTGCAGTTCACTAGCACTGACCTGTTACTGCGCCATCTTCAGTCTAATTTGAATACATTCGATCAACAAAAGTGTCTCTTAAGAAGTCAAACAGCCATTTTATATTTCTATTAATACCATTTTTCTCTTTTCACTTGTATTTCTGCCTCATACCTCCCAAATGACACAAGTCCATGCTGTAGCCTGCTTTCTCCATCTGCTGCCACTCTGTCCTCTCTTTCTCTAAAGAACAAATCACCCTTTTGTCTCCTGCTCTCTTGTCTCTTTATCTACTGCTTATTTCCCCCCAGACAATATTTCTTCTTTAAAATTTGAATATTTTTATGTTTTCCTCTGTGTCTTTCTTTCCAGGACCGAAACAGGCCGTAACAGGTGCGACAGACCAGCACTCTGGACTGCCAACAATGAGTCATTGTTTCATGCTGCCATGTGCCGAGGACAGAGCGTGAGGGTGAGAGACACTAACAAGCTCAACAAGCTGGTTAGAAAGGAGCGGCGGCTTGGGAGGAGGGGCAGAGCTGGTGGTCTGGAGATCGTGGCAGAGAAATAATTGCTGCCTAAGTTGGTCAGTATCCTGAATAATCCCCCACCCCCTCCACATGTCGGTTGAGAAGAAGAGTGTCGTCAGCCAAAGACTCATAAACCCCAGACTCATCCTCTCTCTGTTGCAGACAGACATCAGTACATCCCACTGCACTCTAACTCTAACTGGACTTAATAATTACATTCTCTATAACATGGCAATGTGCAAAACATCTTATTAACCCATATCATATCATTACTTCCATTTTACTCAAACTCCTCTGTTAGCACATGTGTCTTAGCGTTTTTTTTGCACTATCCTTTGTTCAGTGTGGTCCGTTGGTGTAACCTGTGGCTGCTGTGATGTAAGTTCCCCTCTGAACTGAACTGCCATCAAAGTAACATCTAGCTCTGCTGTATACACTGTCATGTAGATGGATGTTCTTTTGTAAGTCTTGGCTGTCATGCTGCTGACTCCTTCTGTGACCATTAAAGGACAGCAAAGTCTAACATTTTTATTCCTCTGTGTGGACTTAAATGGCTGTAGATCTTTGGTGTTTTTGTAAAGATGACCACAATCCTGCAGGGCAGAAGTCATATTCATCCTGCCAGTAATTTGCTCTTCTTTGTCCTTTCAGTGTCATTTACATCACATGGGAGTTATGGTGCTGCTGCTCATATTTCATACAGTCCCACTCATTTCACAACTTAGATCACATCCAAAGATGAGTGTAGCCATAACATATATAACATGTAGTATCTGAGTCAACCATATGAAAACTATCTAATAAAATAACATTACATTTCTTCCTTGTAAAAAATGTCTTTGTCCTCTCCAGTCTTCAACCTTAAAATGTGTCTTGTCTCGCTTCGATGGGGACTTCCATCCATCATCTCACAAATCTTATTTTAACTTGGGTACCTCACTATTCAAAAAGTCCATTATCAAGTAAAACATACATACAACATCATAGACTGTATATGTAGAAACAGACATATTATATACAGTCAATTGCCAGCATTCATCCAGGTGAATCTTAGTCTTTTTACAGTCACATATCCCACAGTGAAATTATGTTTGTAAAGTCATTTCCAATACACTCATAATTCATTAATCACTCATACTTTATTAATCTGACAGGCAGAAAGTTCTGGAAGCTGTTGCAGCACAGTGACACTTGTGACTGAATATAAAGATTTATATATATCAATACATCTGTAATGTTCATTATTTATCACTGCGCCTCAGCCTCGTCTCAGAAACCACGCCCCTCTGTTCTCCATAACAACCGGGGACGCTTCCTCCTGATTGGCTGCCGCTACATCCGGTGTCTCCAGGCCTCGCTAGCAGATGCTATTTTAAACCACACTTCCTCCTCAGCAGTGGATTAACATGCACATTTCAGAGAAGACAAGACCAGGTAAGTCAACAATAAGATACTTATTGTTTGAGCGGCTCTGCCAGCGGAGGACTTAGACAGAAATGGAGGGCGGACGCGTACAAAGAGCTGCTAACATGCTAATTCAGATGCGGCTGTTGACATGAGGTCTGCGCTGAGATTGTCAACACCAAGTCGATGTGGAGCTCCCGGTTTTTCATTCAGCAGTGAAGAGCAGCCAGGGGCGCAGCTGCTCTGTTGGTCAGCCTGCAGTCCGGTGGGCGCCATGTCTGATGGTGAGAGGACAGCAAGCTAACAGGAGCTCACCTGAGACGAGCTGTTGACTCCCCGTGTCCTCCTCTCACCTGATTATCTCTCAGCAGTAAGTCAGGAAAGCTACATGCTCTTCAACACGAGCAGCTCTCTGTCAGCTGAGTGTGGTGACCTCTCTGACACCACAGCACAGAGACCAGGTCCAGACTGACCTGCAGTCTGCCTCATATGTGATCTGAAAGGGCACTGAGCTAACACTTCACATGATGGTGAAGGTCTGTCTGAGTGAAAACACTGCAGCTGCAGCATCAAAACCTTCCCTCATCTTAAGATGTGTGACCTCAAAGAGAAGTTGTTTCGTCTGTCGTTTGAACTATTCCACTGATTTATCACTGCTCTTTGATTTGTTTCTAGCTGCAGGACGTTTTTCTGACTGAAAACAATAAACGTAGATCTTATCTGTGGGAAATGCAAAATAATAAGCCAGCAGAAAACTATAGGCATCATGAAATGTTAACAGACAAGCAAAGACACTGAGATCTGACTGCTCAGTGGCACAAAGTAAGTCCAGCTTCATCAGCTGTGTGTTGTTCTTGTTTCTTTCTTAAAATGTGTCGTAATCGTGATGTCATTTTACCAAGGTACACATGAGTTCACTGCCTGTACCGAGCTGAGAGTTTTTATGTTGAGGAAACTTCCCAGTATTTAGCCTACATTTTCTCCTCACACACTTAACAACAAGTGTTGAGAACAGGCAGCCTTCCTCCTGAGCTTGAGGACCTTAAAGAGTCTGAGCGTGAGGAAGCAGGCTTGCATAAGATCCAGGACTTGCTGTGGAGTGGTCGGGTTTTCTAAAGCAGCTTTCCTGTTTTCATGAGCTCCCTCCATTTTTTTCTCTGTGCTTGTGACTGTGAAAAGCTTGCAATGAGTAAGGAAGTCACAGACCACCTGCTGTGAGAATAAATAGCACGACTTACAGAAAAGGAATTGCAAAACGTCGAGAGTGAGGCCCAGGTTAGTTGAGAGTGAGCAGTATTCATTTTATCAACAGTGCAGATATTTGACACAAGGGAAGAAACCTCTGTACTGACATGTGTAAGACGTGTGTTTAACAGCTGAGCACTAAATAACCACAGAAGCAGACAGACTGGAAGACTCCAGATATCATTTACACAACAGAATAGGTACATAAGACAGAGATGCTCAGTCCACTGTATGTT
The DNA here is from genome assembly GCA_037176925.1 of Amniataba percoides. Classification (NCBI taxonomy): domain Eukaryota; kingdom Metazoa; phylum Chordata; class Actinopteri; order Centrarchiformes; family Terapontidae; genus Amniataba; species Amniataba percoides. Next base: position 23,432,003 of record JBAJHX010000053.1, on the reverse strand, counting down.
CACCCGTCTTTGGACTGGGAGCATCATGCCATTTATGTCCACTGGTCTCCAGACCGTGAGGATCATTTGCTGTGAATAAACTTTGACCGTGTCAAACTCAGCAACGATTGGCTCATCTCTTTATCTCAACGAAGCTCATCATCAGAAACAGATCCCCTGTAACAGTGCTGTTTGACTCTCCAGTCAATTCTTTCCTTAATATTACCCTCTCTCTCTCTGGGTGTCTCACTCTCTCTCTTTCTCTCTCTCTCTCTCTCTCTCTCTCTCTCTCTCTGCATCTTTAGGTATTCTGCCCATTTCTCAATCCACAAACGTTTACATGTGACAGTTCTGTTTGTTAACATTAAACAAACCATACACATAGTCATTTACAGTGTATTAGTTTTATTTTTTATCAATCCATTAGTGGTAGCTTTAGATGTCTTCACTTATCCCTGTACTGTAGATCTGTGAAGTGATGAAAAGTCCTTCTGAACTGTGCTAAAAGAGAAGTAGTAACATAAAATGAAAATAATCAAATAATCGTCTCAGAACTGTTGGTATGCTTCTGTACACAGGAAACAAGAAGTACTGATGAGCATTTTACTACAGAACTGTACAACAAAATTCAAGATGGTTGCTAGAAAAGCAACACTTTAAAAAAAAAAACTTCTTACCACCTTTGACACCTTTACAAGTGTGTTTATTAATGTGTATTGTGTCTGTGAAATGAAGGTAAAGTTTCATTTTAATGAAAACATCCAGTTGTGGAGCTAGAAATGAGACTATAACACAACTTTTATGTTGTCTGTTCACAGATTTGCTGCATTGTCTAGGATGGATCACAACAACCCAGAGACACTGACAGATCCTGATGGAGAGCCTGGTCTGACAGCAGGTGATGATTAAATAATAGAAAGATTAATCAGTAAAAAGATCATTGTGAATTCCAGATCTGCATATTGTCTTTTGGCAAAATCAGAATCAAACTGAATCAAAATACTTTATTTATCCCAGGGGAAAATTTAGTGAAAATGTTTTGACCCTTAAATTCCCCCAAAGATCACTCAACACGAGAAAGGACACAGACATCCCAGCATGAGTTATTTCACTGACTGTTATTTCATTGACTTTTCTTTGTTTGATTTTCAATGTTTTCTGATGTTCTTTTGTCTCTTTTTCAGACTGTGAGGATTCTGAGTCATTCTGTCCAGAAAAAGAGCAGGTTAGTTGAGTTTCTACTCAGCAAACTTCATCAGAGTAGTTCATGTTTTTTGATTTGATTGAATTGAACATGATGCAGTGGTAATGTCGCACCAAACACAGACACACAGAATCAATGAGACATTATATATTATTTATTATGTATATTTCAAATAAAATGGTCAGGCTTTTAAGTTTAACTGTGTTGTGTGCAGAAAGCTTAAAAGTACTCTACGAAGTTATGAAAGTTTACTGATGCCTCTTTGATTATTTCAAAGCTCTGTCAGATGCTGAGCCACACTCATGCTTTTTTCAAAATCTTTAATGCAAATTGAATTTGGAAAGCCCCATAGCATTACCATGATCGGAGGATATAAAAATAGAAATGATCGCATGAATCTAATTTCATTTGTATTTGTTGATATATTTACTCAAAGTTAAAACTGACTCTAAGTCTGATAAGCATACTTTCTGAACTGGTCCACCATACAACATATTTCATAACTAAACTATATGTTAGAAATGTTCTTTTTAATCTCTCCTTCTATTTTTTAGGGGAGATGCAGTTCCTGCGTGGTGACAGAGGATCTGAACACTGAAGGTACTAAACATGTGACAGCAGTAGATAAAACAATCCTCCTGTGCAGCACTGCAGAATGCTGCTGGATCAACTGTTAAAAAACACTCATCAGCCAACAAGACTGAGCATAAAATCCTCACTCATTCCATACATTATGTATTACATACAGATTGCACTAACAGGAAATAATACTGTAATAGTTAGTGCCAGACACTCCATCAAACTGCAGCTTTGGAGTTTCACTGCAAACAAGATTGCATATGTAGAAATTAAAATGTTTTTTAATGCCATGGAGCTGCATGTGACACCCATAATAATTCATTTGTAAAGAATATCACCTGTTTTTCCTGCAGGTTGCTTCATTTTAGATACTTAAAAATGCCCAGTAACAAGCTTAATGTCTGTTGTTTGAAACTGGGAAACTCTCTGTTCCTTTTAAACTAAACCAAATGACTGACCCAGGCCTCCTCTGACTTGAATGTCCCTTTTAGTCTCTCCACTGTGCTTTGAATCTTCACACCTTACTAATGTTGCATTGGTGCTCTTCCAGGTTCCTGGTCGCAGAAGTCCATCTCCCGTTCCCTGCAGCGGGCTGAAACTCTGCTCAGAAGCACCTTTAATCCCAGTCTGAAGTGGTTGTTCCACGGCCGCGGCCCCGTTGACGTGGAGGAGGAGGGAAACTTTGTAGTCGCTCACAACCTGGTGTCCCGGTCCTCTGCACGTCTCCTGCGCCTGCAACAAGCTCTGCTGACTGTGGCACCCCAGTGGCAGACAGTCGGCGGGGCACAGATGGGATCTCCTCAGGTGAGCTGATAGCAGGGAAGCAGAATTTCAACAGGTGGAAGGCAAACAACATGAGTGAAATACACTGAAAAGGTATGTGTGGTTTACAGCTAATGATAACTTTCCACCTTTGGTACCCATTTAACAAACCAAATGAATGAAAACTCTGTGTCATTTTTTCGGATGGGTGTGAGTGTATGTATGTGCAGAGGACGTATGTAAGGTTTGATCAAGATTTGTGAGTAAGCTGGTAATTGAACAAAATGTTTAAACATTAGAAATAGGAAGATAAAGACACTCACCAGCAACAATAGACAAAGAAACATGGAGTTTTGTTTCATTTCAGCTGGTAGGTTCAGACTTTGGTGTGACCGACATGAAAAGTGTGGATCCATCCTGCCGTGTATCAGCAGTTCAGGCTGGCTGTGGTGTAATGGTTTGAGAGACATTTTCTTGGCACACTTTTGGTCCATTCATACCATTGTATTATTATTTCACTGCCACTGGAGTATTGTTGCTGAGCACGTCCATCCCTTTACGACCACAGTGTGTTCATTCTACACCCAGCAGGAGAACACACCACCTCACAAAGCTCAGATCATTAGTTAGGCTGGTTTCTTGAACATGGCAATGACTTCACTGAACTGTGTGAATGGCCTCCACAGTCATCAGAGCTCAGTCTGATAGATCACCTATGTGCTGATTCACATCATTGATGTGAAGCTGACAAATCTGCAGCAACTGTGTGATGATGTCATGTCAGTATGGAGCAAACACACGAGGCCCAACCAGGGACTTGTTCAATATATCTGATAAGTTTGTCAGTGAGTGCACAGTTCTGTAAGTATTTGTTTTTAAATAAGAACTCTTGATAATGTCACCTTTTTGAAGGAGAAAGAACAGGAGCTCTCCTGACTACAGAAAAGAAATACATGATACATCTTTGACTTTCTCTTCCTCTCCTCTCAGGTCTGTGCTAAAGGCCTCCAGGCAGAGGGTGGTGTTCTCCTGCGCTCCTCCCCCCTCCTACAGGGGAACTACAAAGCTCTGTGCAGGCTCCTCCAGCAGCGATCCCTGCTGCTCTTCATCCACGAGTACAGCAGGAGGGCTCACCTGGCAGCAGCATACATATCCAGAGTGAGACACCTGCTGGAGGATCAGCTGAAGAAAGCACACCTGACATGTCACCAGGTCAGGACAAATGACAGGACTTTTCAAACATATGCCACCATCTTAAACTAGACCTAGACAGAATCCTGAGGGAACATGAATGTGCGCACCATATGTAATAACAAGACATCCAATAGTTATATTTAAGTCTGTTAATTAACTTACAGACAAACCGTCAGACATACATGGTGACATTGCTATCTTTTAGCCTATGCTGACAGCAAAACTAAAAAGTATAAATGAGTATTAGCAAACTGTACACTCATTCCAGTCTTTGTTACTTATTCTTCAATCAGATCCATTTTTATTTTCTACCATTTTAGACATATTTTATTCTAGAGAAATAGGCATGCTTGTGTTTAAAATGTAAGACTTTTGGCTTCTTTTTATCTAAGGAAAAAGGGTTTTATAGAAAAAACATGTTTGCATTTAAGGTACTGCAGAGAGCCTGATTTTAGTGTGATATGGTATCTGAGATTCAGGACTAACTTTTTTAAAGGACATCTGTGGTGTTTCTTCACAAACACAAGCATTCTCTTCTCCTTCCGACAGAGCCCGTCCAGCTGGTCTTCATTCAGGGTTGGTCTTTGCTCACTGAGCCAGGAGCTCCGGGTCCATCTCAACCACTGGTCCTCTCTGTTCTCCAGAGTCCAGTCTGATCCCTATCTGAGACCTTCCCTGGCCCAGCACAGCAGGCTGCTGGTGGAAATCAGACAGACTCTGGACTTACTTGGTCTGCAGGCGCTGGTCTTGATGGATCGTTATGTGTTCGTCATTCTGTCTGCTGTTGCTCAGACTGAATTAAACTCCGTACCAAGAGAAGTCCTGGAGGATATTTTGGCTGGCACAGACCTGTATAACCAGGCGGTGGGGGAGCAGAGAGTGCAGCACAGGACCACCCAGCTGAGGACTGCAGTGTTACAGCAGGCACATCATTCCACACCGGCCTCTGGTCTTCCAAACAGAAAAGGGCATCACCCCGCTGCCTTCTCCGTCAAAGAGCTGATGGTGATTTTAGCAGTGCATCATGGAGGCATGGCAGCCAAGCAACTGCACTGCTGGGTGTCTGAGCAGAGCCGTCACATATGTCAGGTCCACACCAAGCACAAGGCCTGCACGTGTTGTGATAGCTCTGTTAGTCAGGTGGGCAGCTGTGGGAGCTCCACACTGAGACCTGAGTGGACCTGGGAACAGCTGCTACATGCCTACCTTACTTCACCTCCTCTGTCCTCTATGAATCCCCATCTGCACTCTTCTTATTGTCACAGCTGCCATAAAACCCCTCCTGTTAACATCCCTGACCTCCATCTGGACAGTACTGTGTCAGAACAACACCATCCTGTATCAGCCCAACATAGAAAGGCCGTTGACAAAGGACAGACCAGCCAGTGCCAAACACACATATCTTTGGTCTCAGCCCAAGCTAATCTAGAGAGACAGTCCAGTTTAGAAAACGGTAAACTGTTAAAGACTATTTCCCCCCCTTCAGCCACCCCTGTCCGTCTGTCAGCCCTGCCTCTGTCAGGGCTGTGTCGACAGGACCATTCCTCAGTAGAGCTACTTTTTCAGCTACTAGTTTCCTCCAGTGACCTTCTTGCTCCCTTGGCGTCACACACACCAACACCAGAGGCCCCTCACGAACAACTTTGTCCAAATACTCTGACAGATGTGTTACCACCAGACGGACAGACTGACCCGACGACGTTAACTGCTCCAGTTCCTCAAGCAGCGGATTCAGTGGAGCTGGATAGAACGAGCACAGACCTGAACAAAGACCAGTCTGTGACAGGAGCTCAGCAGGAGTGGACTAAACTGGAAATAACAGTCGGGCCAGAAGCCACTGTCAGGTAATGTCACATGAAGCAGCTGTTCAATAAAGTATTCAGATTCTGATGAGACATCCAAGGCCTCCGTATGTTTGAACAAAATACTTATCTGATCGTCTGAAACCTCCTTTCTGTAGCACCATGTGTGTGTTCGCTGTGTTTGATCATCATCATTTGAATGATTCATCACTTTTCACCCCACACTATTTCCCAACATATGCTTTCTGTATACATTTAGCCCACTTTGAGTCTGACAGTTCAGCTCACTGCACATCTTAGCCAATGATATGCAACATCATGCAACAATTGTGTGACCACGTTTTGTGTCTTCAGCTCAAGTTTTCAGAAGGACCCAGAAAGAGAGGGGATGGGGAGAGCAGAGGTGGCGGCAGTACGGCCCGACTGTCTTCGCTGGCCTCACTCTGTGCAGTGGCTGGACCTCGGTCAGTCGCTGGTGTTTGCTGATCTGTTCGGTCAGTACCGCAGCCTGCTGTGGGCTGTCTGCAGCAAAGCCCTGTGGCTGCAGCTGCATGTGCCACAAGCAGGAAACACTGCAGGGAGTCTCAACCTCCAAGACAACCACAGGAGGTTTCAGATCCTGCACAGCATCAGTCAGGCTTCACAGACAGGTGAGATGTCCAGTCCAGATGACAGTGTGGACAGTCACCTATAACCACAGCCAGTACCTATTTATTTCTTTGTTTATCTGTTTTACTTTAATTATTTGTTCAGCTGATTACTTTCTTTACACCATGAACAGTGTACTGTTATTTTATATCTGTTCTTATAAAACTTTATCAACCAAAGCAGAAGTACTTAGTACTGTTTACATCACACCTCTGGGTTTTGTGCTGTGTGTTGTAGAGCTGGTTCCAAAGGAGTGCAGAGCCATGATGGAGGACTTCAGTCTGTATCTGTTAGCCATTACAGCACATGCTCAGTGGGACTCTGGTACACAAACTCACAAACAAAACACTCACAGTAAAAACATTTTAGGTTAAATGTTGTGCAGCTTTTTCCTCACTGATGTTATGATTGACTATCTGTCATTACTTCATTAAAAAGGTTATATAAACTGTAATGTCTGTGTTTATGGATAAACAAACATTTTCCACTGAACTCCAACACTGACTGACTGACTGTCTGTTGCATTGTTTTGTCACACTGTCTCTCACATGTTTGTATCTCCGTCTCTCTCCAGTGGTGTGCAGAAGTTTGGGCTCCGCTCTGACAGATAAGTGTCTCACAGAGGTAAATCACAGCAGCCACTCTGTGGGGACATCGTCTGAGCAGGATGCAGCAGTGATGATGTCAGTAACCATGAAGCACTTCCTACAGCTGTCCCCTCCTCTGCTGTCATCTCTGTGCTGCAGTCAGTCCAAAAGCTGGGCCTCAGGTACAAAGACACAAAAACACACACTGTTTAGTCCACACTCAGTCACATTAGCAGTTTAAGCCAGTGTTGATGCATTAAGCAGTTCATACTGTAGCAGGAAAAACAAGAAGGGGAAAGTTTGTGGAAGCTAACATTATTGGTGACAAATAATTAGCTGTTTGTATGTTTACTCATGTTGTTCTTATATTACCGTATTTTCTGCACTATAGGGCGCACTGGATTATAAGGTGCACTGTCAATGAATGGTCTATTTTCCATCTTTTTTCATATATAAAGCGCACCGGACTATAAGGCGCATTACACACAGTACGTATCACTCTGCGAGGCTCCTGACTACGGTGGCCGTAATGCTCCGACAATCCATCAAGCAGCGCAGCTTCTTACCAAAGTCGCACTAAAACATTTTGACAGGTTTTTGAGCATCGTGTACCACATAAAATCTGTTCGAGGTCAGTAAGCACAACCAGAATTCGTACATAAGGCGCACCGGATTATAAAGCGCACTGTTGAGTTAAGGCTTTTAGGTGTGCCTTATAGTCTGAAAAATACGGTAATAACAACCAGATGAAAAATATCACAATAATTTTTGATTAATCTGTTTTGCTGAAAGAGAGGAGCCACTGATTCAGAACAGCTCTTAGCGTTGAGGTACCGCACATTTTCTCTTGCTCGTGTGTTCCCTGGAAAAATATAAATAAATAAATAAATTTAAAAAATCAAATGCTTTATTTTTCCCAGTAACACAAGAGGCAGATTGCTTGCTATTGCTTCATTTTTCCTAAACCCGAAGCCAAATAGTTTTATGGCAAGGAATGATATTGTTGGATGAAGTTTGGTCGTCTTAGGCTGTGAAAGGGCTGAAAGTAATGACAGTTCCTTGTGCTTACAGAGGAAAATGTTCTATAACTTGCTCTGGCGGTCCTTAATTCTTAGCGTGTCTTCAAAACTTTCCTGCTGGACGACCAAGTTTTCCTGTTAATCTGCACCAAACAACCAACGTAGAAATGTACTGTTTGCTGTTTGTTTGTTTACTGGAAGCAGACACACGACCTCTGTGTGACTGTGTGTGTGTGTGTGTGTGTGTGTGTGTGTGTGTGGTCATGCAGCAGCTTTCATCTAAACTGAATCAACTGAACTGAACCCTCGACTGCCGAGGAGAAAACTTGCAAACACAGCGATTCAGAAAAGCGCAAACTTGTTTATTTCATTTTCCAAATCGGCCGCAGTGTTTTTAGACTTTTGCCTGTGGCGACGAGGTCAACCATCGCCCACTCGCGATAAGAGCCTCCATTAGATGTGAGATTACCAACGTCGGCCGTTGTGTGCAGTTTATTCGAGGCCACAGCATCTGACACTGAGGCTGATCTTCGTAGGGAACCCGGACGCAAAGCACCACCGTTCACCACAGCAGCGACGTAGATCATGTTGGCAGTAATACGGCAAAAATGAAACCGTCAGAGGTCACAAAGGAAAGCGTAAACATGTGAGGTCATCTTCTCCTCTCATGGTGCTGAAATGTCAGAGAAAGCACATTTTAAATTTTTACAAAAAAGACTCCCTACTGTATCCTTTCATCACCGCACAAACTCACCAAAACCTCATACAATTAATGAACTGTTCCTCCAGTTAAGCCTACTGGCAGAAGCCGAACCATTCAATATAGATATCTGCAGCCCAAATAAGACCCCCGCATTTGGTTTCATATGTTTTGGGTCACAATCCACCAAAGACTTACAGATAAATTATCTAATTCATGAGCATAATCTAGATGTGACTGATTTCATTTGTGATGTATATGTTTGTTTGCAATTTGACGAAGCAGTACCATTAAAAGTGTGCAAATAAGTCCATAATAACTGTCACCGGCAGCGGTAAAACTTGAAATTTGAAGCTGCAGTAAGCTTGTCCTTGTCCTGTGGCTAGGATCGATAATTGCAGGTGTTTCTGAACCTCACTTCCGTTTCACTTTCAAGTATCATGTCCGTAGTTTGTTCGCTGTTTCCCCGTAACACTAGCAGAGACCGAGAAAATCAGTATGCCACTTCACACACGAGCAAGTTGAAGAGGGAGTCAGTTGTATTAAAAGCAGACAGACAAACAGATATTTGTTTGAATAAAGTCTTTGAATTATGACTCGAAATAAACAGTGAGAGAAAATCTTTGCTAAAAATAACACTAAGTCTTCAAAACGTTTGATATATCGTAGAGTTAAACAAAGTACAGCAAATTGAGTTGGGCCCAAGAGCAACTGAATAAACAGTGCATCCATTTCTTTATTTTAAGTGCTCCTCTTGATGACTATTTTTGATTGGTCAATAATCAAAGTTTCTGATTGGCTATGCCATAGGTGGCAGTACAACCTTTTACACACATAGAGGTGCTGTTGTGCAAAAATCATCCGTGATGGGTCAGTCATGTCCGGCGTCCACTTCTCCAGACGATCTCCTCTGAAAGCCTCGCTAACAAGCACACACAGTATTCACGGGTCTAGACTGACCTCTCGCTGGAATAAACTCTGTTCCTCTCTGCTGTCAGCCAACACGACACGAAACACCTTCTTCCTGCCGTTCATCTGTCTGCCTCAACTTTACTCCAGATTCCTGCAAGCAGGGAGAATCTGGTCAGATAAAAACGTCCTCTCAAATGAGTTCACTCTCTTTTATGTGATGAAAAAGAGTAAATTTCCCAGCCCTGCACAGTGAAAAGACCTTGGTTCCCATCAGTTTGAGGTGTTGCAATCTGGTCAAAACTCAATACTGTTTTTAATTAAAATGAATGAATGATATCCGGTGCAAACTGTGGACTTCTTATCAGTTTTTTTTTAAACTTCTGGTGTTTATAAAGCTGAGACTTATAAACTCAAGGCTACGACAAAGAGAGATAAGGACTTGGCTCGAAACACATAAACACCAAACATCTTCATCTTTCAAGCTCTACATGGGGGTGTAGCTTAACATCATTCAGTCTGATGACTTTTATTGTTTTGTTTTGTTTTTTTTCTTTGGCTGTGGAACAGGATTGTATTGCTCTGCTTTCATCCCAGTGATTCGTCCTGCTGGCACAGGCTCAAACTGTGGGCAGTCTGGCCGGGAAATGGACAGACTTTACTGGGCCAGCTTGTTGCTGGCTCTTTGCTTTCTTCCCTTCACCATCCATCTCAGATTCCAGCTGCCAAAATATACAATTTTCAAGCTATTTGAAACCCAAAATATGTCTCCACGTGGAGGCACACACTCTGTTAATCCCACTCAGAGTGAATGTTTGCCACCTTAAACGTTTTGTTCATTTATTCATGCTCAGATATATTCACATTTGATAAGCAAGTCAGAAGGTCAAAGCACACCACCTTCATAGACAGGTCAGGCAGTGAATACATAAATAATATTAAAGTAAAAATGCCTATTATATACATATTTATTGACTAATTGGTGCAAAAGTCCTAAAATTCAAATCTCTGAGGGCTTCAGTAAAGTGGTACAAAAAGCTTATTCAGACATAAAGTGGGCAGTGTGTGCATCAGAGAGAGGGTGTGCTGTAAGACTCAGGGCAAGTGAAAGTCAGCCAGTGAAGTTCTCGGAAAGAAAGAAAGAAAAAAATGACCAAAGGGTGCCAAAGTTGTGACCGGATGAAAGAGAGACAACTGCGAGAGAAATTTCACACACACACACACGCACACACACACAGAGGGGTTGGAGTAGAGGCTGGGTTGGGTGGCTTTAAACCCAAATATGGCTTCAGTCCGCCTTCAGCTCCAAGCACGTCTGGCACGCGCGCGTCAGTGTTTAAATAGTCTCGCGCCCTTGCAGAGCGCATTCCTGCAGATTCAGACGAGACTCCGCATCCGTGCAGGTAAGACAGCTCACACATGCACGCCTCAGCTCTGCGGGGCTTCACCTGCCTCCTCCTGCAGCAGGACCACAGGAGAGGATGTGGGTGAAACCAGGCTGCAGGAGATGTTTGAGTCAGACAAAAAAAAAGATCTAACTTGTGCTTTGTTGTGTTTGTTTGTGTGTGTCTGTAAGTGTGAAGTGTTCAGGAGAGCAGTGAAAGTGATCTGAAGAGAGATGCATTTCTGTTCATTTCAATGGAGGAAATTGATTTGAAATACTGAGCAAATGGACTCAATGAAATTCCACCACTGACTTTAGTCCTCTTGATTTTCTGATAAGAGTTAATGGTGCATGTTTATGTCAGTGTTATTTGGGGAAAAAAACCCCTACACAGCATGTTTAGTGCACATGCTGAATATAAGAATAGATTAGACTTTTGCAATCCAGGTAGGAGCAGGATGGTTGAGATTTCATCACACATGAATGCACAAGGGATGGCTGGATCGGATTTTATTTCTTGTAAAATAGCAATACATTGATGTAATTAATCACAATTACAAGGGAGGCAGACAGTAGATAGTATTATTTTATAAAACTGCTGTACTGTAAGTTGTGTTCCTGACTCACTAAAGGTTTTTCTATCCTTCCCTTCATGTCAGAACGACACTGAGGAGACAGCATGCAGCCCAAGAGAGCAGTTCTGCAGATGACAGAAGGGAAATACGTGACCATCAGTCATAAAAAAAACAAGACTCCAGAGCTGGTTGCTGTTGACAGGCAAGATGGTAATACTGCTTTCTCTACTTTGCTCAATTTGAATCAGATTTTGAATGCTTGAATGGATTATTATGGCAAATTTATAGTAAATATTTTGTCTTTCTTCTGTCTTTAGCAACTACTGTGTTAATTGAGCATCGTGTGGTAAACCAGAGAAAACAGATGGCTTTCTGTTTTGAGAGGGAAAAAAAATACTATTTGGTGAAAGTGGATCAAGCAAAGCTGAAGGTAAATCTATCTATCTATTATCTATCTATCTATCTATCTATCTATCTATCTATCTATCTATCTATCTATCTATCTATCTATCTATCTATCT
>JBAJHX010000053.1:23391746-23420040 GCA_037176925.1 Amniataba percoides | reverse complement strand
CACAACCAGAATTCATACATAAGGCGCACCGGATTATAAGGCGCACTGTCGATTTTTGAGAAAATTTAAGGATTTTATGTGCACCTTATAGTCTGAAAAATACGGTATTCATATTTGTATACTTTGTGTCTACAGCTCAAGTTTATCTGGTGACTGTGATGGTGATGGTCCTCATGTCTTTTGTGTGTAGAGAGCCTCAGTACTCTGTCTTCCTGAGAGACAATACTCTATGTCTAATCTCTCACAGAAACTAACTTAGAGGATTCTGTCTCTGGAAAAAGGAGGAAAGACAAAACAGCTAGCTGTTGTGAGAACTTACAAGACTTAACTCCCCTTCCAGGTTCTTTCAACTTCCTCCCCTCCAGACTCACTCTCCAGAGGCACACTGTTAACTTGGCAGTAGCCACAGTGCAGCTGTCTACAGTCTGGGTCATATCTAAGGCTTACCAGTTCCTCTCCTCGTGGAGCCTCAACAAGTTCCTGCTTATCACACAAGGAGACCTCAAAGTAAGTGACTCAGTTAGAAATACCACTTTTATATATTTTAGTGAAATTAGGATCAAGGAGTTATATTACAGAATACATCTGATGTCCTGATGCTGAGATGGATTGACATGTACGGCACAGTGAGCTGTGTATTCACACCACTTTGTTTGCACATTTCCATGTTACACTCCATTTATAGGTCAATGCTAATGTTTTTTGATATGTTATTATTGGCAATATTATCACAAAAGTCCATTACATACAGTTGATACTGTATATGAATATAGTCTGTGAAAGTCTGGCAACTCTTATTCCTCTGTTCTATAGAGCTTCATTGTTGTGTAAAAGACATCAAGACACTCTTAAAATAGACATACAGACTCCGAAACAGTCCTAATACACTGTCAGCATTTTCATTGGTTGTGATAATTGGAGTTGTGCCTCTGGCCACCAGCCCAACATTCACCTCAGAGCTCTAAAATCAAATCATCATCAGTTTAATAAAGTGTGTTTACGATGTGTTTCTTTGTCCCTGCAGGTGCTGAGGGAGTCATTAGAGTTGATGGTGCATCAGACTAAGCCCTTCACACCGAACTCAGACAGTGACCATCAGGTCTCTCTCCACAACCAGTTTCTGCAGAAGCAGCAACTGGAAACACTTCACAGTGCTGTGTCCCAGCTCCAGGTGACCTGTCCCTTCTTTCTTCAACTCTCACAAACACATCAGAGAACCCACCCCTCATGAAAACCATGCTCGGCTTTGTTGTGTGGATTAGAGAAGCTGAGCAGTGACACGCCGGCTGTGTTTGACAGTTTACACACAGCTAATAAAAGCCTGACAGGACGGACACACTCCACATAGAAAGCAGCAAAGCCGAAAATTATCAGGTCAACTATGAAAATACAACCTTCTACTCAAGGGGGAAAGAATTTCTTAATTGTGCATGCATGCAATCAGTTCAAGTAATCAAGAGAGCCAACAGTGTTTGTTCATACCGGCTTTACCACAGCACCAGAAATAGTGATGCTTTTTATGACATGATGTGGCCCTTGATGTGGGTGTTTTGTAATAATGTGTGAATGCTTCGGAACAACAGCAAGAACAACAGCAGGATGTTTTCCCTTCCTTCCACTGTGCTGGCGTGACTGTGGCTTTGACTAAACCACTGAACACTGAATGTTGATGCTACTGCTCTGTGTCCCTGTCCATCAGACCCTCTCCTCTCTGATGCTGAAGGCCTTCTCCAGTGACTGCAAGCGGATGTCAGGAGAGATCTTTGAGCAGACCATGCCCTCTGCTGTCCATTGGAGACCAGGCCTCAGGACAGGTACAGTAATCTCAAAGTCTAGTACTCCTGTAGTCCTCACTGCTCCGTATGGTGGTCCTGAGAGTTCAGCACACAGCAATTTAATGAAACACACTGTGTCTTTCTCTGCTGGTGTGCAGGTTTTCCCAGCAGTCCCAGTGAATATGCTTCTCTGGCAGCTCAGACTGTGATTGGTCAGGTTTTAGAGGGTGTGGCACCACTGTCTGATGATGCCCGCGGCCAAGCACTGAGCATAACAATGACGGCTTTCATGGAGGCATGGATGGAGCACATCCTGAAGCAGAAGATCAAATTCAGGTATGTTCCCAATCTCAGCATCACACACTCATGTCTGCCAGTGTTGTTAAGAGTCTGAAGAAAGTCAACTTCGTGTCAAGAAGTAATGTTGAGCTGTTGTACTGCTGATATATTCCTCAGTGAGACATCTGAGCTGTGTTGTTGTTTTTGCTCCTCCTCAGTGTGCACGGAGCTCTCCAGCTGAAGCAGGACTTTGATTCTATCAGGGAGATGATCCAGTCAGAAAAATACGGTTTGTCAGCTGAACTCCACCAGCGACTGCTCAGCCTGAGGTATGATGATCTTTAATCAGCCAATATTTGTTCATCCTGCCTTTTAACTAACATTCATAATCATCATCCTCAGTGTGATGAAGTTTCATTTCATGACAGCAGACAACATTCCTGTTGGATTATAGGCGTGATCTTCTGGAATTATCATTGAGCTTTGATTATTGTTGATCTTTGAATTTTAACAAACTGTGTTTCACATTTTTAGTGAAAGTTTCACAGTCGGACCATGTAGCACTAACTTCCAGACTTCAGACGGCCGCTTTAGTGGAAATTGGGTCTATATTTACACATACCTCATCAAACCAACATCAAGCTCTTTGAACACTTGTTTGGGTCAGCCAGATATAAAAATATAAACCAAAATCACTGGAAACTATATGAAAAATATCAAATGACTTATTGTTCACTAGCGTGCTGCTGAAACACATCGGCCTTACTTAAAATAATTTCTTTGGAAAATCTAGTCTAGAAACCATTTTCCTGATGAAGAGAACCTTCTCCTGTGCTGATGGTTTTCCATGTCTGCCCTGGCTGTGTAATCCTTCTCTCTGTTTGCAGGGTTTTTCAGCAGGTGGACTCTGCAGTGGTGTGTCTGCTGCAGCAGCCACAGGCCAAACCATACCTTCAGTCCAGAACCTGGGAGCCTTTCACACGCTGCTGTGAGTATGACAACACACAGAGTCAGGGAAGTAAACTGTGGTTCAAACATTCAAACCTGAATCATACTTTATATTCAGGATCATTAAAGTAGACGTTAAGAAATAGCAGCCTATGGGTCAGATTTGGCCCATCAGAGTGATCTGATACCTGAGTGACTGACTGAGTTACACCATTGGTCAGTTGAGTGTTGCAGTTCCCTCATTCGGCATTGTTCTTTCAAAATGAACAGGAAGAATTGTTAGTTACTTACAGCAACACTGAGTCCAGGTGCAGCTATATTTGAGGTTTCCACCTGTTGAGTCCATTGACAGTGCATTCTGTGGATTATCCTAAGTAATGAGGACACTGTGAAGACTTTTGAGTGTCATGGACCAAGAACAAACTGCTGTTTCCAGCTCAGTTCAGATTCCATTCGTGGTTGCGTCACGTGTTGTTTGGAAACCATTCAGTTGTAATTCTTGCTGGAAATAGGTCTTCTCCTAAGTCTCTGTTGCAACAGGTCTTACTCAAGGGTTTCTTTACAACACTTCCAGAGCCGTCACGAGCAGCTGCATCATGTTCTGACCTCATGTTCCTGTGTTTACCAGAGAAGCCTTTATCTCTCATGTGTGAAATTCACTAGTGAATGGCTATAGATGCTCATAGACTTCATATCAACATTTGATGAACATTCCTACATCACAGTTATACTTGCACAAAAACTTTGAGATAACCTATTTATTTAATTACAGCATTGAATTAATTTAAATAGAAATACAGTTGAATGGATGCACTGACTCATTGGTTTGAAGAAAAAGTAACACTTGTGTCTGGAGATGCCAGTGGCTGTAAGCTGTCTGTGTGACTCTTCAGGTCCAGCCAACAGCAGCAGAGACAGCATCGATGCTGTGGTGGGGGGCAGTATAACCAACCTACGGTGTGTGGAAGGTGAAGACCTGACGCGCTCTGAGCCCTCGTTTGTGACCAGTGACCTCCCTCCAGTGGACCCACCCTCCCCAGGAGAGCCCTACCTCGCTCCAAGGTACTTTTCCACAGCTTCCTATGCAGAGGCAGTGATTCAGTGCTGCGCTGGATTATTGAGCTTACTGCCCGTCCTTCACCTTAAAGGCCCTCATAAGCAACTGGGTTATTAGTGTGCTTTGTGGTACAAAAGTAAACACTTTAGTGATGTTTTTATGTAAATCATTAGTAAGACGTGTCTTTATTTTGTGCTGTCAGCGTCGCTCTGGGTGCAGCTCAGCAGGAATGGTTGGACCTGAGGATCCACAGCAGCACTCGTCGCTGGAGGCTTCCTGGACTGCAGTGTCTCTCTAAGTCCGAGCCCTGAACACAAAGGCCCCGCAGGGACACACACACATTTATAGTGTAAAGGGAATATCTAGTAAGAATATAAATGTTTTATTTTTGTTAAGATGTGTATTTTTTCTAATTTTGAATATTGTCACAGTTATTTATTTATTTATCTCATATTTCTATTTTCAAGACTATTTGTTTTATCACCAGTCAGCAAACATGATTTTATATTCCTACATAAAATATTTTTATATTTTAGCACCATGTCCTCATGGTAAATTGTTCATTTGACATGTCCTTATTTGTATATGGTGCCTTCTGTACTTTGTTGTACAACGACAGATTAAAACAGAATTTGTTATTTTGATCTATTTTGTGGAGATTATTTACAGACAAACAGTCTTTTAAACAATTCTCTTTAACTCAGGATTTAGAGGAATTAAAGGCTGGGCTTTATGACTCAACTGCACTTTAGTCTGCACAGAAGTTTAATAACGTAACATTTTCACCGGCATGGTTCTTCTGCAACAAAATAACCAACCGAGTCCAGAGAAAAACACCAGGTGATCACATCATACAGTGAATATTCTGATATATTCTTGCTGTATCCTGTGGCTGGCTCCATGCATTGCTGTGAAGGTTCATCCTAATAAAGACCTATGAAGGGGTGATTATCCGCTGTAACTCTGTAAGTCACTGGTCATGGAAAAGTCCAAAACTCATCTGATGGAAGGATACATAAATAAATAACATTAATAATAATTCAAATCAATTTCCTCTGGTCGAACATGATAAATTCAGGTAAAAGTTAAGACAATAAACTGGGATGAGGATATGCACCAGCATGCTTCCAAAGTCATTTGTGTTTGTTGCCTCTGGGGGCTGAAAATCTGCTTAATCTGGCCAAAACGGGAGGAGAGCTCAGAGAAAGAATATGTTTCTCCTTCTCTGCGTAGTCTGTGTGATAGTGTCATATTAAAATGACACAGAACTTGTAGAGATACTTTTATTTATTTTTATTTTGTATTTGGCCTTTATACACACGCATACATGTACGTGCAGTTTATATATTTATATTTCCAGGCTATACATGTAGGCGGTAGAAAGTTTTCCCACCTGATTGTCCTCTACAGTGCACAGGAAGTCCTTCTACCTGCTACTTTTTAAAAAAATATTAATAATAATAATCATGTTCTGTCTTTTTGTATACAGAAAATAGTGCATTTGTGGATTAGTTCTGCCTGCTCACAGACCGTATATAGTATAAACTAAAAATATATACTTGCAGTCTTTGCTTTTAACCACAGACTGTATGACCATTTTTATTTTTATTTATTTTTTATTTACAGGGAAATGCTTTAATATTCCTTCATGTTACCTGTTGTGTTACACCTCTCTGAGTCTGTAAAACCTGCTGGAAAGTATAAAGTCTCCTGAGTCCTGATGGAGCTGCTCATACAGGGTGAGTCAGCAGCCAATCAGAGGGACGCGACGACAAACGTGTCCCAGCCAATCACAGCGCAGCGGGGCGGGACTTGCGTGCAATAGTCCGGAAGCGAGGAAGCGGCCGGAGCGTCCGCGCCGAGCAGCGGCTGAGCAGACATGGAGAGTCCGGAGCTCACCTTCTCCCTGGCCTACATATCTCTTTCTCTCTGCTTCGTCTTCACGCCCAACGAGTTCCGCTCGGCCGGGCTCACCGTCCAGAACCTGTTCTCGTCCTGGCTCGGCAGTGAGGACGTCGGCTTCACCCAGTACCACGTCAGGAGGACCAGCATCACCGTGCTGGTGCACTCCGCCCTGCCTCTAGGTAAACTCTCAGTGAGGGAGGGGACGGCTTCACCGAGCTCCTCTGAAATAATATTCCATTTTATTACTGCTTTATGAAGTGACTTTGCTCAGCGCCTCCTCCGCCGGCTCAGTGTGTAAACATGGAGACTCTCAGCTCCATGTTTGTGTTTCCTTTTTGGGACGTGAAGGGGCACTTCCTGACCTCTGTTCAGCAACACCGCCACGTTGAAACGTCAGCACGTCACGCATACAGTCACGGTCACACTTCATAACCAGTGAAGCGTGTGTGCGTGTGTGTATCAGTGTGTGTGGTGGGGGTGCCTGACACGGGACTGTGGACCCACCTAATCTGACCCATCCACTGTTGATATCGTGTGTGTTTAGTTGACCTCCATGTTGTTGTTATCTCTCCAGGTTACTACATGGGGATGTGTATCGCTGCTCCAGAGAAAAAGCTGTGCTATTTCCACCAGGTCAGTTTGTGTCTGTGTCTGTCAGCACACTTATGAATAGACGAGGAGCATCACCCAGGTCAGGTTTGTCATGGTGAGGTTTATCGTGGAGCTGTTTTAAGGTAGTTGTGTGCAGATACCAGATTCAGTTAAGTGGACAGGTGACAGGATACATGCAGTAAAATCACTGCAGAAAGAGGGACTTAATATTTATGGCTTCAATACAAGGTGGCCTGAAATAATCCTGGAATCAACAGGATGTTTTTGTCTGCATTTAAATGTTTACATTGGCATTATTAGTAAGCTGGTTCTGTTAGTTGAATCAACTGTTTTACAGACTTTTCTATGGAAGAAAGAGCTGTAAAACTCTCATAAGATAAGCCTCTCAAGCTGCTGTCATGAATTGTGCACATGGCTTAGTCCACTCCCAGCAGGAAGCACAAAGGCAGTTTTGTCTCCAAATGCAGTCTTCACAGTGACTCGAAAGATGAACTCTGGCTAGCAAATGAAAAAAGATAAGACAAGTAGGAAATATAACTGCACAGTCACAGGATGAGCAGCTATACCACAACACCACATTCAAGTAGCAGCTGGAATCCAGGAAATAAAAAATGAACTGTGATAGTTATGGTTCACCAAAAGATTCATATGTTAATCTTTATTGAGACCTTTGGGAGACTTGAGTCAGAAAACATCCACAATCAGCCTCTCTCTCTTGACCGACTTCGTCGCCTCAGTGCTGCTGCACCTCACATACGTTTCCCATGCTCCTCTATTTACCAGGGTTTTATGTATTTAGTGTCTTGTGAACAGTTCTTCCATGTGTACACACTTGGTATCAGATATTGTCAGCTGTGTGTTGTGCAGAGTGACAGAGCTGCTCCCTGGTCTGAATCAGTTAGTTCTGTGGTTGGTACACAGTGTTCCCATTCATTAGTTCTGTATAGCAGTATACTGATGAAATAACTCCTGAACCAGATTTTGTGTTCAGATGTGACAGAAATCCACAGACCTCTGCAGTGTGTTAGTCTTTCTCCACTGGGGTGCAACAGAAAGCATTTAAAATGTGATGTGTTTGTTTTCTCTGCCTTGATGATAACAACATTAAGAAGCTTTTGATTTTTTGCCTTTTTAAAGATGTCTGCAGTGTCTCAGATGTTCTCCATGCTGTCTTATTATTAGTGGTTAAATGTTGGTGAAGATTTCAGCTGTGTACTCATGTTGTGTTTCACCAGGTGAGTGACAGCTGGAGAGCCTTTCTCCTCCTCTCTCTCTGCCTCCAGTTGGCCAGCTGGATGCTTGTCATCTACTGGTCCCGCTGTCACTGGCACAACCATCCAATCAGCCGGAGCCTGCAGGCCCACGTTCAGCCGCCTCACTCCAGCTGGGGCTCTGTGGCAGCCAACATCAACGATGAGTTCAGACGTATCGATAAGTTTGCCACAGGGGCGCCTGGAGCCAGAGTTATTGTTACTGACAGCTGGGTGTTAAAGGTGAGTGAAGAACCTTTAACATCTGTTCGCATTATTTTGGTTTAAATTATGGGTGACCAATCTACGGCCTGTGAAATGAAACATAACCAGCTGGCTGTGTTAAAATGCAGTTCTTATTGTGAACACTATGTGTCATTATCACCACATGTGAAGACTGCCTGTCAGATGGGATCAGTGAAACCAGTGTACCATATGAGAACTTGTTGAGTTACAACCAGTGGCCACGACAGGTGAGCAGAGTGGAATGTCCTCAGCGATTAGTAAAGTGAGGGAGTCTGGAGGAAGCCGTTAAATTGCATTGTATTATACATCAGGAAGCTCTGCTCCAGAGCCGCCCAGCTGGGTGATGTGAGCAGTGCTGTTGTGAAAACTATTTTGATCTCATCCAGTGAAGAGCGCTCAATCAGTGGGAATTTGGGGCTTTCCTGGCGGAAACTGATGCACAATGCAGGGACATGATCTGTTACTCAGATGTGCAGAATTTAAGCAGCACTTTAGGAACCACTGAGGTGGAAATGAACCTGTTCTCAAAGGAAAAGAGCGGCTTGTGTGGTATTTACAGCTGACAGAACTGTAATGGTGAGAGAATAATCTTCAAAGTGTACGACAGTGATTAGACACTCCCTCATTAAGATGTTAAAGGTATAATGAGTGAGATTTTCAACACGTCTCTGGGGAGGAGATGTTCGAGTGATGAGGCTTCCAAATAGAGGTGCTGCCTGAGCAGTTTGGTGTCAGCGGGAGCCCAGGAGGTGAACTGGCACCTCTCCAGCTTCCAGACTGTGCTCTGTGCTGTTCCAGCCCCTACAGACCACAATCAGCAACAAACGATATTCATTTCCTGGCCCTCTTCGTCTCTAACCCTCTCTGCAGGTGACCACCTATCACGTCTACATGGCCTTACAGAGGGACTGTCATGTAACAGTGACAGAATCCAGACAGCACCAGCTCAGTCCAGACTCGGCCACCCCTGCACAGATCTTGACCCTGAGAGTGGACAGCATCAACCCTGCTGTCAAACCGTTTGATATCAGGTACTGTGCGTGTGTGCGTGCGTGTGTGCGTGCGTGCGTGCGTGCGTGCGTGCATGTGTGTTTTAAACTTTTTTCTCTAGAAAAAAAAAAACGGCCTGTCCAAAAGAGTTACTTTCCTACTGTTTTCAGACTCAATTCTACAGAATATGCAGAGCTCAGGGAGAAGCTCCATGCTCCCATCAGAAACTCTGCTAATGTAGTGATCCACCAAACCATCAGCGAACTCTTCCTGGACACATTCAAAGCACAGGTGGACCTCAACCAAGTGTACACACTCCCCAGTGGACAGGTAGACTACTGCTTGTGTATTTATGCTTAACTGCTTCATAAAACCATGCCCAGCTGGTCACATTTAAAATGCTGAATGAATCAGGAATGGTTTCCCTCCATACACAGGACTTAGAGCCCTGTATCGGCTGTATGCAGGTTCCAGCCAACACCAAGCTGCTCAGGCTCTGTCAGTCAGAAGGTAAGAGTCAGTCCATCACACGGCCTGTCTCTCTTTGTTAATGTGCTCCTGACTCTGTCTGCTGTGTTACAGGTGCTGATAATGAGTCTGAGTGCCAGCAGTGTTTCTGCAGGCCCATGTGGTGTCTGTCCTGTCTGGGTCGATGGTTTGCCAGCCGCCAAGACCAGCAAAGACCTGAGACATGGTTGTCCAGCAGAGTCCCCTGCCCCACCTGTAGAGCCAAATTTTGCATTCTGGACATCTGTGCAGTCCGCTGACATGCAGACCTGCACTCTGGAAATAATGTGGAAGGGTGTTTTTAGGTAACACTCAGCAACAAAGACAGGAGAGGACAGTGGACTGAACTGAATCATGTACCTGCTTATTCTGTCAATAAGGAGCCTATATTTAGTCATGATAGATCACTTTGATAAGGATTTGGTTTGAATCTCAACATGATGTAAAGTGGTATGATCAATATGACATTTGGGGAAATGTGTGTGTTTGGTGAATTACCCACAGTCACATAAAAGGGATGATGTAACTTAGCTTTATCTCTGCAGTAGGTAAGGAGACATTTACACTGTGTTTATGTTCGTTATGTTAATTTCTATGATGAGGGTCTGTAATACTGTATGTACATGTCAGAATGCTCTAAAGAGCTTAATTTACTCCTGCATATATCAAAATGTCAGAATAATCTTTTTTTCATGTACATATTCATGTGCAGCATATGTTCTGAATAGTCAGAGACATGGATTTAACTCAGATCCACTGAACTGTTTATTGTTTCAAAGATCTTCCTCATTGATTATGTTAATCAGCAGAAACATAAATGATTGATTTTTTCATTCCAAACGTAAATGTTTCCAGTCAGAGTTAACACATGAAGTCTTATCGAACCATAGCAGTGCAAATACTAGGAAATTTGCTGAAATGGAAACAAAAAGGAAAACAAATGTTTGCATGGATGAAAACCTCCTGCTGCAGGATGAGGTACAAATCAAAGGCTATTTAGTACAAGAGTGAAGGATGCAAACAGGATCCATATTGTCCAGTCAGGCCAGAATACGTGGTGTTGTCTCACCTGTCACTCTGTAGCACAGCAATGTGGGACTGCAACAGGTTCCTCTAACCAAATGAAGAGACCTCTGGAGTCTCTTACATCTGATGTTTTTAATCTTAATTCTGTATCCAGAAGAATGTCATTTAAATAAATGTCTGTTAAGTCACTATGTGCCACCAGATGAGTTAACTCAGTAGTGATGGGTGATCACCTGCTGATGAAAGCCTGCAGCATTTCCAGCATTGAATTTCCCTGAAAAATCACAAGCAGTGTAGTTAGACCTTTAACAAGACTTTTAATGTTCTTCACCTGTGTGGGCAGTTTTATTTCCGCTCTCTGTTAAAGTTCATTTAATTTTCACTGACATCCAAAAGTGTACTTAAAGCCTGTTTATCAGTAGAGTCTGATGCTCCAGTTACCTCCGACAGTCCTCAGATGCACAGATCAGCTCAGCTGGAGACTGAATGTGTTTGTCTTCTAATGTGTTAGCTGTGTTAGACCTGGCCTCTGATAGCACTGGTTATGTGAGGTCATTGGACAAATAAGAATAACAGGTACAACAAAGCAGGACAATGAGAGTAATAAAATGACTGCACACATGGCACAGTCTTATCCGGCAAAATAATGCACATCATCTCAGTGGGTTTATTAAGGATGTGCAAGGCTGTTAAGTTTTGTGTTGTATGTAGCAGCGTCTGTGCTAAGCTGTGCAAGCACGTCAGACCTACACTGTCTCAAAGTCATAACTGATCTTCTCATTTAAGATGGCAAACAAGCACACTTCTCTCAATGTCAAGGAGCCCCTTTGAAATAAAGCTGAATGAATGAAAGAGCAGATAATTCTGATAATGTGTCTTTGATTGTGTCCAACTTTAGTCCTCTTCCTCTATATGTCATTAGTTACTTTAACTTCTCCATAAGGGCAAAAGATGATGAGCAGCATTTCAATAAATCATCCCTATAGGTGTATGGAGACATCAGTATGATTGCTAATGAGGATCACATCACTGTATCAGTACAGCTTCATGTCCACTGTATGGTACTGTTGTGCACTCCACAGAAATCAGTAAAACAATATATAGTAGCTTTGTTGTATCAGTGTACTGTCCATGAAAAAACACAGTGGGGTAATCATTTTCAAAATATCTTTATTTGTAATGAGTAAACATAGCATAAGCATATTTTTAAATGTAACAGGTGTATTAACTATAAAACAAACGTCTAATATTAAGAACCACTGAATACATGAGCTGCTTTAACTGCAGTAGCTGGCTGCAGCGCAACCTAAAATGAGTTATTAAACTGACGTTTGTTCTGGAGCTTTTTACACACGACCAGGTGAGCATCGTGCCCAT
Source organism: Amniataba percoides (assembly GCA_037176925.1). NCBI lineage: Eukaryota > Metazoa > Chordata > Actinopteri > Centrarchiformes > Terapontidae > Amniataba > Amniataba percoides. The sequence goes on along the minus strand of JBAJHX010000053.1, from coordinate 23,408,068 downwards.
GATGGTTGTCCCAGGTTGTACCAGGAAAGGCGTACTTAACGTGATGATCACAAGGTAACAGTTCATCAACAGTTTTAGTTAATGATCATGGGCCCAGATATACAGAGCATTCACAATCCCATCTCAGATCAGTTCTGATGTTAGTTCATTTGTTAATCTGTGGTGAGAGAAATTCATGGCGAAAAAAAAAATCATCCTGTTCACTCTTCCATTTTCACTGATCCTCATCTCATCGTTGTCCTTTATCCTCATGGTAACAGAGAGCTTTATGTGTTTGACCTGTCCACTGCTACCAGCTTCACTCCTGAAACACACAAAGGAAAAAGTCCATTAAAACAGTCCAAATGACAGCTGGGGGATTGACTGCAGGCTGCTTTGGTGTCAGTTATGACAGCTCCTGGTCCCAACATCAATTGGTGAACTTCTGAAAGAATTCAGAAATCATCCCATCTCACACACTGTGATGAAGACACATCACGCTGTGACACTGGATGTTCTGTGACCCCATGAAAAGTGTCTCAGTGGTAGATAATGATGGTAAAGTGCAAAGAAAGCTGATAAAGAGTCCTGTCTTGTATTCCTTTAGTGTACAAAATGCAGAGTAATAAAAGTTGCCACACCAAGCTGGTGCCCTGTTTTCTGCCTGTGTCCCTCAGACTGCCAGAGTCTGCTCCTGACAAAATATGATGTACTCATGATGTACTTCAACTAAAGAGCATAGATAGATCAAACCTACACCAAGGCTTTATTACTGAGGCATAACACATGTTGTGTTCAATCTGAGTATCATTAAGATTAACACGAAAAACATTCAGTGAGGCTACAGACACACACTCTGGTATAGACTATGTTAGGTAAGTCGAAATGTCAGAATATGATAAAATGTCTTATATTAATTGTCCAAGCATGAGGTGTGGTTACTGCAAAAGTAAATGACATCATCAGCCATAGTTTTCTTTAATCTTTGCTGGATTTGGCCTTTTTTGTTATTGAAGTGAACATTATTGGGGGCTCTATCAACCACAGCAACAGATGAGATGAAGCTGAGGCGAGCTGTGTGGTCGTGAAGTCATGCACCAGGCCCTAATAAAAATCATTCTGATTCTGGTAATAGTGGTGGTAATACTGGTAAAAAAGAATCACATATCCTCTTGCATCTGTCTAACCATCAACAAAATATAAGCAGAGAATTTCTCAGATTACATGTAATTATTTGAGGCTATTTATGATAACACTTATTATCTAATTAGTCATGTCTAACCTCTTAGCAGCTTTATTCTGTTTAGAGAAACCTGAGAATACCTCCTGGTATGCAGAATATCCAGACTCCAGGATACTGCTTAACATTCAGGTTTCTGGTCACTGTCTCCCAGTGAGGTGTCAAGAGAAGCCACAGACCATCAGAAACCTGGAGCATGCTGGATTGAGGTATACGGGGTCCTCTGCAGCCGAAGGTTCACTACTCTGCTGATGTTACTGTACTTGTAACAAACTCTTATGTGGGTAGAGAGTTTAGATAAAGTAGTGGGGTCATTTTGGAAAGTAGTCTTTAATACACTAATTCCTAGTTAATGTTTGTGTCTCAAATAGAAGCTGGTAGTTAAATAAAAGCGGTAGACGTGATAACCAAAAACGAGTAAAGCTTAAGACACTTCACACTAAAATATATTCACAAAACTTGTCATACAGAGGAAATAGAAAATAGTGTCTCTATATAAGCCTGCTTCAAATAAAGGCCTCAGTGGTGGATGAAATAAAGAAAATTTACACTATTTGATCTGCACTTCTCTTGACTGCTGTCTTAAGTGAGCAATTGATCACTGATGTGTCAGGACATTGTTATCTTAATGGCAACCATGGCAACATCTCACACTGAAACAGCGTGCTCTGCTGTTTTATAAAATCGTACATTGGCTTAGACAGCAGAATGATGCCGAGGTTCTTATGGCAGCATGCTGTGGACAATATGGAAAGAGTAGCCTATCAAAGTTAAAATGAGCTCCTTCTCTACCAGATGAACATTAAAATGCTGACCATTTTTAATGAGGCATAAATTCTTTTTTAAGTAACTAAATACTTTACAGGACCCTATGGAGCTGTTAACTAATTATGAATCAGTCTCATTTTTATATATATGCCATAAGCAAACGAGATCAACAGTGAGAAGACTTGTTATTTAATCTTAATGCCTGACATCAGGTCAGATTAAACATAGCTGGGGTCGGCTCTGGGTGAAAATGAGTAGCTTCAGTGGCTAAATGAAAGTCTGTCTCTGGAGCTCCCCCCACTTTCTTGCTGATGGAGAAGTCTCAGAGGGTGAGAATAAAGCGGAGAAAACATGCAGCGTTTAGTGAAACACTACCACCACTCTCCACAGGGACCGCCAAAATCAACACCACATAAAAAGTTTCATTGAGCTCCTTTAAATACAATGATGCCATAGTTTATTGAGGCTTTATACATGAATCATTGACCTTTCATAGGTACACCTTTTAGGTTGTTATTAAGTCACTGTGGCAAAGGTGTGAGTAATTTCCAGATACACACACACAGTGAGTAACATGATCGTCCCATCTGTGTTTGTATCCACCTGATGAGATCAACCCTCCTTTACTCAGGGGTTGTCATCACTAACTCCCAGCAGAAATATTCAGCTCCTTGATACTCTGCTATGTTCACCTGCTTGTCTCAAACAGTGTCTGCCATTTTCTGACGGGCAGGTAGAGTACAGATTTTTCACTGAAAGCAGCTGCCTGCTGCTGCTGGAAATGAGGCTGATAAGAGCACTGAGACAGAACCAAATTATGTCAGCTGTGAGCTGTAAAACAAAAGTTAACATTAAATGGAAAGACACTCAAACGCACAACACAGCGATGGATGCAGCTAGTGACATAGGTGGGGGGGGGGGGTTAATGTGCAAAATATATAAGTATACATACTACAACTTTCAAAAAGCTAAGTTTGAGCAAAAAAAAAGCTATATTCATACAAAGAAATCACCTGGATCATCATCATTTTCCAACAATAATCTGTTCCTTTCTATCAAACAAATACATAATCCTCTTCATCATATATAAAATCCTCTCTAAATATATACTGTGTACTTCCACCATTGCTACAACTACAGTGTGAGTAGCTGCAGCTGCAGATTAAACTGAGACAACATTTTTTTCTCCACTCAGGTCCTACTTGATATCTGTCTGCTGTTTGTGTGAAATCACAGCATTGCAAAAAAGAAAAGACTTTTTCTTGCTATGTGCATGGGCTCTGAGAAAAAAACAAAAAACATTTGATTCCTGCGAGCAATCCCCCCTCTCTCCACCAACACACACACACACACACACACACACACACACACACACACACACACACACACACACAGTTCACCCCCACCCTTCTCTCTCTTTCTGTGTCTTTCCACCAGCTGCTGCTGTCTGACAGGCTGATGATGACTGTGTTTTTTCCCCTCCTTGTTTCAAAGTATGTTGGAGCAGATGGCCTGGAGAAGCAGAGTGGGGGAATGTGTTGGAGAGACTGCTGGGGAATGTGCCAAGTGTGTGCATGTGAGTGTGGAGTGTGTGGTTTCAGTTCGCGTGCCTTCCCGCTGCCCTCTGCCCTTCATGGCGCCAGCTCCACTTCCCCTCCACTCTAAACATCTGGTGTCTGGGACTTTGAGAACACACACACACACACACACACACTCACACACACACACACAGGCACAAACGCCGGCATGCACACAGAGAAACGAGTAAGCAGGGAAAAAGCCCTCAGCTAGCTTACATCTAAAGCAGCAGCACGGCTGCATTAGTGTGAAGCTGGAGGTGAGAGCTGCACACTGAGTGTCTCAGATATGAAACACTTTTCATCCACTCGCTTTGAAATATATTTATTATTTCAACCACAAGGCTGCTGAATGTGTTCAGTGAACCTTTTCCTGTGCAACCCTGTCAAAGTCCAACTGAAGTCACATTTATTCATCCCTTTATGTAGTCCAAATGATGTCAAGCTGCTTTTGAAACATATTGGTAATAATTCATTGTTCAGAGGAAGAAAAAGGGGGATATGAGAAATGCTCCTTTTCGTCTCAACCAGCTGGGCATGTTGGTGTCTGTGTGTGACTGACAGCAGCTGGCAGACTGCCACAGTGTCGGTGTTCCACCAAAAGGAAGGACAGAGCGCTGATGTTCCACCACAGGCGGGGAACCAGAAACAAAGTAAACTAACTTGCTCTGTAGCCTTCGTGTCATGGGCAGATAGTGTGTTGTTAGTGGTATGAAAGAGCAGGGGCCACACTCTGACACGGACATTTAAAACTACTTTTACATGATGTCTAGTGTAAACCATCTACTGCACTTTTCCCCATTAAATATTTCCTAGTTCAACCAGATAGCTAACAAGGTGCAGGGCAGGATGTGTGTTGATGTTTGTGAGTTAGATAAGGAGGAGACTTCAGCTGATGTGTGCTGCTGATCGGCTCTAGCGCTAACATTACTACTTTAAGCAACATGTGATCGGCTGATTCCAAATAAAGTCACCCGATAGATTTTGATTTTTAACATAAAAAGTCACTTCACACTTGACGAAGTGATAAAAAGCCAAGAAAATAAGAAAATAAAACTAAACTAACACACAAAGAAACAAAACTCAACAATTTCAACAAATTCCTATTCTGCCTCTTACTGTTAACTTACTGTTAACTGAAGCTTCATTTTCATGCTGAGCAATTAAAGTATAACATATTTCTTTACATAGTTTACAACACTTACTTTGAGATGTATATTCATAATATATTAAATGGCTGGCTTAGAAGCAGTCAAATGCAAAGTTGCTTTAAAGCATGTTCAGCATCACCGTCAGCCCCACAAACAGCTGGTGTGAGGAAACTACATCATACATTGACACTCTTAAGGGCTGCTTTGGAAATTGTGTGAGAAAGAACATTCAGAGTGTTTGTAGGAATGCTCTGGGAAACACTCCTTAACCTCTAAAAATGAATTGTTTGTGAGAAATGGGACTAAGGTTAGAAGGGTACTTAAGAAAACTTGAGCAGGATGGTTGAGAAGGGATTTTTTGTGCCATGGTGCTAATTCTGTCAGAACAACAACAGAGTTGTGTCACACTCATCGCTCTGCTGAGAACGTGTACTCTTTCAAATGCTACACTGTCCTCATTCATTTTTTAAATGTTCTTTCATGGCATTTACCTGCTGTTAACAGCAGCAGGTACAGCTTATTTACCCATCCACTGTTGTGAGTCTTAATGTTAAACAGCTGTACACGAGGCTAACTGACAAAATGTATGAGTATTTGTGTTTGTGTTTTGACTGAAAGTGAGAGTGCGGGTGGTGAAACTGGTGCAGTGGACAATAAAAATAAAATATTATCGTCTATTATATGAGCTAATTTCCTCTGCTCTATAAATAATTATAAAGCAGAGGAAATAAGAAATAAAGGCATCGTTATTTGTTTCCTTCCCAAGCTTGGGCTCCAGCCACTATTTGAGAATGTGTGTGTGTGTGTGTGTGTGTGTGTGTGTGTGTGTATAAATATATAATCAATGTTAGATTAATGTAATATAGAGAAAGGCTGCAGCCTCACCTTCCTCTTCTTGCTGCGGCCCTCGGCCTGCAGGGTCCTGGTGCACTGCTCCACACACTGAGAGAAGCTCAGGCTGCTGTGGTCTGAACTGTAGTCCAGCTCGGCCAGCTGAGCCAGAGACAGGATGTAGTTGCAAGCTATGCGTAGTATTGCCAGCTTAGATAGCTTCTGCCCGTAGGAGTAACATGGCACCTGGAAAGAGAGAAGGAAATGGCCGCGGCCGGGCAGAGGATGTTTTAAATGTATGACTGTCAGCTACCAGTGAGGAAACAAAGAAAATGATGATGGAGAAAAAACTACAGTAAAGAAAACTTTATTAAGACGGAGCATTTGATTGTAGAGCAGGTTCAGTGTGCTTCACATGAGAACGCACAGTAGACAAACACAACACCACTACCACATGCTCACCGTCAGTGGTGATTAGGACGTGCAAAGGTCCAGCCCTGTCTTTTGACACTGATTCACTGCAGCCTGTATTTGTCCTACAGCTAGCTTCTTGTGTGTTTTAGCGTGTATGTTGGTGTTTGTGTGTTTTCAGTTTGGGACAGTGAGTCCGACCTGCTTCCTCAGGGCCTCGAACGCAGCACTGATGGTGTGGACGCGGGTCCTCTCTCGGGCGTTGGCGAGAAGCCTCCTGGTCTGCTGGATGGCTTTGACCTCTGGGAGACGCCCGGGTCCATCAGCATTCATCCCGACCCGCTTCCTGGGAGACTCCTGAGAGCAGCAGACAAGAGAGGCCAGATTATAGACCTGATCAGAAGTAAGACCACACGTTCAGGTAAAAACTCTAAAAGCAGTGAGAGCTGAACACAGAGGGACTTTAAAGTCAGAGCTCTGTGTCCTGCAGCTGCACAGACGGATGAGGTGCTCTCTGTCGGCCCTGGTGCTCAGCAGGACCACAGCGGTGCAGCATACCTATCACCTGCCGTGATGCTGTAGTGGAAACCTGTATCATCACAGCGCAGCTCTGCACGAGGCAGCTGAGGCGAACCGACCCAAAGCATGCACATGTGTTTGAACCACAAATGCTGCCTCGCATTAGTCCTGTTTAATCTTTTTTCTGTATAAACCGCTCAGTGTCCCAGAACTCTTTCCTCTGTTTTGTTTAGTCATTTAGTCATTAATAGAATAAACTACCATTATCCCAACTCATCACATAAATTAGCTCCAAAAGAGGTCAGCTGCACTTAATCACAGCTGCACACCAATGACAAATGTCTAAATAATTATTCAATTACTCGTTAATCTACTGATTATTCTTTTAATTAACTTTCAATCCAATTGAACTACAGCCGCAGAGATAACACTTTTAAATGTCTTGTTTTGTCAGTTGAAAACTGGCTCTCACTGATGGCAAACAGAGAAGGAAGTCAGTGTTTGAGACTTCAGAAATGAAACTTAAAGCATTTATTTAAAATGACTGCTGCTGACTAACTGATGAATCATTTCAGCAGCAATTTCAATGATAGGTCAATCTCTCTAACAGGTTTCTTTTGTTTTGGGACGCTCCATACATTCACCTTAGGTGACTGGATCTGCGGCTCCACGTGCTCGAGACTCTGGGAGGTCTGGGAGGCTCTGGGGAGGGACAGAGGCGCACTTTGACCTGACAGAGAGGGCTCCAGGGAGAAGGGCTGGTGGCTGGGAGAGCGGCTGTGGCTGGTGCTGGTAGATGTGGACAGAGCGAAGGGAGAGCAGAGACCCAGTTTGAGTCTGTTGGACAGAGGCTGGGAGATGGCTGTGGGCCAGTGGGAGATCTCTGGGGTAGAGAACGGAGAGGCAGGTAACTGGGACAGTTTGGAAGTGATGGCAGGCACGTTAATGCCAATTCTCATGTCTAAGGCGCCGCTCTGAGCCGGGGCCACGTTTCCTTCTGGTAGTCCTGAAAGAATCCCTGCAGGGCTGGCCATCGCCTCCTGTGACATCAACAGCTGTCTCTGTAGAGGAGCCAACTTGTTGGCATTACATGCCTCAGCCTGGGTGTCATCTACCGAGTCCACGTCCGACATGTCTGCTGGGTAGCTCTTTATCTTTTCAGGCTCGGGGTCACTGAAAAGCCTTTTCGGCTCCCGGGACTTCCTCTTGAACTTCTTGTTAGAGCTTGGTACAGAGATCAGCACCGGCTCTTTGTTCATGGATCTGTTCCAGGTGTTACTCAGAGGATGAGGGTTCTTCATTTTCCAACAATTAATGTAACTCACAAGCTAGAGTGAAATTAGTCTTAACAACAAAATGTAAGTTAAACTCAGCTGCAAAGCTTTAAACACTGTCCAACAAAAGGTTTCAGTCCCACGAAGCTTCACTCTCTGTGAGCATGCCTTCACTGTATCACTGTATAAAACCTCTGAAAACTTTTGGTCCTAGTCTGTGTGAAACTTTCCAATTGAGAACACACACACACTCAAACAGTGTGAGTTTTGGTCAGAAACACATCATCTAAATCCTGCAGAAAGCCCCTATCTTCCTGACAAACCTTCAGCTGCCAACTGTGTAACACAAGCTGCTGAACTGCACTGACAGAAGCTGCACAGCCGTGTGTGTTACTTTAACTTTACCAGCAGGTTTTCTGTGGCTCCACTCTGTCTGCGTAGCAGCATCCTGAATAATCCACATTACTACACAAAGCTGTGTAACATCTGCTATTCCGCACGAGTTGTCCCTCTGGATCGAGACCGGCACAGAGCTTTTCCTCAGCTCTGAAGGTTTCTCTCTGTGTGAGCAGTCCAGGCTTGTGCCTCAGAGTCAGGGTTACAGTCGAGCTGTCTGAGCGTGGCTCCAGTCAGTCTGCATAGCAGCACTGTGAATAACCCACACTGAGCACAGATAGGCTGCTGGACAAAATAATGGGAACAGTGCACGAACAGGATGGCCTCTCTTCAGGAGCCAATTCTCACTTGAGAAAGTGATCCCACTGAGCAGGCATGATCCAGAGAACAGCTTTCTGCAGCAGACACACTCTTACTGGATCAGTTAGAGAAGGCAACAGAAAATGAGTTGTCATGGGCAACAGTCATGAGTGTCAACATGCTCCAAACACACACAGACTTCAGCCACACTCAGAGGAGGATCGGTGAGTTTGTGAAGTCCAGCACAGCTCAGTGAAACGAGTCCCAGCAGCAGGTCAGAGCTGAGGTGACAGCAGGCTGCTCTCAGATGGTCATGCTGCCCACATGCTGCCCGCACATCCCAGAGTGAAGCTCACGGCTCCTCCTGCAGAAAGCTCCGGGATCAGCTCCTTGAGGATGAGAAGACATCAGTGAGGGATCCACTGCTGCACCAACTCCACATGACAACACTTTGATCAGGCTTCTGAGCTCACACCGGGAGACCAGGTCCAGATCCACAACAGGTCCAGACCAGATCCACAACAGGTCCCGGCCAGAACAGATGGGATCGGCACGGAACAGCGCAGAACAGATCGGAACAGAACAGACCGCTCAAGTGTTGGAGAGCAGAGCTGGCTCCTCTCACTCTGCTGGCGTCTGTCTGGCTGGAGCGGAGAGAGAGAGAGGGAGAGAGAGAGTGTGTGTGTGTGTGTGTGTGTGTGTGTGTGTGGGGGGGGGCTGTCAGCAGTGCCACTCGCTGGCGAATAAAATAAAAACAGAAAAATAATAACGTTTTGTTCTTTCGTTTTTATCATGAAAAGTTTGTCTATTTAAGGCTCAATTAACATGCAAGTTTGTATCAATGATACTGTTTGTTTCACCACATAAACAACCTCACACACGCACACACAAACACACACAAACACACACAACGGAGACCCTGTGATGCTGCACTAGTTTACTTTCCAAAACATCCTAACAACAACAACCTCAATGATGATAATAATAATAATAATACTAATGATAATAAATAGTAATTATAGGTAAAGCATATACATATTTAGATTAATGATATAGAGTGGAAACCTATATCATAACAGCAATAATCTTTTCTACATAACAGATGTAATGTAGGATTTGCCTGCACTGCCTGTTGGTGACATTTCTGATGTTCTCTCATGTCAGGTGAGTCCTCTGATCCCTCTGCCACAGAGTGCAGAGCCACAGAGATCACTTTACATCCGTTTGCTCATATTTGAACAAAGTTTTATTTTTCTCTCAGCTGTCACATGTCCCCAGCATGTTTTCAGCTCTGATCCTGAACAAAGGTGTGGACCTGCTGCAATCTGTGCCATAAATCAATGAGTTTGTGCACTCATCACAAAACTGGATATTTATGATGAGGTGAGATTGACCTGAACATTGACCAGCAGGGGGCGCCACACACCTTTTCCACAAACCTCAGCTTACAGTGTCATGTTTGTTTTTTAATAAGAAGGTGGGCTTTGTTTTTGAGAAAGAAAGACTCAGTGACCTGACTCACTTTAACATAAAGTTGCGTGTGTGTGTTTGTGTGAGGACTGTATGTTCTTCTATCACTCTACATGCAGTAACATGAATCAAAGCAGTGTGTTCTCAGTGTAACTTTGTCAGAGCAGTGAGTGGATACAGTCAGTCATAATGGAAACAGTGTCACTGGGTGGATGTAGTGGCAGCGTTAAATGTTGATCTTTGGGCTACAACCCCATCTTTGAAAACGACTATGTTGTTATTTACATGCACAACTGAGAGGTTCATTTTCTCATGATGAATATGGAGACCAGAGCTGACCAGTCTGATACTAATAATATTACAATTACAGAAATGAATAGTAGAACAAACTAAATTATCCCAGAGAGACCAAAGATCCTTTGAAATACAGCCTGAGGTTTGTTAAACTGCTTTTTTTTCCACATGTAGGCCCAAGCAGACCAGGTTCACATCAAAAACTTTCAACTTCTAATGTTTTGCTTGCGGCTGTATTTGTGACTTTGTGTATTTAACTTTGCCTTGTTAAATAGGAGAAGACTGGTGTCTGCTGACCATCAGATAGTGGTAGTGATAAGAGTGTGTGTTAGTGTGTGTTATTGTGCTGCAGGGGTGCATGGTCATCCCTTCATCTGTTGATTTAGCACTGGAGTCTGTAGGAGAGTACATACAAACACATGAGTAAGAAAATGAGACAGACAAAACTCCTCTCAGTCTAAAAGTTATAGTAAACTCTCTGGGTGAATCTTGTGATACTGACTGCCTGGTCAGCAGGCTTGATTTTTATCCTGTGGAGCTTCTGACCAAGGCCAAACTGAGAGTGACTCTTACTTGGGCTTTGTCGCCACCTATGGGCAGCTACTTTTCTTACTTTTCCTGTTTTCCTCGAGCATTAGAATCCATATTTGCATGTATGTATGAAAAGCTGTTTTTTTGTAGTATTTAAAAAAGGAAAATGGCAATGGCTTTTGTTTACATCTTTAAAAGAAAAAGCAATAATTTTTTTTTTATTTTGTCTTAATTTGTTTTGCACTGGGTCTCTACTACATTCGTAGTCTGCTGCTTGTTCTCACCTGGTGGGAGCAGATTCAAAGAAAAAGTTTGTGAAACACTTTGAAATGTAAAATTACATTAAATTTAATTTTAAGGAATTTGAAGAGAAAGTAAAAGTTCTGTTAATCAGAACTAATTACCATGTTCTTCGGTAATGGCAGGCAGACTTTGGCCTGTCAGGAACGTACAGTAGGAGTGACAAGATGCAGATAAATAGCATTTTACTTCAGTTACCTTCAGTGCTCAAGATTCCTTTATTCTACGACACTCATAAACACTGAAGTAGCCTACAGGAAGGAGCACTATACTTTGACTGTATATTTGACTGTAGTCAATATTGTGTAGTACATACTACTGAATGACTGATTGCTTATGTATAGAGAACAATACAGAAGATAAGGAACAGTGAATATTGCATACTGACTCACAGTTTCAATGAGTCTAAAAAAGGCAACCAGATGATTTTCCCACATCATTCAGCCCTGATGGGCAGGAAGTATGTAGAAATGAAGTTTATTTTATTATCAGTGCACTGCAACATGTCGTCACAGCAGCTTTGTTGGTCATGCAGCACTGTGAGGTCACCATGCTGCAGCCCGTAACGTTTTGTGGTTGAACACCGCCCGTTTTTCTGTCCCGTCACACGAGCAGAGGCCCAGCGCGGTCACCTCACTCTCTTTCCAAACCACGCTGTGATTGGATTCAATGACCAATGACGCGTCTCCGAAGACCACGTGTTGCCGCTGCATGACGTAACATCACGTAACGTCCAATCAAAGAGTCATTGAGGACAACAAGAGCTCATACCGGAAGTCCGAGCACGTCACAGTGTTAACTACAAACTGAATAAAAAGTTTATCTACAGTCAGTGATCTGAGCCCTCCGTTCAGTGGAGGCCACGGCCCGTCTGTCAGGATGGATCAGTTTATTATCTCTGCATATCTGTTACTTTGGAACATCTCGTTTGAAACAATAGGTTTTCATGTAAAAAAAAAAAAAACTTTTCAAACAGCGCATGCACATAGCGAAGAACCAATACGGGAGAAAATTACAAAAACTGAAATAAACGCAGTCTTGTTTCTGTTCTCCTGTCTTTGGTTTCTTGGTTGTGCGCCTGCGCACTCCTGTCTGCGGCGTGCTCTCACCTGGGAGCAGACTGACAGACAGTTTGTGGGTTTCTGACAGATAAACTGAAGGTGGTCTGGATGGAGGGACGAACTGATGGGATGATGAGCAGCAGTAATAAAGTAATTTCTTGATACAGCATCCCTGACGTAACAGCAGTGAAACCCCCCCCCCCTTACATCATGACCTTCACATGCCCACTGCGCGCGCCTGCCCGCTTCTGTTCATGATCATAAAGCAGCGAAATGCAGCGCAGCTGTGAGTCATGTTTATTGACAACACTGAAAACATTTAGCTTATTTTATATAGATAATGTAACACATATATATCTCATAAATAATCCTATAATATTTTCTTAACTAGTGAAAACAATTCAGGCAGTAAATAGGCAGCCGGATTTGGGGTCCTTCAGCTGAACATGGTGCAACATGTGTTGGATAATTCCAGAAAGAGCTTCGCAGTTCTTCACCATTAAAGTGTGATCCGGACCGTCGCGCCGACACTCACCGACGCTCACCGACACCGACAGGAGGTCTGCACACAGCCGGAGCTGCTCTCTCTCATCTTCTCCACCAGTTCAGCGAGTCCGTTTTAACGCAGAGGACATTTTATTTAGGTAGCCTTTTAGCTGAGTTGTCAAAATGTTGAGTGTCGCCAGAAGCGTGTCAAGGACTCTCCCGTCCAGCAACTCCACAAGAAGCGTGTCCTCTTTGATTAAGAAGGTGAGTCCAGTCATGCATTCAGAAACAAGGACTTCAACAATTAACAGTAAATGTTGAGCTCAGTTTTTGGATTTGACAAGCAGCCGGCTGTCTTAGCATGCTAACAGTGTTAGCATGAGGCCAGCTTACTTAATCGTGACCATCACGGTGTCATGTGTGGCTAGCAGCCCAAAAGACGTCTGTATTATTCAGCTTGCATGTTAACATCATTATAAAGAGGAAAAGACCGTCACTACCTGATGTGGTCATTGCTGCTGTTGATTAATTAGCTCACGTGTAACAGTGCAGATAGCATCCACCAGATATAAGGAGTTTATCTGGGCACAGAATCGTGTTAAAATGAAAATAGCATGATCTTATCCGCCAGATGTTAGTCCACATGTGTGTCGTTAAATAGTGTCTCTGGCTGTAAGGCTGGAGCAGAGTGGATCAGTGACCTTCACTGAGATGTCCCCACCCCCAGCATGCTGTAACATTTCTCACATGTTCTAAACGCGAATGAACACGATCATTTCATCAACTTATTGATCACCAATATTGCTGCTCTTTACTTTAAAAATGATGTTTATTTTTCATACATCAGCCGATAGACTCCGGTTAGTCTGTCAGATGGCTGCTTGAGCCTTCGTGATGAAGCTTTTTCTAACTCTTTCTTAATTATTTACAAGTAACAGAATTCTTCCTGCCAAAAAAAAAGAGAATTACAGAACATCAACTAATACGTTTTATTCAGTTTGGCACAGGTTAGTGCTGAACGACAGCGTATTGACTAAAAGCTGAATATCTGCTTTGTTGTGTTTTCACAGGCATGCTGGAGCGGCTTCCAACCTGATGCTCTCAGAGCTCTGTCCAGGAGGGACTACGCGTAAGTATCAGCAAAACATTTTAAATTAAATAGAGTATCCCGTATAAATGCTATTGGAATGTACAGAGGGTTGACAAATGACAGAATAAAAGCAGCATAAAGTGTCTTAGTAAGATGTTGGTCCACCAGCTGGATGTAATGTCACATCCAGAACAGCTTCAGGTCTCTTTGTCATTCATTCTCCAAATCTGTGAACTCTGGAGGGATGAACTATTCTTCTAAAGACGCTCAAGCTCTTCAGGTTTTCCTACCTGTCCCTCCAATGCATAAACGTCACACTCATCAAATCTGCGGTGCTGACTGAAGTTTCTGATGTTACTTGATGATCTAATTGCACTTGTCACTGTTCCTGTTGAAACATAAGTTGACTTGTCCTTAAGACTGAAGGTCCTCCTCCTCAGCACACCAACAATGACCCTCTAAGTCATTTACATCATTTTTTCTGAACATCTTGACACAAAATCAGACTCAGTTGGAGCTCCTCAGCATTTTTATAGCTGCTGTGGGGCATGATGGGATTTAATTGTTTGATTGTATCGTTCAGTGAACCTGTGTGGAAATATCTGCATGTGTTATGTTTCTTCATTCACCTTTTCAGGTTTTTCGTTTTATTTGTCCTCTGTCTGTAGGTATTAGTAGAAATATAAAAAACAGTTCATTGACACCAGTATAAATGCAGGATGATAAATTCAAGTTCCAATCCACATTTGTGACTTTGAATTTTAGTTAGAATCTCTTACTAATGCCAGAGAATATGAGTCAAGTAATCGATTAATAATCTACATATTTTATATAGATGATGTAAACATCACTGCTTTAACCACACCTGTAGTTGTTGTTGCTGTTGTAAAACTAATAATACGAGGTCTAATAAAAATAACAATGTGTTGCAGGTCAGAAGCAGTCAAGGGCGCAGTCATTGGCATTGATCTGGGAACCACCAACTCATGTGTGGCAGTCATGGAGGGGAAACAGGCCAAGGTGAACAGATATTTCATGCTTGGGTCATGTATGGTATAGCACTGTATATGTAGTATACTTTGATCTGACAGGTTTCTTTGCTTAACTTTTCACTGTGGTATATGTAAAAGTTGGCACCAAAGTCAAACTCCATCAGTGTTTGTCGTTTTTCCTCCCCCACCTTTCCTGACTGTCTGATGAGGTGATTGCGTTGGACCACTTTAACTTTCCTTATCTGACTATCAGACATTACATCCTCTTTGTGCACTGATTGGTCAGCTGTGAGACAGTTTCGTCCTCTACATGACAGCTGGCTTCTTGCTCCTCCTTCGAGGAGAGCTGATCAGAAAATTGAAACCCGTTCAATTTTTAGTGTGGTGGCACACCGGCACAAACCAGTTGTGAAGGAACACACTTTAATTTTCAGTTCTGGTCTGTCACTGAAGGCTGTGTGAGGTGTGATAGTTCTAATGCAGGTTCAGTCAAAGCAGTGAAACAAACTAAATCTGTAATGGAGTTATGCAGATGTTGTTTCATCTCGACTGTGTAAGCCTGCTGTTATTTGACAACAGCATTTAGGAGTTCTGACAGTTCCTTAATCACTTGGTGCCTTTTGGACTTTTTCTTTGATAATTGACTTTCTAGGATGCAGATTGCTTTCAACTCAAGTTACTCATGAATGTCTGAGTGTTTCCTACAAAGGAATATATTTGTTAATGGTGGAACCCAACATGTGGCTTCATGTGTGGCGATACAGAGTTGTGGCAGTATGCTAGTAAACTAAAATAAATAAAATCAAAGAATGCCTTTCTTAACGTGCTTTGCTTGCTGTGACAACAAGGAGCAAACTCAGACAGACTCACAGTGATGCTGCTGAAGTGTCACAAAACAACTTAAGATCTCCTTTGCCTCTCAGGTGTTGGAGAACGCAGAGGGAGCCAGGACAACTCCTTCAGTTATCGCCTTCACAGCTGAAGGGGAGCGCCTGGTGGGCATGCCCGCTAAACGCCAGGCTGTCACCAACCCTCAGAACACACTGTACGCCACCAAGAGGCTGATCGGACGGCGCTTCGATGACCCCGAGGTCCAGAAAGACCTGTGAGTGCTCCTTTAGCCTTATTGTTCAAAACATAATGTTATTGCCTGTACTCACTTAAGAATAAGCCAATTACCTTTTGGATGGTGAATAATGTATCGATTATCTCTGGAAAACAGTACAAAAACATTAAAAACCAAACTAACAGACTAAAAAAACAGCTTTTTCCCCACAGTGTTCAATCCATTTCTCACTCTCACACACACACGCGCACAGGCACATAAATGAATAAATGAACTGTAGAGAACTTGAGACATACACTGACTACACTTTAACATCTGACCTCCCTATTGTACATTGCTACTACAACTTTAAATCTTTAGATATTTATATTTATATATTTTATATATATTTATATTTTACGTATTCTTACATGAATTTTTTTAAAGCTAGAAGTCACCAATCTTTTTCTTGATTTTTTTTTTTTTTTTTTTTTTTTTTTTTTTTTTTGTAAAAGTTTGACACTTTAACATCTGACCTCCCTCTTTTACCTTGCTACTACAACCTTAAATCTTTAGATATTTCTCTTTCTATGTTTTCTCTATATTT
>JBAJHX010000053.1:23360067-23370079 GCA_037176925.1 Amniataba percoides | reverse complement strand
TCCGGCAGTAACATGCATTTTACAGGACGGAAAAGTCTTCACATTAACCACTTTAACCAAATTAACAAATTTAATTATTTTAAATGCTGAAACATTATGAGGAAGGAGGCTGTTTATAAAGGCCAGGTGTCCCGCTCCCCACGCAGGTGACCTGTCTGGAGAGTTTACTTTGGCCTGGGTGGCTAACACAACCTTTTTCCAGACATTAAAGCCTAGCAGTCCCTCAAAACTGTCGACCTTTGTGTCAACCTACTCTCACCACAAAAGTGGAGGATTTCATGGATCACAGCTTCGCTCCTGTTCCCTCGTTGAAACTGAGCCTGAGGTCGTTTTTGTGATTAAGAGAAGAAATGCCCCACCTTCCCGTAGAGACCAGCTGGATCTCATCAGTGGTGCGCTGGTGCTGTGAGTGCCTCATGAGTGCCCTACGGGTTACTGTGGGAAGTGTCCCAGTTCAGGCAACAAGGGAGACGGGAGAAGGATACAGCTGGGCTTGATTCCCTTACCACTGACAAATGACTGTATGCCCACTTGGTGTCAGTATACAATATAAAGCTGGATGGACAGGTTCATCTGTAACTCCAGTGAATCTTCATCAATGCAACATTATCTGAGGAAATTATTTAAGGCTGCTGACATAATATTTTAGTCTCTTGGAATTTCATAAATATTATTGTGTTTTTGTACATTCCTTTAATAATCCAAGGAGTCTGCCATATCACACCCGTCAGTACAAACAAATGCACCGCCCAGCACGTCTATACAGAAAGTGTCGCTCAGAACCATAATCAGGGGGCCAGGAACAGAACACAGGGCCCGTTTAGTGCAATGAAAACAAACTCATATTAACATCACATCACAATACTCTCTTACCTCTCTACAGATAACTTAAAGTTATGGCAACATGTCCTCATCAATGAATCACTGCCAATTCAAATGACTTAAATTGGAAATAAATTTCACTTTGTTTGTTTGTGATCAAGACTTTGGGCATTGTGTGAGTCTCTCAGTTCAAAGGAAAGACAATGATGAGACAAATTATGTCATGTACACATCATTTACACAATTTGTGCTCAGCTGTAAAAAATCAAACATGCTAATTTTCATACTGAAATTGAAAACAAATTGTCAGTACACTGGAGCAGTTATATTATTAGAGGGCCCACATTATTCTCCTTATGATGACGAAGAGATGGTCCTTTCACAAACTTTTAATTGGTCCTGCTTAATTTTTTTATTAACTAATGAAATGAACACAATGAACTGATATAATAACGTATAAATAAAATACAGGCAGTCCTTGATTTACATCAGAGTTCATTCTTACACACAACGTAACACGATTTTCACCATAAGTCAAACTCACATATCTGACAGACACACACATACTTGCACATGATGTTACAAACTTACTGAGGTATTGCCAAAGTCAAAATTCTGTGTAGCACACACACACACACACACACACACACACACACATAGACACACCGTTCTTACACCCATTCTATGTCACTCACTAACTAACACAGTAGTAAAATCATAATCTCTGACATAAAAACAGTGTACAGTATTTTTTAACAATGCAGACGCTGCACGTCAGAATGATGCGACAAGATTTTCTAATAAATTTATGGGAGGTGGCGACGTAACAATGAACGCTGTAGGTCGAGGACGTCATAAACCGAGCACCTCCTGTAGTCTAAAATAAGGTTAGAATGAAGAAGTTTTACACTGTAAGTCCTTGTAGGATTTCCACTACAGCAGTCTCCACTTTTTCCTTTGTCTCTCTTATGTTTGCATGAGATTGCATCAATCCTCTTTCATGCTGTCCAAGTTCACACCATTTATCCCCAGGAGGTGCTGAGAAGGACTGATCTATTTATATTGCTGATGTTCATCTTTGATCTGCCATGCAGGAAACTTTGATCTGTCATCTCTCTTTGTTATGTCGACAAGTAACTTCCCCACTTTTTGAACAGAGAAACCTTCTTCTGTGGCAAACTTCAGCCTGACTACTGGTCAAGATTCAAAATTGAAGCTATTTATTTTTTTACTGTCTTGTCAATCAAAGGTACAAACCAAATGTTAACTTTGTGTTACTTTATGCTCAACCCAACTGAATGTTCAGGGCTAATGAAGACTGGTCAGGAAAAGGGAAAACAAAAGAAAACAGAGTGGCCTTTGACAGACATGCCTCATTTTACTCTGCAGCAGCTATGCAGATATTTCTTATCCCAGTGGGTTTGTTGGTGGTTTTTAGCCTCATAGCTAACACCCTTTATCACCTGGGCATTTCCATTTCTGGTGGAATTCTGGTTTATTTGATAATAGCAGTATTGTGTGGTATTGTATGTTTGACCTAAAATGCCCAAAATGATTTCACATGAATAAGGTACACAGAACAATGTACAGTGGTGGATTTATTCATGTTACTGAAAACACTAAATACACCTGACAGTGTCATTAACCAATAAAAGATGATCAGATAAATGATCCCCCCATGAACTCACTGCATGCTTTGAATGTGAAATGTAAACTTTAGATAGAGATATGAGATACATGCAATTTTCATGACAGAACGAGAAAGTTTCACATGCTCACAAGATATATTGATTTTTTTCACATTTTATTTTTTTGGCACATGTCTTTTTATTGGCTCTGTAATATTGTAACTTTACAGCCAAACAGATAAAAAATTAGATAATCATATCCATCTGTCCTTTCCTAGTTATGGGTGAGAGCATTTTATTTCAACACCCTTCAAGCTTGGAGGAAAGCAACCCCCTCCTATGGTGACCATATTTTCAAATCCCTGAACTGGGACCCTTAAGTGGACCACACACTCTTGCACGTGCACATGTATGTGATTGTTCATGTGCTTATACACACACAGTTTTCACGATATCATTTCAGTGGAGGTGAAAACTGTGACAATTTGGTCGTGACATGTTCTGTTGGGGCTCCACCATCTGTGTTAGTTTCTTTTGACTAGATATTATAAAAAAAAAGAAAAAAAATTCTTTTATCAGATTATCCAGCTAAATGGTGTCTTTTAGCCACAGAGGATGCTAAATTCACTGGGGGAAATAGGTCTTTATAGGTAGTGAGGTTGGCGCTACCAGCTGAACTATGAACGATGATTCGACATCTAGATTTGTTCTTCATAGAAAGTGTGTGTTTGATTTTGGCTTAACGCATTTGTTTATCGTGTTGTTTGGAAAACTGGCTAACTAGTAGCCTGACACATCACTTGATTATAATAAATAAAAGGCCTTTGGCAGGTTAATAGTGTCTCACACACAGAGCTGGGTCACCAGAGGAGTGAATGAAGGGCAGTAAGAACCTCTCACTTCAGCTCAAGTGATCCTCAGTTAGTTACTCCATCCACTTGAGGGAACAATTTCTGCCATCTTTCATCAAGTGATGCAGACTAACATCTTTCTACAACTCTGACCTCATTTATAAATTTGATGAAACTGCAGCTGATGAGAGTGGGATTATTCATTAATATGGCATCTTTATTCACACACAAAGCACATTACGTGTCTGGATCAGCTCAGGTTGCAGCATCACACCTACTGAAAGGCTGTGAGTTGTGTCTGCTGCCACAAAGGAGAAATGAAAAGTCTTCATTCTTCTGAGTCTAGTCACCAGCCAATCTGAAGTCAATAGAAATGAAACCAGAGGTCTCCTAACTGTGCTGCAGATCTGGAAAGGCAGTCTAACACATAATCGCAGTGATCACAGAGTCAGGCTTTGGTGACATTAAACATCAGAGTAACAGCCTGTACAGATGAACCAGGTGCTACAGGAAGTCCAAGTGACTTGACGATAGGTTTGTTCAGTGACGATGGGTTTGTTGTTATGTGCATGACTGATAAAGATCATTTACCTCTGGCTAATGGGTCATTGGACATGAGTCAAGTCTTTTAGAGTGAGAACCAATGGTTAGACTCTTTCCATCCTGGAGTCATGAAGACTGATGGGAAAAGAGATAGACGTTCCATTTACAAAGCAGAAGTAGCCCAGGCAGGCTGCATTTTCACTGATCTACAAACAGTGTATAGGTGTAGCTGGCTGCCTACATGGTCTGGTCAAACTGTGAGAATACAGGCTTCATAAGCAGAGCTCCTCTTCAGTGTGGGAAAATCAGGCACACCCTGCCAGCTGTCTCCAGCCCAGGGTACACAAATCAATCTGGGGGTGTGTGGGTCCTTCCCCATGAGATTTAGAGTGTCAGACACCATTTCCTGTGTTCTGGTGGAGTTTATTCACCACGTTGTGCTTTTTATGCATCAATACGACCTATGTTTAACTCCATATATGATTGAGGAAGATGTTCTCTGTACATGTGGCATCTATTGCACATCTGTCGGTCCCAGAAACAGTGTGTGTGTGTGTGTGGGTGTGAGTGAGTGAAAGGGAGAGAAAGAGAGAAATAAAGCAATAATCCACTTGGTTGAAATGAATCTTCACTCTGCCTTCTCTGATTGGACACTATAGTCTCCAAATGTTGGTTCATGTTGGACAGTCCACCATGAGCGAGATAACGTCCTGTTGTTCTCAGGACAAAACAACAGGGACAAAACAGGCCTGCAGGAGTAGAGAGAATAAAGAGGCTGCGACACAAACCCAAACACCCATCAATATATATGACTAAATACACAAATGAAATTAATACAAGAAAACAGTTATTGTTATTATTCACTGAATATCTAAAAAAAAAATAATGCTATTAAACATAAAAACTGTTTCTTGCAAACCTGACTATTTGAAGTCCCTGCACACACACAGACCAGGCCTCCCCTCTGCTGGGATACTGGGATAGAAAACCGTAACAAAGTCACACAAACTGAATCATAACAAATTATTATTGACAACTTCAGCTTACTAGCTTAGATCGTTAAAAATATATGTGACTTGTTCATGAGTTGCCATTCCTTTTTGGCTTCAAGAAAACTTTGGCTTCAATTCCCAGTGGCACTCTTTGTTCAGTTTACAAATGATCTTGTTAGATCCACACTGCCATTGGCTATGGTGTATCTTTAGTCAGTGTTTTTATTGTACTGGACAGGTCTGAGGTAGGTGAGTCACTGCGCTACATTGCTGTGAGTCAATGGACTGAAACTGGAAAGTGCAGTGCGTTCCTGTGTGGAGGGAGGGGGAGGGCTTACTTATATCTTAAACTATACTGAGATTCTGAACACATTTAGTGCCAGAATGTCATGAAACTCAATAGTAAAAAAAACCTTAATACAAGCATGAGAAAAGGCCAACGTGATGCTGCAAATATTTAACATCTGAGCAGCAAAGTCAGCACTGACAGAATTAGAGTGACTTTTCTGAAGCTTTAGTGGAGCTTAAGTCCTAAACCGTGCTGGTGTCAGTGTTTTAACATGGCTTAACATGGACCCTCATCTGGTCCCAGAGAAAAGTTGATGGCATCACCTTTTTGTTGCAGCACAGTCGGCATTTGATGGGAAATGTATATGCGACTCCAGGTGAATTGACAGCAAACACATCTGTCCACAGTGTTTCAGATAGCTCCATTTGGACAGAGATTTCAGCACAATGCAATAAGGCCGACTGCTGTGACTGTAGTGACTCTTCAGGGAGTGTTTACTTTCAGCCTGGGCCCCGGCTCCAGATGGAAGGGGGGAGGGATTCAAAAACTTTGTACAAAGTCAGAGAGGAGCAGAATGAGGATAAGGCTTCTGAGAGACAAACTAACACTTCAGAAAATCCTCTTTCAGGAAAATGACAAACTGTTCATCTGTCTGCATGACAAAGACTGGAAATTGTTTGTACCATTATTTGAATGTTTGTATCATTATTAGTTAGTATTATCTCTCTGTCTAACCATAAATAACCACATTCTGATTATCAGGCTGAATTACCATTATGTTGTCACTTACTTCATTATTCAGTCTTACCTTGTGTTAACCACTTAGAAGAAGCTGTTATTTTACCCCAACCAATCAGCATTCACTACTGTTTCTGCCCCGATAATGTGATTTTCAGTGGACACAGAAGTGGTTAGCAGTAGTGGCTGCTGGGAGCTACTAACGTGTGTAATGCTGAAAAAATATGCAGATTTAAGAGTTGCTATGTCTGAAAGTCAGCTTAAAACAGGTCTGGACTGAGGTTCCTCCATCTCTTCTTTCACACCACATGAATAAGTAGAACAGAACAAAGCCATTATTTTTCTTTATGGGCAGCTGCTGACTCTGCAGCATCACACACTGCTCAGATTTTCTTCCAGGTTAAATAACAAAGGTTTAGATAAGTTAAACTCCACTGAGGTCAAGCAGTGGATGTGAAAGTTATGACCATGATAATTAATTAATCCAATAAAGAAAAATGGCATCAATTTTATAAACAGTTCAATGTGTCAGTAAGACACACATTTTCTCAAACTCAAAACTTGAAGTTGCCTGAGGCCAACGTATTTAAAGCTCTTGATTTTATACAGCATCAGGCCCAATTGTCAAGCAGCACGTGGGGAAAATTTCCAGACTCCCTATTCCACATGGTCAGTCCGACTGACCAGATATGATACATTCAGATATTAGAGTCATATATAGACTCAGATATGTTCTTTTATTATTAAACAGCTGCATGTTCTGAAGTTTATTCTAATAACAAAAATGAACAGGGGGACTGATCACATTTGCACACATGCTGCTTTCAGTGCCTTCGGTTAGGGTTGGTCCGAGTGCATAGTTTCATATATTGTTATCATATAGACCGAGTATGCTCCATGATATGGTCCAGCTAAGGAAAGTGACAGCTGATGATGCTGGTGGGGGTGTTGGGCTCTGAGATGACCCCTGTCTCATCTGAGGTGTCACTTGCATAAAACACAGTAGGGACATAACACTGTTTAGTTAGTAGTTGTTTCATTGTACATCTCATGTCATGCAACACATTTTTAATTTTCCTGAAATTTCTTTGTAACTTTATTGATAGAATAGGTTGTGTCCCTTTACATTAGTGAGGACAGGCTGAGGACCTGCAGGGGAGACGTTCAACTGCTGCAGCAGCAACGACCCCACTGAACACAGCAACTAAAACAGAAACATTTTTTAATAAGTGTAAAGAACTTGAATGCATTTGATTTTAAACAAGGGAACACAAATCACACAAACTACCTGAGGACATGTACACGGTGTTATAAATCAGAATATTTTTGTGCGTATTAGCTGTCTGTGTTTCATACGTACACAAACTTTTGGAGTGAATCCTACGTACAGTTTTAGAAATGAGGCCCCAGATCTTATCTCTTATCCAGAGATATGTTGCTGTGCTGTTGTTGTGCTCATGGGGTGCGTCCTAACTGTGGTCAGGTCACTGTCCAGTGAAATATCAGACTGCACCCCCAACAGAGAAAACTCTCCATTGACGGCTGAAGAGCACTCACCCATGTATGTTGTTTTGACAGTCTGGCCCCCTTCTGTGGCTTTAATAGTGAGTGTGGCAGCAGTCATTTATTGGTGTCCATTTTCAGATTTTTTTTTTCAAAAGTTCTTTTCTCGGTACATGCATCGCATTGGTGATTGCTCTGAACTTTTCAGGATTGGTGACTCCATTGCTCACTCTTGAGCAGTTCCAGCAAGTAAAGTTTCTTCCTCTGCTGCCTGTCAGTGGCTTTAAAACATACCAAAACATACCACGATACTTGCCCTTATATGGTTTTATTTCCTTATTCCGATTGAAACTTGCCTCGCATGCTCGTCCAATTTAAGATAAAATGCAATTTATCTAAAATTAGAGTAGGATGAGCAATAAGAAGAGACTTGGCTCTCAGAGCATGTTTCATGAATGTCATGGATGATTTCCTCTTATTGCCTTGTGCAAGCACAAATGTAAGGGGATAAATAAGAAAACACTCATGCATGATGCTCATTGTTGCTGGGCTTATTGTGATTTCACTCATTACAGTAAAAGGCTGTCATGAAGAATGAAACACATTGATAAATTCAGTTCAGCTTCTAGTACAGCATACAGCATACAATTATCTTAATTTACCCTCTTAATTTACCCTGGATTGTGACAATGTCAGATAATGTTCCCATCACTTGAAGAAGATTAACAGAAAACAAGACTATAAAGATACTAAACATTTTATTGATGTTTGGGTTTTTTTGTTTAGTTTTTTTTTAACAGTTTCTTTGGAAAGCAGGTTGATTAGTTGCATATAGTCTGGTCTGCAGCACCCCAATTAGAAGTTTTGCTTTCTGTAATTCTAATCATTCTACACTATACCTCCTGGCTGTCTACAAGGTGTCCAAAAAAGTCCTGCAGAAAATGATCAGCAAATCAGAAGTTGGGTTCAGTCCTGCTCACTGAATGGACGCAGGCCTGCTGATGACCAGAGGTGAACAGATGTTCATTTACAGCTGATAGGTAATATGTGAAACTCACCGCAGACAGATGGGTTCTTCTCATTTCTACCAAAATATATTCATCTGTGAGGATGAAAGGGTTAGGGTTAGGGTCGTATTACCTGATGGTGTGTTCTTGTGTTGAGCAGACCTGCCAATCATCATTTTTTTTCAAAGCTGACAAACAAGAGCATCATTTGTTGTGTGAACATCTGTATATATTAAACATGTACAAAGTCACAAAATCACAAAAGGGTGATGGAGCTACTTCAAGTAAAAATGGCTGCTCTTCCTCAGCACCACTTTGACTTCCACATGGAAACATAACTGAAAATGTACAGTGTTAACTATTCTGATGTTGTATCTGTGTCCCCCTGAGACAGTTCATGTCAGATGAGCAGCAGATATTTAATATACAGACAGGGCTCCAATGCAGTTTTCCATTGTTTCCAACAGTGGCCACAGTTTTCTTGCCAATGTCACTGTGCTGCCCAAAAGAAAGGAGGGACCATCTTTTAATTCCTCTGTAGTTTGATATTCAGAACATCTATTCTGAGTGGAATATCATTCACATCCCGGTGTCTATAGTGCCATTAAATGCCTTCTGTCTGGGACATTTCCTCTTTCTCAGCTTGGTCATCCACATATCTGTCTGTCTGCCCCCTCGTCTGCTCTCCTGCTGATACTTGCTCTGTGTCTCTGTCTCTGTCTCTGCACGTCTGCCTGTCTCTCTCAGGACTGAACACTGACAAGTTGAGATGTTGAAACTGTCAGACGACGATGTCCTCAAAGACAGAGTGACAACACACCGTCGGGCACTGAACACATCAGTCAGGCTCAGGCAGGATATGAATGTGAACACACGCAGTCGCACCCCGTCACTCATTAATTAATGCTTTTAAATTAATTCATGTAGTTAAGCAAGGTGACGCTGTTGTCATAATGTGTCATAAATTTCTTGCTTCATTTCTGGTGTGTGCTCGTGTTTGTCAGGGCTGATAATCCCCACTTGAGGAAATCTTGTTTTCTATGACAGGCTCTCCCAATGACGCGCTCTCCCTCATTCTTTACCTCTTCTTTTCTATCACAGTTTTGAGACAAAAAAGTAAATCAAGATTAGGTATTAAACCCAGTAACTACTTGTTACATCAGATTTCACAGTTTCTTTTCATGTTTCATTTTAAAAAGCTCAACATATTCTTAGGTTTTCTCTGCACATATTCTGAGATAAATCACAGGATCCTGGCTCTGGTAGGGCCGTAAGGTTTTAAAGTGCTGAGGTAAAAAAATGGAGCTGGACTGGCTGTTCCTTTCTCTGATTCTATTTATTCATCTCTTCTGCCAAAGTGCATTAAATTATTTTTGTAAAATACACTTAAACATAATACACCTTCTTTCTTCTTTCTTGTATTTGAATTTTCATCGTTTTGAATTTGAATAAAAGAAAATGTCTCAAACAGTACATAAACGTATGGAAAATGTGTCATTTATTCATATTTGATATTTCATAATACTGTATTGTCTATTAAACTGAAGATCCCACTTCACACCATGATTGTTTGGACAGAGCCAAGTTAGTTCTCACCCCATTTACAGTCTGAGAGCTCTGCTAAAATATGCAGCTGCTC
>JBAJHX010000053.1:23335684-23357467 GCA_037176925.1 Amniataba percoides | reverse complement strand
TATCTATCTATCTATCTATCTATCTATCTATCTATCTATCTATCTATCTATCTATCTATCTATCTATCTATCTTTATGGTCTAATTGCAGCAATTACAGCAGCGCATCTCTCTGTCGCAGGTAGTTCTAGCAATCATTTGAAGAATGTTTAGGGTCATTGTCCTCTTGGAAAATGTGAACTCATTCCCACCAGAATGCTGTGGTATATTTTCTTATCCATGCTGCCATTCATTTTCACTGTCATCTGTTCTTGAGGCTGAAATGGCAGCTCACACCATAATACCCCCACTCGTTTATATCTCCCCATCCCTCCACTGAACATACACTCTTCACATGTTGCCAGACTGTTCAAACTCTTCAGTCCACAACACTTTATAGCAATCTTCCTTTGTCCATTTCTTGTGTTCTTTTGCAAGTTTCACGTTTCACCCTATTTTTCTGTTTTTGTAGTGTTTTTTTTTTTGCTGCTATTCTGCCAACAAGTCCCTCTTCTCCCAGTTTCCAACGCACAGTTCTTGTGCCATTGCACCGTTAGTCATTGTAGCACTGGTCTCGTCACGCAGCTCTCCACTACCTACTTCTACCACTCCCTTTTTGGTTGTGGTGGGAACTGGTGGCATCATACTGGTCTAAAGTGTACTTTGCAGTGCTTTGACTGCATCTTCTATGGCTGTGTGTCAGTAACTCCAACCAGCATCAAAACAGGCCTTTATTCAAACACGCTGCTCACTAGTCAGCTCCTTCTTCACCTTAGCCACATTCAAAGAAGAACAATATGTGCTTCAAGACAACTTTCAGAGCCTCTGAATTTATACCAATTGATGATGTGGCCTCAGTGAAAATTGATGTGATGTCATTCAATGAGCAGGATGGGCCTTGCATATAAAATATTGTCCTTAGACTCTTAATTCACCATCAACTGAACCACTATCACACCGGATATATATACATATATTTATTAATATACAAGAACTTGGACTTGTAAAGGCTTGTCTGGTGTAAGGACAAAATATAAAGATAGCATTGTTGGAAAACAACAGCGAAACTTAAAGGAAGGGAAGGAGTGGTGGGTGGGTTAAGAAGTAGCAGCAGATGGATGGCAAGACCTTGGCTTCAACCAGAGCCTAACACAAAATGAAAATAAATACTTGCATATAGGACATGCGTTCTCTCTCGCTCAGCTGTAAGAATAGCATTGTTGATCTGAGTGGATGTAAATTCCATTGTGATGAATAGCTGCATTGATTCAGGCCATCGTTACCACCTGCTGGATGCCACTCTTTTTTATGGTTCCAATCATTTATTGTTATTTGCTATGAGGGAAGGGCTGCTTCCACTAAACACCACCATTCTTCTACATTTACTGCTTCAGGAATGGGATACACAAGCCATTCATTCATTCGTTCACTTTTTCTTTTTCTATGCATAATTTCCAGTTCGCTCCTATTCCTTCCATCCTTCCCATTGTACTTTTCTTCTTTCTTCTATTCATCTGGTCTTTGTTACAGAAACCCATGGAAGAAAAGTGCCCAAGAAAAGTGGCAGCTCAGACATAACACAGTAAGATCAAATTATGAACAAATATCTACACTGAATTGCAGCCGCCTCCTGTGCTGCACAAGTGTTGTTGTTGTGCAGGTTTTGTGCTGTGCCCTGACAATGAACCGGATCAGAATCTGACCCCACTGACTGCACAAGTTTCCTGGATGCTGGATGTTAGCTTTAGGGCAAACCATAGTATTATGTTAACCCAATTTACATTACAACTACATGGAATTTATTCATGAGTGCTCCAGATATTATGTGTATTTTGCATATTATGTATATCTCTAATTATATTCTAACCAGTGAGGCTGAAATTGAATGGAGCCTCCAATAACAATATTTACACAACATAATTACAATGAAGTTTAGACTGAAATGTGAATTCCAGATATTATACAAATTACAATTACTGCAATGTAGACTGTTGTCACCAGAAGAACAGCGTCAATAATTTATTCAAATACTTGAAATGACCCATGTTTCCATTATCGTAACAATGACCTCATGCATCTGTGTCAATTATGATACTCAGGATGTAGCCTGGCATTAAATAGTGCCAAAACCTCTTATGAGAAGAAGGTTGGCATGGGTAGATGGCACGACAAAGTGTATGCAAGTCTACTGCTGCCATGCACACTAGAATTTTCTGACTGATTTTATTCAAATAGTTGTCTTCGCCTAAATCCAACTACTGTAAACCATAATCCTTAATCCTGTACAGCCTGAATCGTGAAATAATTGCCAGATTTTTTAAAAACTGTAGTGTTTATAAAACCTTTTGACAAATAAAAACAGAAAAAAATAAATATCAGTTTGCGTTTTTTAATGTGTACACTTTTAGCTACATTTGTCATTTTTATTCATTTTTTGGTTATTGGTACACATCAAGTTTTTCAGGGAAAAAATATCACACTGATTATGTTGAATTCTCAAAAACTTCTGCATCAAACATGATGGTGTTAAAGGATTAATTCATCAAAGAGGGACATCAAATTATATGCATCACTTCTGCAACAAGTGCAGCACAAAGCTCATCAAAGAAGAAAATGGTCATGTGTCAGTTTGGAATCAATATTTTAACGTTTACACTGGATCAAATGTCTATTTGTAATGTTAGAGGGATCACTGGTATCGACAAGCCCACAGAGATTCATCACCAGCTCTGCATCTCCGCTCGGTGAGCAGCTCAGCGTCTCTTAACTCACTGTTTTGATTTAACGGCCTGGGAGCAGCTGTTGTCTCTGAAAAAGCTCTAAAAACGACTATGCACTACCTGCCCAGCAGCAAATGACACACACAGTTAGAGATTAGCTGGTGAACATAGTGGAGCATTTAGAAAGGCCAGACGTCCCCCACAAGAGTCAGTGGGAACCAGAAACCTGCAAATATTACTCACTTACATTCATCAGGTGGACACAAACAGAAAAAATGATCATGTTCTGTGTCTGCTCTTTGTGCAATTGTTAAGTTTATCAACTATACAATGTCTTTTATTAGGTCAGTGGAAAGCTAATTGTGTTTCCAATATAACTGTGTAGTTTTTCAAGCTGCTGCCAAGTGGCCAAAAGGTTTACTACATTACTGCAGCTAAAGGCTGCATATGACATTCAGAACCAGCAGTTGTCACTCACTCAACAGAAACCAAAGAAACACAGCTGACTGGAGGGTTTCTCATACAGATGACTAAACTCTGAACCACTCATCTGGGAACACAGTCTATGAGAAGATTTTTTTAACTTACACATGAATGAAGTTTAGCAGACAGACTACCGTATTTTTCGGACCATAAGGCGCGCCGGATTATGAGGCGCACTGTCCATGCAACATCAATGAGCGGTCTATTTTCAAACATAAAGCGCACCGGACTATAAGGCGCATTACACACAGTACGTATTACTCCGCAAGGCTCCTGACTACGGTGGCCGTGATGCTCACAAACACAATCCATCTAGCAGCGCAGCTTCGTAGCTTACCAAAGTCGTACTAAAACATTTTGACAGATTTTTGAGTGCCGTGTGCCACATAAAATCGATTCGAGATCAGTAAGTATAACCAGAATTTATATATAAGATGCACCAGATTATAAGGCGCACTGTCGATTTTTGAGAAAATTTAAGGATTGTAAGTGTGCCTTATAGTGCAAAAAATACGCTACGCAGATGTTGGAGGGATTAGCATCAGACTGTATTGTTAAATGGCCTGTCAAACTTTTCTGAGCCACTGAGTCACTCACACAGGCTAACACTGTGCCTGGCAGCAGAATTTCAAACACACACACACACACACACACGAAATCATACTGGAATTGAATTCTGATTTTTGCTTCGAGGAGGCGTCGTCTCCCCTGTGAAAAGGCCACGTGCAGCTGGCAGCAGCAGGCTGTCATCTTCAGACTGGCAGGAACCTCTGTGTTACAGTAAATGTGGAGCTGGAGCCACAAACTGTTTGACACTTTATTTTACTCTGTATTTGTACAGTGGATTAAACAAAGAAGCCAGAATGGGATCATGTGTGACCTTTAAAGGTGCTGCTTGTTCCCCAAGTTGTTGTGCTCAGCTTCATATTTACTGTTTCAATCTTTTTATCTAAAACATGAATAAGTATATCAAAAATGTCAGGAAAGGTGAATGAGGTATAAACAAATGGAGTATGTATCATTCCTTTTGTGCAACAGTAACATTTAACCTCATGACTTTGGAAAAGAAATGATTTTTAATGTTTTTTGCATTCGGCATATCAGCCAATCTCAGTTGCTCAGACATGAACTGTGAAGGCCCACACATACACAGTGATCACAAAATGTTAAGATTTTCTCAGATATTTAAAAACTCCAACAGGATGGAACAGTGTAAAGACAGAGTGTAAATAATTTGTCTTATTAGGTTTTATTTCATTAGAATTGAACCCTGACACCACTGCATTCAGAGACGTCAGCTGATCTCTGTGGGGTTCAGTGAGCCGGGCCGGGAGGAGGTGATGAATGTTAAAACAGCCTCCAGCCATGAGCTCCTGTCGATGACTCCACAGAGCTCGCCCATTATTTCCAGATAATGCTTCCTCATGATGATCTTTTTTCTGGAGTGCACCAGTCCATTTTCAGCAACACCGCCCTACAGCATAAAGCTTCATAGTTTTTGTCAACAGAGTACATATCACTGTGGCCAAGGAGTTTGATTCTTGTCTCATCAGGTCAGAGATCCCTCTTGCTTATGTCAGCAAGACATGAGCAGTGAGTGTCACATGATCATCTGCAGACTTTTTCTTTGATGTAGACACACTGGTGCCTCGTGTCTCCAACATCGTCCT
The DNA here is from genome assembly GCA_037176925.1 of Amniataba percoides. Classification (NCBI taxonomy): domain Eukaryota; kingdom Metazoa; phylum Chordata; class Actinopteri; order Centrarchiformes; family Terapontidae; genus Amniataba; species Amniataba percoides. The sequence goes on along the minus strand of JBAJHX010000053.1, from coordinate 23,352,616 downwards.
CATAATCTGTTTGAGTTTTAAAATCTTGAGTGTAAATATGGTGTGTGAATATACAGCAACTGTTGCCTAATTACATCATCTGGCCATAGACATTTTATGCACATACTACAGTGGGAGAAGACTGAGAAAACCAACATGTTGGTTCACTGACAGGTAGACCGGGACTGCATCCAAATCCACATGTAAATGTTCAGAAGCTGTGGATGCAGACAAAGAGGCATCATGACTAAATTTCATGAGACACTGCAAATGTAAGTAGACCTTTGAATGCTGGTTGGAATATAAAATATTTTTACTTCATTTTGAAATATTTCTCAATGGACTAATTACATCAACCACAAGGGGGCAGTGTCATACCAGATATGTTCCTCCAGTCTGTCTCTGTACTTATTTACCCACTTAGTGTGTGTGAGTGTGTGCGCGCGCGCGTGTGTGTGTGTGTGTGTGTGTGTGTCTCAACAGTGACTCAATTCAAGGAAATGAACATGGCCTCCTTTGAATTTTGGCTTTAATAAATAATCATTAAAAGATATTTACCCTTTTGTACATAGACTGAAGTGCTTTTGTATGCAATCTAATAAAATTAATAGAATTCGATCTAGTACATTCATATAATACAGTATAATCTAATGAAATATGTTGAAATGTAATACAAACTATATTATAAACCAAAACACACTGTATTAAGCATGTCATTGACGCAGCCTCCGAGTGTTAAACAGAGCAGAACCTTAACAGTTCGACCTCACTGAGCACTAATTTAGTCTGCTTTGTTTTTTCATTAACAAAGGTTAGTTGATATCAATGTTCATTTAGCTGCAGCTTTCTGTGAACAGTACTGAGTAAGAGGAACAGTTTCTTGTGTTCACCAGAGGGAGTGACATGAGTCCAGGTGTCTGACTTTCACTCATTGAAAATTCTGATGAATAAAAGAAACATGTTGGTCCAATGAGATTAAGATATTTCAAAACAATGATTCTGGCATGCTCTGAAGGAGTGAGGTTGTTGAAGCAAACAGATTTCATGCAGAAATAATATTTTCACCCATTCTTGATGTCAAGTGTCTATAATTTTAAATATATGTACATTTATGTGTTAAGTCGAAGAGGACAGGATGAGTCATTGCAACTATGGTCATCAGACCCCACTGAGCATTTCTCAGAAGGCTAGTTACCTTAAAACATCAATTTTGTCACTAACTACTCTCACAGGTTAAGTAATATTACTGTGCCTATGTTTTATATTCAAGTTCCATGTAGATTATCTGTAAAAAATACTAAAAGTATTTTTGCACTCAGTTAAAACACAAACTTTGAGGGAAGCAGTGGGTACAGAAAATAGCAACTGTTGCTGGTGTTACATGTATATGTTATATATTATGTGATAATACCACAGAGACGTGAACCATTTGTTCGACAGAATTCCCATTCATCACCATTTAGTTAAACCTTTTGACAAGAATTCAAACAACCAATCAGAGCCAGGAGGAGTGGGTGATGGCGTCAGTCTGTGCTCCGTCACAGCTCACCTCCCCCTGCCTGCTCTGACTTGGTCAAGCTCTGTCTCTTTAGTGAGTAGATGGATTGGTGAACAAACAACCACCAAACCACCAAGCAATGAGAAAGCTGCCCATCACTGCCTGTCTGACAACAGTTTACACAACAAATACAGGTAAACAGAGGAGGGACGATGAAGAAAAGCAGGCTAAAATAAAGAATTAGACCGAGTGAACCTGCAGGAAGGGGCTTTGGAGGCGAGCTGGGGCGCAGCACAGAGAGGCGGGGAGGGAGGGACCAGGAAGTTTTGTACGTTCAGTTTTTCAGACTAAATCCCCTCTTCTCTCCATCCTACCAACTTCAGCTTTAAACCACCATATTTCAGACAGCAGGGACAGTTTTCTTGTGGAGGTAGTCATGGATTATCTTAGTGAACAGTACCTTTGTAGTCACAGTCCCAAAGGTCATTTTTACGCAGAGCTCTTGATGTGGTTGACCGACCTTCACTCTCACCAGCTCTTTCACAGTGCTCCAGTGACGGGGACTGTGCTTCTTATTATTAATCCACTTTGATTTCTCTTTTTACCCTGTGCTGGCTTTGATTAAACTGATGAATTGAACCAACATTTGGTTCACCATCCCAACTGCTTGTCCTTTACCACCGTGTAAAATGTTTGTTGTACTCTGAAGAGGCAAGACTGTGCCAGGGAAATATTTTGTCACAAATGTGCATTAGATTTGTATATTTTGGGGTCTATTATTTTGTGTCCTGTGGAGACGGATGTTGCTGACAGGTCCAGTCTGTCGAAATGCACAAAGTGAGGCTCTGCTCTGAGGTGGTGCAGGGACATGTGGAAGTTTCTGCGCCCGTGATGTCTTTTGATGGGGCACATGTCATTCGGGGTAATGCGTCAGTTGGTGGTTGTCTGGTGTCCTGCCCTGCTCCCCCTCCTGTGGTTTCTCAGTCCTCCTTCATGTAGCTTGATGTACAAATGATGTTTTTTCTTGCAGGCTCTCTTTTTTTCCAGGTTGATGTGAGCGATGAGCCATGTTGATCCTGTCCCTGAAGGTGGTGACTCTGAACCATTTACATTTTCCCTGTCTCATTAGCCCGTGTCCCACAATGACCTGGAACAACAGGCTGATCCATCATGGAGGAGTTGTTGGATACCAGCCTGTATATGATTCCAGCCATTAGCTATGTGTGTGCAGCAGGACTGTACTTACAGTAGTTTGTGAGAATGGATGAGCTTTTTATGCCCTCACATTTAAAACTCAAAACTTCTACCTCTTAACTCAGTGGGATTGACTTAGCAACGCCACTGTCGAGTGTTTATAATGGTATGGTTTCAGTCAAAGCAAAACACAAGTAAACTGTAATAAAAATTCTCATTCTGAGAAATGGGGCTATTTGCTTTCTTGCTGAGAGTTAGATGAGAAGATTAGTTTCACACCTGCATCAGTCGTTAAGTACAAAGCTGCAGTCTGTATTTAGGCACAATTTTGATAGAGTACTTGTATTTTACCTGATTATTTCCATTTTCTACAACTTCATACTTCTACTCCACTAAAGTTAGCAGGGAAATATACTAAGTGTTTACTCCTCTCCATTTATTTGGTAACTTTCAAGTTAAGTCTGCATATACACATTACTGAGAACCTTCAGGCATTGCAACCTTTTTCCTCGACCTCCCCCAGATCTCTGAGACTTTTGCTCCTTTCCCATGGTGCTCTCTGTTTCCTCGCCTGGTCCTTCTTGACCACCTCGATTCAGACCAGGACGACAGCAAGAAGAATGCAAACAGCAATTTAGAAAAACACTACGCATGATGGTCCGGGTATCTGCTAGTATGGGCTAAACTCCCTCACAGTGATTTGGACTTAATTTTAGGCATGATGGAATGGTGACAAAAGTAATTTGGAAATAACATGTAACATGAGTATTAAGTTAACACTAAAATGAAATTCAATGATAAAATGCAAAAATAACAAACTACACATGAAGGCCAGCTGACTTTTAGAGCATGATGAGGATGGACATGAACAATTTTACTTCCTCCACAGTGGAACTGATTGACTTGATCACCTCTCTGAGAAAGAAATGAACCTTTCCTGTTGTCCACAGGTTCTCTGGGTCATAAAACAGCCCCCACCAGGACTCGCAGAGGACATGGAAATTAAGTGACAACAGACCAATTTACCACCAGACTAATCAGATAAAAGGAAGACTCACCCTCTCCAGGAGATGATCAGAGAAAGTTCACAGCACTCTGAAGTCAGAAACAAAAGATCAGAGCTTGCAATGGTCCAATGATCTGTACACATATTGTGATTTCATGTTTGTCTAACAATACAGGAATAATACTTTTTATTCAATATGCTGATTTTAATCCAGGTACAATAGAGGAAGAATGAATAGAAACTAAATTAAAGCAGAAATATGGCAGTGATTATATGTTGATGATGTGTGTAAACAGATATCAATATGTGTAACTTTAGAATATTATACATGTCTAAATATAGTATTATTGAAATAATGTTAACTAGTGTTGCATACTGCAGCTACTGTTTGAAGTTAGGTTGAAGTCCACTTGTAATAATAATGTGTATATCATGTAAATAGTATGTACAGGACATTCAAGCCATTATTGTCTGTTTTCAGGATAAAACTGCAGATATTAGGGTAGATTTCTCTAGTGACCAGCTCAAGGCTCTGTGGTAATCATGCTGTGTAATTAGCATCTTGATATGCCACACCCCTCAGGTCTCTGGATTATTTTGGTAAAGGAGAAAAGCTCACCAACATGGAGAGAAATGAATCTTTTGTGTGCATAGAAAGAATTCTTTGATCTTTTATTTGAACTTTTGAAACATGAGAGCAAAAACAAGAGCAAGAAGTGCTGCATTTATATTTTTATTCTGTGTGCATTTAATTTATAAAAATGTTTTATTAAACCTTTATTCGACTGGAAAAGGTCTCATTGAGATTAAAAGTCCCTTTTTAAAGGGAGTTACCATATGCGGAAGGAGGAATAAATGATTAAAAAATCCTCCAATATTAACCATCTGTCTGGCACTGCAGAGGGATGGTGAAAGCAGAGGGCATCCCTCTATTACGGTTCTTGTCCAGGGGCTGGAATTCGCCAAGTGCTCTCTGCTGAGGTGTGCCAGAAGAGTCATAAATGGATATAAGCACCTTGCTGAAAGACTGCCCTTAAGTTAGGTCCAGCCTGCAGAGCAGCATGTGTTTGAGTCTATCAAAAACACTCAAGCCTTTAATCGTATTAGCTCGGCATACAGGAAGGCCTGTCAGATGAAAAAGGACTCTACCGGTTACTACTGTGACCTCACCCTCAGTGTGAGCAGGGCAGGAACACTCTCTAATGTTAAGAGGAATTTTAATCCTCTAATCAAGACGTGAGGTTATGTTTTACTAGGGGAGGTTAGTTTTTACTCAGACAGACTGAGTATCTTCAAAGCTGTGTTGATAATGTGCTGCATGCTCTGTGAGCCAATGGGGTTTGAGCGTGATGTAAACTTTCACTTATTTAACCTTAGCGGTCTACCAAAATATAAGAAATAACAACAGGAAGCTCGCCTCCCCAAATCGCTTTATTTCGGAGCATCTTTTTTTTTTCCCCCTAAATTTATATTTTTCGTTTGTTTAAGTAGCCAGGCCGTGGCCTTGTCATGTTAACAGGTAAAATTTTGTGAAGAGACTGTATAGTTCTACGATCTAATGCCATGTTACTTGCATGTGGTGTTTCTATATTTGTAAGGGTGTTATTGTTTCTCAGCAGGGGACGATTAAAAGAAACATTACAACATTTTTTCTGTTTCTTTTTTGTCACATTCTCTTTTTTTTTGCATACAATCATTTGTTCATGTGTACACGTGTCCCCCCTACTCCCGAACATCAGGGAACGCAGTGTAATTCAGGACAGTGACCTCGAGGGTAACATGACAATAATGGCATTATCAAACATTGAATGAGTTTTGGTTCTCTGTCATTATTTGTTCATTCATTACATGGATGCCTGGATTTTTTGTTGTTGGTGCTTTGGCTCTAGAAAAGTGCTTTACAATCAAAATGTATTCTTATGAAAACAAAGATACAATCACACATGCAAAATGTCATCTAACAAAACACTGTCGCTGAAATAGAGTAAACTAAACCAGTCAGATAATAATTTGTGTGACTGCACTCAATGTGAGTGATCAGAAACCCTGACATGTCTAGTTAAATGTAAAAATGCTGTATGAGATAAATGCAGGCAGATGGTATCTGTGGACTCATTCAGTGACACAAGTGGAACAGAGTGAATGTGAGACAGCATCTCATTCTTGCTCTTTGTCTTTGGCATCACTTTCCCTCCCTCTCTGCCTTCTGTAAGGGTTTGGATGACTTTGGCCTATATCATCCATGTGTCGCCTTGTATCACAGAGGTTGATGTACAAATGCACTTTCAGATGTGTCAGTTTGTTCTCAAATAGCGTCTGGCCATTTTTAAATGTCAAAGTGTTTTCCAGAATTCAGTCCATAGAAATATCGTTAGTTAGATCCAACATTCATTGTACTTAAACAGTAGCAGGTTTAGAAATCTCTCTCTGGTATTCTCTCTTTCAGGGAAACCAGAGTGAAAGTTCAGATTAAGATTACAGGACTGAATATTTCATAAACATTTGTATGCGAAAGAGCCTGTTTTTAGTTCAATGCCAAAACAATAAATTAGCACTTGGCCTGTGGATGTTTTCACTTTAAACAGTAAAAGAGACAAAAGGGGTCCATTTTCAAATGCTAAAAATAATACAAGTATCAAAAATAAACATAAAATACAAACATATACACACACATATTTTATACTCTATATAAGTGCATATGCATTGGAATAGATCCACAGTAAAATATGGTAAACTCTGTAAATATCAGGGTCCATCCACCTCACAGTTCTTTGGGTCACTAGAACAAAGAAAGAAACTCTGAATAATGTTGTCTGGCCGAGTCTGGCATTTCAGCTTATATCTCCTCTTATTACAAGCTGTGATCAACTGACCATTGTTGCTGTATAACTGCACATTCAAATGATCTGTTTTATATATTTTCCTTATGTCCAATCTGGGGATGATTTTCCTCTTGCGGCTGTGTTCAGAGAGGTTGGATGGTTCTGTGGATCTTAAACTTCCTTGCAGCTTTCACAGGAACATCGAGCTGCTTGGAGTCTTGCAGACCTAAACCTTTTCTTTCTCATCTCCTCAGACAACTCAGTCAACCCTTTGCTTTCTATGTTTCATGTCCACGTATAGTGTGTGATACTAATTAGCACAACTAACTGATTTGAAATATCACTAGAAATCCAATTATTTATTATCTGTCAAACAAAAAATTAGTCCAGGCCATTTAAGAATGTCTTGGTAGAAAAGCAACAATTAATCTTTTTTTTTATAGCTAGCTTTTATATGACATACCCATTGTGTATAAATTTACCTGCAACAGTAGCTCTTAATGTAACAACAACAATTTCCTCTGGGATGAATAAAGTTGTCGTATTCGTAAATCACTTTAAACACAGGAAACACGTGTGTGATGCCTATTCTGCTCAGCTGTGTACATACACTGAAACATTGTTAGTAGCATGTTTCCTCCACTGAGCATCAGACTAATTTTGATTCAATTATATAAACAATAGGCCAACCTGTGCAGTACCCATGGTCATGAAAAAAGAAATAAAAACTAAATCATAAATATAAAGACTTTCTCCTGACATGTTCATATGTTAGAGTGGAAATTTCCTTCTCCACTCCACACAACTCCACATCTGTGGGGGTTTTGGAGCGCCGTGTTAGACAGCGCTCTCCACCACCATCATCAAAACACAGAAGGAGGGACTATTTTTTGGAAGAATGCTGTTCATTATTTCTGTGTGTAGGAGGGCAGTGCGTGAGTGTGTGGAGTCGAGCAATAACCTTGCCAAAAGGCAGTTTAAAGATGCTATCTGATTAGACATGACTAGACTCCCTGACCTAAACACACACACACACACACGCACACACACACACACACACACACACGTTCATTTCCTGAAGACTAACCCCTAAGCCTAAAACCCTTACTTGCCTAAACCTAACCTTAATCATGTAATCTAACCCTGGCCCATCAAATATATCCCCAAAGCAGGTACATATACACAAACATACAAACACACACACACACACACACACACACACACACACAGCAAAAGCCACCAGTCTCCACATCCTACACCCCTACATGTTTTAAAAGTGGATAAATAAAACAGAGGAGGTGGAACAGAGTTTATCCACAGCCAAAAGAAGCTGCTTTAATTATGGAGGGAAATGCACTTTTATTTATTGTAATCTGGTAAGTGGAATGACTTTGACAAATGGCACCATTTTCAGAGCTAGGTAGATATACATTGTGTGTATGCATGTGTGTAGGTGTGTGTGTGTTGTAAGTAATTTGCAAATTGGTTCCAATCAGGCAGATTACAGTGAGCAGGTGGCCATCTGGAGGCCGTTTGTCCATGCACGTATCACAACACGCCGAACCCTTTCTCAGCCCTTTATCAACAAGGCAGCCGTCCTCCTGAGGAGGAAATCTAGGAAGTCATTACACACCAGCCAATATCTTAACCTTGTAAGAGAGTGTGCAGGTCTTTAAAAAATAACTTGTAAGGAGCTTGTAAGTAGAAGAAAGAAAGAAACGGAGCTGTGAGGTGTGGCAGTAGAGTGAAAGTGTTTGGAGCCGTTTGTTCCAAGTATTCATTTCCAATATAACATTATATTTGAAATCTTCCTTAACACAGAATCTCCAGGATAATATGAAGACATGTTTTGATATTTTGATGAGTTGAAATGGATGAGAAATTATCAAACAGCCTTTTCAAAATGCTGTTTTATAAAGAGACAAAATATTGGTGATAAAATTCTGAACAAAGATCACCCATCATTCTGCTTTTTACCTGTGTAAATATTCTTAATACTTCCCTCAACACTGGTCAGCTGTCTTGATTATGATGACCTCCTGACCTTTCCTTCAACTCCACCACTAAGGCAGCATTCTCATAGAGTATCAAAATCTGACATACTCACCACATTGAAGTAGAAGTAGGAAAAAATGTTTTTAGTCCTATTTGCTAAAATTGCTAAAATTTCCTGACAGTAGAACATGAGACAGATAATCTGTGATAAAATCAGCCTAATCTGGCTCCACCTGCTGTCTCTAAGCTCATTGGACAAGAATCCACCACACCTGAATCCAACCAACCAATCACAACTGAGGATCTGATGGAACTGGGTCACTGCTCCTGTACTCTGCTCCACCGTGCACAAGCTAACTTGAAGGATGTAATGACAGATAAACAACAACAAAACGACCAAGCAACGAGAAAACAACAAACAACAAACAACAAAAGCAGAGCAATGAAGACAAGTGTGCTAAAAAGACAGAATTAGTGACGATGAGAAGAGGGGCTTTGAATGTGAGCCGGAGTGCACTGTAGAGAGAGGGCAGAGAGAAGCTGGAGTATGTACTCGCTCTAATTTTCAAAATAAGAGTACTTTCAGTCTGGAACTTACCGACTGGTGCTTTAGTGCTCCACAGATGACCCGCCGCGTTTCCTGCAGAGCCAAACTGTTCGTCCCCACTGAGACTCTGAATGATAAAACCATAGTATGTTGTTTGTATCTTCCAACACTCTCTGTCTGTCTGCATGCTGTGTTGACAGCTGCTCTTGTCTGCCCATGCAACCTGACCAGTGGCTGAATAAAGAATCAGCTACCTCTGCACAGAATACAAAATGCTGCATGAGTGTGTGTGTGTGTTGTTCTGGAGAGGCAGTTGAATAAGACATTACATGAAGTCTCACTGTGTATACGTGTTTGTGCGTGTGTATAAAAGTACTATCAGGCAGTTTGTGTATATTTATTACTAGTGGGACTGGGATCAACACAACATAAAAAGTTGTGTTTCCTATTAATAATAATCTGAAGAGCAATCACAGGTTTTTATTTTCATTGTTTGAATGACCTGAGGTGATTCAGAAACCAATAACAGCAGTCTAGATAAGAGTTTGACTGATTTTCCCCTTTAATTAATGATCTCATGTCAACCAAAACACAAAAATGAGAAACATTACTTTAGTTTGAGGCTCTAGCTGTAATTCAGTCTGGAAAAACCTTCATCAAATTCCAAACATCCTGTTCTCATCGTAATCATCAGTATTGGAGAATGTTTGGTATCATCTGAGGTAATAAAGGTGCACTCAGTGTACAGAGACCGTTAAAGACAAAGACCACATTTTGACACCTTATCTAAATGAGATCCAAGTGTTCTGTAACAGTCTCATCCCTTTTCAGATGCTTTTCACTCCCTCACAGTCCTAGAAAACCGAAAATGCATGTCGTGTTTTAGAAAGAAAAGTAATAGAAGATGTGTAATATCACAAATTAAAAGTCTGGATGCAAAAGCACTAAATCAAGTTACCATCAAGTGCCTGCAGTTCATATCTTAAGAATTAAGCTAAGAATGAGGCCACAGTTCACCAGCCTTTGTGGATTTCTCTTAGAGATATGGAGAGTCCGCTTGCTCAGTTGCTATTTGTGGGGCTTCTTTGGGCCATGGCATACATGGAATACACTCTATTATAGTGAGGAATAATAAAGCCAGAGGAGCCTACTTTTTCATGGATTATCTGTCTCATGTACCACTGTCAGGACAAAGTGACAGTTTATTACTATTTTTTTAAGTAAGTTACCGGATATAATGTAAAAGACTTGTCCTTGAACTCACAGAAAATCACAGACTGTGCAGTTCCTCTCACCTCCACAAAACATTTTAGCATCTTTTGGCTCATTGTTTTGGTTTTATAGCTGCAATGTTACATTTAGCCTCACTCTCACTGCTCTCATCAGCCTTGTTTCCAGCAGTAAAGTGAAAGTGAAAGTGAACAGAAAACCTTGGATAAATCAAATTCATACTTACTTAGTGACAAACAGCAAACTGACAAAGTTAGCAGCTAGCTGGAGAAAAAAATGACCATGACATGACTCCAGCTGGATACTAATGTTTCTTTGCTGGATGTGAGGAAAAAAAAGAAATACCACTATGTGATGTGACTGTAGTACACATGTTAATAACACTACAATAACAGCATAAATGGAAGTATCTATATGTGATTAAAAATTACAACTGTACAGACAGGAAACAAATTAAAGAAACCCTGAATAAATGAAACTAACGAATGCAGATGCTTCACATATACAGAGCACAGTGCATCTGTGGTGCAGGAGGTGGACGTTGACCCTCTGTGACCAAGTGTCTGTTTTTATTCTGTGTTTTATAAAACTGTGTACTCCCTGGCGACACTCTCTCCCCCTGCTTCTCTACATGTCTGACCCGTTCACTGTCCTGCTCCTGTGCAACTTTGTGTGTGTGTGTTGGAGACAGAGTTTGTGTGTAGTCGGGGACAAAGATGATGGAGTTGTATAAGAGCATCTAGGATATCAAAGTAGTTCATTTTTCACCAAGTTTGTGTGTGTGTGTGTGTGTGCTTGTGTGTGTGTGAGTAACTGCAAAGTTTCCGGTTCAACAAAAGTTTCCAGGTATTTCAATGTAATACGTCAAACTGACTTTGAAACCTGAGAACTGGGTGTGCGTACACACACACACACACACACACACACACACACACACACACACACACACACACACACACACACACACACACACACTCACACACACACTCACACTCACACTCACACTCACACTCACACACACTCTCAACAGACATAAGCAACAGAAGTGCAGACCTGTAAGTGGTGTTATTTGTCAGTGATTTAGTGTGGCCTTCTGCACTCAGTGTAGTTCAATATACAGACCAGGTCCAGATCCCTGTTCTGGCCTGCACTGCTCTTCAGCCCCCCCCCCCACCACTCTCTCTGTTCTTTGCTTGGGTCATCCACACCTCCTACCCCCATATGCACTTCTTCTCCCTCAAACTTTAAAACTGATTTCCCCGCCCCCACCCTCTCACCCCACTTAACCTTCATTCACTCTGTTGCCAGGTTGGGCAGGAATGTTAATGGAGGCTGTCGATGGGAACAGATTCGGAGGGTGACTGTGAGTTCCATGCAGGGCAGGCTGTAGTGACAGAGGCTCTGGCCCAGAGAGAGTTATGGTGTCTCGGGTGAGGAGAGCATCCTGCTCCCTTGGCCCTCTCAGCCCCTCCTGGTAACCTGAGCCTGAGTGTTTCTGAAGGCCATGCAAGACCTTGTGACTGGTCATCTTCAGCTCAAATAAACTTTTATGGCCACTTGTCATTCTCTGTCTCTGAGCACCCCTGTTTTTGTTCTCTGCGCCTCTTTTTCTCTCGTTTTTTTTAAAACCTCTTCCTCCCCTCATCCTCTCACTCCATATCGCTTTGAGATAACAAACAAGTGCAGTCATCACCCCATTTTCTTGAGTCAAGTTGGGATGCACAGTAAATTATACACAAAATGAAACTTATTTATAGCTTCTCCAGCCCTGTTTACCTTTCCCTAACCTTATGCCTTCACTCTAACCTGTGTTTCAAATTATCAGTCACTCTGGCCTTATCGGCAGAATCAGCATTCTGAGGTTACTGACGCCCTTTGCTTCTCTGGGATTTCTTTTATTTTCACAGGAAGAGAAATAATAGTGCCAAAAAAGTGCACTGCCCAAAACCAAGAGGTTGTCATTATGTCATGACTCATAAACACACTTTCTGACATCTAGATCTCTGAGATCAGAGAGAGAGAGGGAGGGAGATGGAGTTGGAGACAGACCGACCTGGCAAGACACTCATTACCAAAATTAATAAGGAAAACATTTTACCACGAAATATGATCTGCTGTTTTGAAAGCTGTGGCTAATGTGCGTCTGTACCCGCAGCGTGTATTAGCTTAATCAGCTTTCAGACTGCGCAAACTGTCTGGACTGAGGTGTAGGTTTGACACCCAGCCTAGGGGCTACATCCTTACTTTTGCGAGGCTGAGTTTCACAGCTGAGGTGCAGATTTGGCTCCGGGGCCTTCGGACCCCTGAGCCTGCTGTCAGCTCTGTGGTTGACAGCACCATTAAGGACAGGCAGTCATGGTCTCCTACAGGATGAATGCGTACACACTTGCACCGGGTGGTTTCAGGTATAAGTCCAAACGGGTGCAAGTGTTCGGATGTCACATTTGTCTGGGTGGATATATTTTAGACTGAAGTAGGAGCTGAGCAGGAGCTGTTCTGGTATCAAGATGTCCTGATAACGTTTCCAGCACTTTCTGTCCTGCTGGGGGAGAAAAAGGCATAAAATCCCCTGAATCAGGAGGAACACCGGCCAGTAACCAGCAGGCAGCTAATTTATCTGATTGAAGGCGAGATGAAAGCAGTGGGGTGCACTTAAAGCTCCCTGCTGTTGTCTCTCTGTGTGTATGCATGATGAATGGGAAGTGTGTAGGTATTTTGTACCCATGTGTTGAACTGTATGTTAAACTGCTACAGATGGTAAGAGTTTCTGCTGTGCTCCTGTTGGTCAGTAGCAGCCAGGGGCTCCCGTCTGTACGGGTTAAAGGCTTTCAGACCATGCAGCCTATTATGTCTTGCTAGATAATGAGTAAAGATTAGACACATCTATTCTACACACACCAATACATACAAATACTTTTAACCCCACTAACATGCATTTGTGACTCACAAAATACACACTGCCGCTGGATGAATCCTAAGCTTCAGCCTCCGTCAACCCCTCGCAGCACGGAAGTAGTTAAGGGTCATTACGGCATCAAGCCAGACCCAAAGGAGAGGAGGTTTTGGGGGTGGTGGTACATTTTGTGTGAGTGTCTGTGTCTCTTGCCATAGAGGACACTGAAGATGATTGCAATGCAGGGTATCTCTAACTACTCCAGAAGTATCAAAGGGAAGCACATGAATTTGGTTGTGGTATCTATGATTGAGTGAAAATGATTTGATCCCTCACTTACTTGCACCCAATCTTTCATGTACATTTTTTAAATGAAACTGAGGATCTAATCTTCATTTACGATGTTTCTTTCATCAGCATCTGAGACGTGTGGAAATCTCATTTCATGAATCCACAGTATCGTGAGATGTTGACACAACATTAGTCATATGTAACAATGAAGGGAAGTGGAATGATAACGGATGAGTATGTTGAAGCAGAGAAGGGGAGGGGGCAGTGACAGATAGCATGAAGGGGAGGAAGCAAAGACCGCTGATTGACTGCTGAATGAGTCTGCTCTGTTTTAAAGTGTCACTGTGAGGCCTGTTTTTTTGGACAGGCAGAGGATCTCTGGCCAGGTGCAGACACTAAATCCAGTCTGCTTCTCCACACAGGGAGATAGATGACTTGTCTACATGTGTGGTGCTCTGCATGCAGTAGGCCAGAATACACAGGGGCCTGTTACCTCACACAGAAAATTGGATCTGACTGTGTGCTTACTCTGTAAATAACATCTATGAGATAATAGATTTTAGGCAACATGGACACAAGTTCTAAATCAATATTTATGATAAAACGAATCCAAACACCGCTGTGCAGCATAAGTCATTATATAATCCAGAATGAGTTGACCATGCTGTCGGTCCTTATCCTTTTTGAACATCATGGCCAGTACTTGGAGAAGCTGTGTCTGGTTACACTTTGTCTTATGATAGAATATGAAATAAAAACTTGTTTCCAACGAGCAGTTATGGCCCCAATAAAAACCTGTGTGAATCTTGTTCTGATACAACTTGGTGTCAAGTCATGTTGCATTTTATCTTTTCATAAATTATTTTAGACCAACAAATATTTTTGTACATAATACAGATTGAAGATTTTAAGGGAAACACCACCTCTAGCGGGTTTGTTTGAAATTCATTTGGTGGACTAACCGTTATTTGACCCCCCGCTCTGGTCACTGTTACACTGGAGCACGAGTCAGAAATATTACCCTCTTTAAGTATAAGTTATAGGCGTTTGCTCCTTTATCCTAGCTATATCAACACATTGATCTAATTCTCATTTTCTCTGATTAATCGCCATGTTTTGTGACTACACCATTGTCCTCTTGCTGCACTTTGCATATTTTTCAAATGCCGTCACTTTGCCGCTTGTTACAAATCATTAAAATTCAAAAGGAAAAGTCTTTTATCTATGTAGACATGTGCTAATGCTGAGTTTTGTTGTGGTGAAAGTCTTGGAGCAGAACACTTTTAACAAAACCATTGTACTTTGGCGCATGTGTGTCTGTGTGTATTTTGTGACGTAAGTGGGTGTGCGGATTGTGCCTTTTTTTTTTTTGTTGCTGAGCTTGGCGGCTCTTGTTAAGTGCTCCAACATTACAGGATCATTGAATCACTCTCACCCTTTCACCTCCATCTGTGCCTGACAGACAGACGCTGTGCCTATATCAGACAGCGCCTGAACGAGCAAGGCAGCAAAGCGACGTGTGACAATCCTGAGAGGGTGGAAGGCCCCTATACTGAACTAATGCGCCAGGCTAATCTGTAAGCCCTGTGATGGCCAGCACTCTCCCACCACCTCTGCCACCTCCAATGTGTTGGCGACGGCATTTCAGCGCCGTTGCTCCTGGATCCCTCTTAGCCTTTGGGCCAGTCAGTCAGTCGCCCTGTCAGTCCAATCTGCCGGGTCCATCGGTTTTGTTTAAGAGGCTCTTTAATGCCTGTTGATTAAGGTGTCAAAGGTCATACCGTCGTGCTTTTCCACAATGTATATGCAGGTGGGGGGGTGTAAGGTAGAGTCGTGGAGGGGGCGGGTAGTGCAATAGTGTGATAAGAAGCACATGGGGGGCGGGGGAGGCTTAGCAAAGGGACCTTATCATCATGTCACATGGTGGATTTATGACCCAATATGACTGTAGAGCTGCATGCATCAATGTTGCATCGAGTCCCCAAGAGATCCAAACAAGCCACATCAACTCACATCACACATCACAATTTTCCAAGATAGGCCAGATATGATCAAATATTTATTTCAGTTCGTTTCAAATCTTTAACCAACAGGAAAGTGAAAGTGAAATACTAGAATTCCTGCATCTGGTGGCAATAATTAGCCCTCAACCTCAACTTTCTAGCTTTTTTTCCCTTATGCTTACATACTTAATCACCTTACTCTATTTAGCACACCTATGTCAGCTAAATTATTTCTGCTTTTCTGATCACTGAATTGATTTCTTAATCATCTTCCAAATATTTCAATATTAATATTAAGTAAATCTACTTAGGACCAATTAACTAATATTTGTGGAATTCATAGCCATGGCTCATAGTCATGAATCTCAAAACTAACCAAGAAAGTTGAGATGTTTATATTTTGGAACTTTATTTCAGAAGATTATTTAACGATATCCAGAATTTTTAACAACATATGTTCAGTATATACTGAAAGAGACAGCAGGTCTCAGCACTCAAACAAATAATAATAGTTGAGTTAAAAAAAAAAGAATAAAAAGTTCAATAATAAACGCATATGTTGTATATGCTTTACTCTTAAATGCAAGAAAGATAGTGGTGATGACAGCTCAATCTAACACTGCCCAGTTCTGTGCTGCCCAGTCGTCCAGCCTCGTAACCCTCTCACCTCTGATGGTCTGTCATTCTAGCCCCCTGCAGTGACAAGCTTACACTGCTGTTCACACCTCCCTTATCAGCCACCAGTCCTTCTCTGCTATCAGAGACCTTCACAGGAGCTTCCTCTGTTGCCATAGAGAAGCAAGAGCGGCCACAGAGCCCGGAGCCAGAGTTACATGCTGAACAAGAGAGACATAATTAGGCAAATTAGAACAGCACATTTTGTTGTTTGATCACTTAGGTGTACTAAGTCTGTTTGGTCTGCCCAAATCCAGTGTAATCTAGTGTAATCCAGGGTTCTGAGGTGAGCAGACTTTGTTTAAAGGAAGATGCTTTATCATGACATCTAACAGATCCACTCAGCCAGTACCCACACAGTAGGTGGTAGGGTGAACAAGTGGGCGCGGAGCAGACAGACAGAGAGCTACCGGGGGATTGGGGATGCAGAGGGACCTTTTACAGATCTTGTTGAAACCCCTGCCCTTACCCCAGGTGTGAATGTGGGGTCACCCGTGCCAAGGGAGGGAAAGAACAGCATAGAGCAGCAGGGTGCTGGAGACGGTGTCAGACAGACAGACAGACAGACAGACAGACAGACAGACAATGGTTAGAAGGTCTCACTCCGTCAGCTGGTTGACACTCTTGATAATGGATCACAGCTTCACACTGGCTCATCTCTGGTACTTATTATATATTGAAAACTGCTCTCATGTATTTGAATAAGATAGAAAGATAGATAGATATATATATATATAGATAGATAGATAGATAGATAGATAGATAGATAGATAGATAGATAGATAGATAGATAGATAGA
>JBAJHX010000053.1:23292422-23324057 GCA_037176925.1 Amniataba percoides | reverse complement strand
CCGACAACATAGCTCCTAGGATCATTCGGGCACACAAACCCCTCCACCTCGGTAAGGTGGCAGTTCAAGGAGGGGGCAGAGGCCCCTGTCTTTTTTTTTTTTTTGTAGCTATAGTGCAACATATTTACCTTTTTGGACATAGACATTTCTTCAAAGGCCTCTCACCATGTTGAAGTATGTTCTTGCATTTCATTTTAAACAGACTGATTATGTCTGTCCCCCTAAGTTAGAAAAACTTAAAAAAGAACACAAAGAAAAGACAATAAAAGGAGTAGTAGGAAAGTAAAATAAACATGTAACAAGAGAATAGTATGAAACTTGTACAACTTACACATTTAGTCTGTCAGCAATTGTTTGCCATGCCTTTTCCCTCGCTTCACTGATTCCTCGTGTTATTTCTGTGCTGACACTTTTACATTCATCAACATTTTTTGTGGACCTTCAGAGAAAAAGACAGCTCTTGGCTTACTCTCATTTTCTGCCATCTCATATTTTCCACCACTGACTAGTCGGGGCTTTTTAAGTTCCCCGGACACTCGCACAGAGCTGGGCTGTGAACGCCTCGCTTGAATTAGCCTTGATTAGATGAGGCTGAAATGTGTTAGTGGAACGACTTGAGGCTTAATTGGGAGATGGCATTAGTTCAACGGAGGCTTTCTCGTGTCAGCCTGGCTTTCTTTAGCTACATTGATGGAACGCCCTCAGGTTTAATAGAAACTGCACACATAAGCATGATGTTGGAATTGCCAGTCAGACTCTCCTCTCAGCCCTAAAACCCAGAGGATACTTGACCAGGTTTAAGAGCCAGATGAACAAGTTATTTGAATCATAGGAAAAATATACCAGCGTCAAAAAAAACACTCCATCATCTCATCTGTTGTCAAAACAATATAGACAATTTACATCAAAAATGAAAACAAAAGGAGAAAGTCCAGGACCTGACAAACTTGTAATGTAGTCATTTCAGTAATGACTGTCTACAGGAAGAACAGAAATCTAAGATCCTTGTTCACACAGCCCTAAAATACAGAAGGAAAAAATCTTTCAAAAGCTAAATTTAACACCAAATATTTGGAAACTGTACACTCGGATCAGGACTATCAGGGAGGATTCCAGCTATTTACATTAAAAACAGTGGATCCCTTTGGACTAAATGAACATTTCTAATAAATTGTCCAACCAAAATGATTAGTTTTAAATTTTCTGACATTTACCAAAACTCAGTCCTGTGTTTTTTATAAATGTTATGCATGTGTGTAATTTATTGTTTTATATATTGTGGTTTTCTTATATATGCATGTTTTTATAATTTAATGATCATTTATTCTTTTATGCTTTCATTTTATATTGTATAATATTTTGCACTTTGGGTTAGTTTATAAATTGTTTTATATTGTGCTTTTTTTGCTAGATTACTACATCAGAAAAATATTGTTAAAAATCTCACTCTTATCCTAATCCCAACCAGATCACCTCACGTACACGCACGTCACTGTTTTACATCTACACAAACACTGCAATAGAAGTTCACAACATATCATCACACAAAGGAGGTTTCCATGCTCTATACAGCCACATCCATATACTGTCATTATGTTCACCCCTCTGCTTTGCTCTCAGCTATTTACAGTCTCTCCACTGCCTTTGTCTCATTTTGCATAGTATCTTTCTTAAATGGGGAATATACACAGTAAGAGAATACATATTTGGAGACTGTGTGGTCTGCTATCTTGAAGTAGTATTTTCATCCTTACGAAACTTGACAAATACTTTAAAGTTTGTATAAGTGCAGGACCAATGACAGCTCTAAAATCGTCTGTACAAGACAGAGCGATTTTAGTGACAACAGGCCTTGTTCATAAAAGTTGATGTGGGAAAGGGGCCAAATATCCCTGTGGTTTGAGTTTAGGATAATTTACCAAAACACTTCATGTCTGATTCATCAAACTGCCTCACATCACTAAAATGAGCACAAACTACTACATAATGTTATTTATGTATTCATTTTCTAATATTACTGTACACTTGATGTGAATAAGAAGCAATCATGTGAGGAAAAAGAACTTTTAAGTATGACATTTGCAGAATAATGCATTTTTAAAAGAAGCCATTATGCAGAAAACTTATTCTGTTCCAAGAATAATTTACATGTAGTAATAATTAACTGAAAATAGCAAAAGACCTTCCATGGGTTAGTGATTTGATTGACTGTATAAGGTAGATGGCATCCAACCATGTTGGAAAAATCTACTGTTTTAACCATTACTGTTCAAATATAGTACTTCTCAGGGATTCTGAGTTCAGATAAGATATGTAATCATCTTAAATGCTCCTCGTGTTGAGCTGAGTTTTCTGAGGCATTTCTTTCCCAAATCTCACAGCGTCCCCAGCCACTGTATGAAGGAAAATAATTTTGGCACTCATATTCC
Source organism: Amniataba percoides (assembly GCA_037176925.1). Taxonomy (NCBI): domain Eukaryota; kingdom Metazoa; phylum Chordata; class Actinopteri; order Centrarchiformes; family Terapontidae; genus Amniataba; species Amniataba percoides. The sequence goes on along the minus strand of JBAJHX010000053.1, from coordinate 23,321,628 downwards.
TCATACTTTATCCCACTTTCTGGCACATGTTCTGATCCAGGTGAATGGATTAGCATGGAAACTGTTAAGGATGCTGGTCTAAAGCTCTTTTCACAACTTTGAACTGAGCCTCATTTTCCACTAGCACCTACTCAGCTTAATTCGGTCTTTAGGCATTTCCATGGCGTGGTTCCAGGTACTAACACGAGTCAAGAGAGCGACTCGTTCATAAGAGTCAATTTAGCCATTTTTAAACCCAAAAACGAACACAATCAGAGATGGATGCACAGAAATCAACCCTGTGGAGCAACAAAGAGGTGCAGACGTTTCTTTGCTTGGTGGCTGAAGAGAGGATTCAGCAGGTCAAGATGGAGCGGCCCACAACAGAAAGGTGTACCCTGAGGTCTCCAAGCTGATGGCCACTCACCAATACCAACGGACTGTGAAGCAGTCTCGGGAAAACCTAAAAAAACTTAAGTGATTACCTGACCACACAATGGCTGGTGTGGTTCTAAGACACAAGATTGGAAGTGGTTGCACTTGTCAGCCCCACTTCTGTTCACTTCCTGTTTTATTTTGTAGTATTTCTTCTCCTCACACATCGGACACTTTACTTCCTGCCCTTGTGCATTCCCCACTTCTTAGATTGGTAAGCTTGGTAAGCTTCACCCGGATCATTAAATTTATATTTGAAATATGTGACTGACTACATGATGGCATCTTTAATTGAATCTTGCATTCTCTCTGTCATCAGGAGACAAAAGTTGTGTTTGAGCCCTTGGTCAACATGGTGATTCAGGATTCCAAACCCCTCACTATTGTGGAGGACAAAGAGTTTGGAAAGCTTGTGAAAGCTTTGAACCCTGGCAATGGTCTCCCCACAAGGATAGTGCATATGTAAGCGCATAAAACTTTTCCCCCCATATTTGCCATTCTGGTGTTCTCTTCTTTCCTTTAGGCTTTGAAAGCTCTGGCTGAGGACAGATATAAAACAGAATCCAAGGCGAAAGCCAGAGCTATTGTGTCGAATGTATCTGCAGTTAGTTTGACGTCAGATATGTGGACCTCTATCGACAACGATGCGTATCTAGCGGTGACATGCTGCTTTATAAATGCAAGCACCTCTTTGCATTCTGTTGTTTTAGGGGTGCTGCATGTCTCTGAGACACACACTACTGAAAATCTGGCAAAAGTTGGAGTAGGGTATTACAAACAAACAAAAGACACCTAACATCTGGACAAACTCTAGGAGGATAGTGTGCTATTTCAAGAGCAGCTCCCCTGCAAAGGTAAGTTCCCTTATTTCACTGCAATAATCTAAATGATGCTGATTTCTTTCATTTACTGCTGCAGTGACATTTGAATTAATTACTTGTTTATTTTTTATAGGCCGACACATGTGCATTAGCAAATGGACCAGCCAGCAGTGAAGCTACAGTAAGGAGGTGGATACACACTGGAACAGCACATACCATGAGCTTAAACCTCCTTATGATCTAAGGGAAGCTGTAGGAGCAGCTTTGGCAGGCCAACACACTAACATCGCTCCACTCCCATCAGAACAGGATGAAATTATCCCAGAATGTTAGAGTGCTGTCCCCATTCAATGATGTCAGAGGAGAAAAGAGCGTCTGGATCAAATCAATCAAGAATTATTCCCCTTTTATTTGAGGAGGAAATGGGAAGTGTCCAAACAGAGAGCACAGCAATGGTGACATGTCACTGGCGACACTGCTCAATCCCAGATATAAACAGAGGCTTCTTTAGCCCTAAATCAGTGGATGCTGAGAAGAGGTTCACATCTGAATGCGCTGCTGTTATACAGTCATGCAGTCTTCCTCCTCCTCGTCATCACAACCGCACACATCAGCAGCCTCTCAGTCTGCGAGACAATTCAAACTTCACACATCAAAGCCATGGTGTCATTAGAATCACTGCTTGTCTTGCATTCATTGTCCACTTGATAGTAGTGGAGCAAATGAAGCCCCATGAAGCTTTGGCCAGTGAGTGAACCAGCTGGATAGAAAACTTCAGCGCTTCCTTAAGCTTCATCTCACCATAATTTCAACAGATCTGTTTAACAGGAGCAGAGACAAGGAAGTAAAGATAGACAGGAGGGCTGGTTACAGGAGATCTGGACATGAGAGGCAGAGTAAGTATGAGAATCAGGGTTCATGACCACAGGCAACAGAGGAACAGAGTCTAGCACAAGATGATAACAGATGATCAGGCAAGGAGTGAAGGAATGAGCTGGTCTTTTATGCTGCAGCAGTGTGGGTGGCCTGATTGTAGGATGAGGAACAGGTGTGTGATGAGTGCAGGTGTGCAGGCTGATGAATGTGGGGTGACCTCCATGACCCAGCTCCAGACACAAACAGACAGACAACACCACAGGAGGAGAAGGAAACAGGAGCAAAGGGAGAAAACACTGGGAGCTGACACCTTCAGTATATACAGATTGTGTTAGCATGAAATACCTTAGTGCAAATGCTGAAAATTCAAAATAAACAAGACAAAATATGGCAATAATGTCTATGAACAATTGACTGGAAAAGTTACAATATAGAAAAAAGGGATTGATAAAAGTGATGAAAACATTTTTTTTCTAAATACACTGTCGTGCTGCAATTCTTCTTTTGAGAATGGAAATCTGTTCTTGACCTTTGGGAACAGTATGAAATTAAATGACTGAAGCTCGAAGGCTACACTTTGTAGGTTTTCTGAGCAGTCATGGCAATTTTGCAGTTTCACTCTGACAGTACTGATGATTTTTGTCTCATTCCTCATTATCAGACTTTATTACTACCATACTCAGAGCATGATACACAAACAAAGGTTCATTTGTAATGTGTACACCGATGCGTTACTGTGCACTTCCTCTCCTCCTGGGCAGGTCATCCCTGTCAAGGTTGTTCCAGTAAGCATCCTTTTCTGTTTTGCTCCCATCAATTTCCTTTCCTCGTACTTGCTTTCAGCCTTAGCCTTTTCCAAAAGATAACAGTTAACAAATAGCAAATAATATTCTTGACATACAATAAATTCAGAAATGTATACTTACAATGTGTATGATTTCCCTTACAGCCCCCTTGTTGATTACTCTTAATAAATAAAGGTAAACACACTATAATCAGCATTCAAATGAAGTACGTACCCATAGATAACTGTGTGTCCCACACATACTTTCCTCCAAAAATTCAAAAACAAAATTCAAATTGATTTATTTAAAGCCCAAAATCACAAACATTGTTTGCCTCAGAGGGCTTTACAGTCTGTACAGCTGTTACACCCTCTGTCCTTAGACCCTGGAACTGGGTCAGGAATAACTTTAAAAAAAAAAACTTTATAGGAATAAGAAGAAACCTGAGGAAGAGCCACAGATGAGGGATCCCTCTCCCTGGGACAGACAGACGTGCAATAGATGCCACATGTACGGAGAACATCATCATTAATCAAACATGCTGAGTCCATGCGTTCAGTACATAGGTGAATTTTTCATTGGTAATGGAAAAGGAGTCCTTGAGCCCAGTTGCATCTCTAGATGTCCTCATATGGAGCTCTGATGCACTCAACCTTCTCTGCACAACACAGACCAGTTCAGTATCGTGTTTTAATTATTTAAAATATTTTACTTCACATACATCACATACTGTAATGCTAGTAATCGATCCAGCAGCACTCTACTCTCATAACATCACATAAACAAGGGCTGAATCTCCCAGTTCTTTAGTGAACAACAACAGTTCATTCCCTGTTTATTTACCGAATTTTCCGCACTATAGGGCGCACTGGATTATAAGGCACACTGTCAATGAATGGTCTATTTTCAATCTTTTTTCATGTATAAGGTGCACCAGACTACAAGGCGCATTACACACAGTACGTATCACTCCACGAGGCTCCTGACTACGGTGGCCGTAATGCTCCAACAATCCATCAAGCAGCGCAGCTTTGTAGCTTACCAAAGTCGGACTAAAACATTTTGACAGATTTTTGAGCGCCGCGTACCACATAAAATCTGTTTGAGGTCAGTAAGCACAACTAGAATTCATATAAAAGGTGCAACAGATATTATAAAGCACACTGTCGATTTTTGAGAAAATTTAAGGATTTTAAAGTGCACCTTATAGTCCGAAAAATACGGTACAGTAAGAACTGTGACGTGTTTCTGTACAGACAGCTTGCTTACATGCATTGTAAACATTCAACATTGTTAGCATGGTTAGCTCATTATGTCAGTAACTGAGATGGAAAGCCAGGAAATGAACTCTTTATTTACATTTGTCCCTTAAAAAAATGTGATATCATATCTGTTGTCAGGTGAGGGTGCAGACACCCTGACGGCACCCTGATGCATCAATGTTAAAACAAATACATCATGAACATTTGTTTAGTGTTATACTGGTGTTATACTAAGCTGTTATACAATATTACGAAGCAACTGTTGAGTCAGTTTTAAACTCTATAATCTCTGTTTGGAACAACTCAAATCACAGGATCAAAAAAAACAATTTTGCTAGTAATGTTTAAAATCGGCGGGAGCGCCGGCAATACCATTTGCACTACTATTTTTAATTGCCAGTAGAAATGCAACCAAATATGATAGAGCAATAATTCTTTTTGCATATACATCTGGAGGAGTTACTCTTTCATATCACATATTCAACATGTCCTAGATTGCTTCTATCCACTAATGTGTTTGCATAAATACTATAAAAACCGCTCACAACAAATGCGTTGTCACATGTCAAAAAATATTACACCTAGGAGGAAGCTTTTGAGCTGATCACCGCGTCGGATGAAGATGGCGCTTCATCTGGTCTGGACACTGCCGACAGTGAAGACAAAGCTAACTTCATTGAAGAGATAGATCCGTCCCTTGACATGTAGCTTTATTTTCTTAAATATGTTTTTGAGTTAGACAAAAGTAAGTAAGGAAAATATGCAGCTGAAAGAATTTCGTGCCAAATGCGCATCATTATTATATTACTTTAATGCTGAAGACTAACACACACATCTAACACACCGTGTAACTTCTGTGTGCAGTGGTGATGATGGTCAATAGGAGGAAACTGTGGTCTCCTGCTCTTCTGAGGCATCCTGCACCCAGGAGGGAGGCCCAAGGTCCGAGACCCCACCGGTGATGTAGCTGGCTGGAAAAATGAAAAGGCGCCTGACACCTTGCCCCATGCCCCTCCACATTTCCAGCCCAAAAGAAGACCTGGTGTGCAGCCACCTCTGTCAGTGTGTGAACAGACCATCTCCATCTGAGCTGGTCAGGTTGTACTTTAACCTGGCTGCTATCAAAACTCTGTGTACCATCTCAAATAAAAATGCAGCAAAAAACATTGCAATAGGCAAAAAATTAAAGTGGACTGAGCTTCTGGAGGCTGAACTGTACCAGGACATGGGGATCACCCTGTACATGGGAATTCTGAAGCTGCCAAAGCTCAGAGATTTTTGGTGTGTCAATTCCATTTTTCATGTGCCTTATCTTCAGAAGGTCATGTCCAGAGACCGGTTCCTCACCATCACATGGAACATCCACATACTTGACCCTGCACAAGATGCCCTCAATGAAAAGGCACAGATGATATGACTGTCTGCACAGACTGCACCCCCTGTATGACACTAGCCTGCAAATCCGTGTACCATCCCCAGCAAAACCTGTCTGAGCGCATGTCTTGGCAGCCACCAAAGCCAGAATTGGACTGAAGCAGTACATAAAGAACACGCCTACAAGTGGGGAATAAAACTTTTTGTGCTGTCTGACAACACAGGCTACACTGTAGACTTCAACATTTAAGCAGGGAGGTCCCCTCTGGTAACTGGGAAGGGGCTGTCATTTGATCTGGTTATCACATTTATGTGATAACTTTTATACCAGCCTAACACTGTTCTGCCACCTTTATGGCCTGGGGTTAGGGTTCGAGTTTAGGTTTATGGACACAAGAATTGGCATCCCAAAAACAAAGATCAATTCCCAGACAAAAAAATCTCCACGAGAGGCAATCAGGTGGATCAGAGAGGGTCCTCTGATTTTTGTAAAGTGGATGGACATGAGTGAGGTGAGTGTGTGCTTCCACTGCTTTCTCAGGAGACATTGTAAAAGAGTGTGCAAATGGACAGCACACAGCAGTTGAGGTGCCAGTTCCATCGGCTGTGAAGGACTACAACCGCTTCATGGGACCAGCTGATTGGCTCCTACTCCTAATGGAGAAAGAGCAGGAAGTGGTATTTGACAGTATTGCATCACTTTATTTACATGCTTTCCAGGAACAATTGACAGCTGAGCTCTGTGGAGTGCCCTCACAACCAGCCCAGAAGAGCTATCAGCACATCCCTGTTGCCATTGCTGAGGGGGTATCAGGCTCAAATGAAGCCACACAGGGGCGTAGGAAGTGCAGGCTGTGAGGGAGGTGCACTCCCTTCGTGTGTGAGACATGCAAAGTGCCTCTGTGTGTTATTACGGAGAGGAACTGTAGTTCTATCACAGCTCCACTGGTGCTAAGCTAACGTTAGCTCGGCTTCATCACAGTGACATGAGATTCACCGTGGACTGTTTCTGTAACACGTCTTATTTTGTGGTTAGTTTTTACAGGATTTCAAACATAAATTAAACAGAAATAATTACCTGTCCACAGAAACATGTCTAACTCTCCATCAGTGTGAATCTTTCAGCTCTCTCCACCGCTCAAAGGCTCTGTTGTTTCCTCTCGTTTAAACTCCACCTCGGTCAGATATTTTTACTTTACCTGCTTTTCTTCTCTGCTCATTTTCTGTTTCTTCTCTCTCAGTATCAGCTGTAGCTGGCTTTCTCTCGGTTGGAGGATTTTTGTAATAAACAGAGTAAAGCTAAGTGTGGGAAATCAACAAGCAGAGGCATTGTGAGTGTGAGGGGATTTTAGGGAGAGTGAACTTGAAATCAACAAATCGTGCTCTGAAATTGAAAAACTACACTCTCGAATAAAGATATGGACGGAGGAATATACCTCCATAAGTGAGAGCCTTCCTCCCCTCATCCACTTCTCTTCTTCTGTCAGTGGACGCTGACAGAAACGTGGAGGCAGGTGTGTTTGGTGTGTTTGGAGTCACTGAGGTACCTCATCACAACCTGTGCACTTTGTCGTGTGCATTTTAAAGTAATTAGTGTGGTGTCAAATTTTTGTGTCATTATTAGTTTTATGTGCATTTATAAGAGGCTGCTATATGGGTCATTCATGGTGGCTTCAGACCGTTTTGCAGTTTCTTACATATCCATGCCAGCTTGGTTTGGGTGGACTGTTATATGGCTTTGCTTTTTGAGTATGTTTTTGAGTTGCCATGTGTTTTTTAATGTCCATGCTCTGGAGCATCACATCCTCCAGGAAGTCTGAGCTATAGAATATTTTTTTCCAGCGGTGGACCATGCAGGTGTTAATGGCCTGCCTGTAAGAAATTGAATTGACAGACCTGTTTTGGCCCTCCCCTACCCTCATGGCCATTAACACTAATGGTAGTGCCTTTATTCGTCTTGTCTCATCACAATATTTGAGCAGTGTGCTGTTAATTGTCCTATTTTCTCTTTCAGCTGCCCTGTCGCTCTGTGGCTGACAGGCATAAAGCTGTTTCAGACTGATACCTAAAGTGTTTAAAGTTGATTAATAGCATTATTTACTAAATTAGTTCTGTTATCACTGTTGCTGCTTTTTCTGGAATTTCCCACGTGGGAATGAACAAGGCCTTTGTCAGACAAATTAAACATTTCAAACAAAGAACTTGTGAATAATTTGTTCAATGCAATAAAACCATCAACAGTAACATATATTTTATGGCTTTATATAGGTCTCTCGTATGTGTGTGTGTGTGTGTGTGTGTGTGTGTACGAGCGTGAGTGTGTTTGTGTGTGATGCAGCTTAACAGTGGGAACACTGTCATAGCAGGTGAAAAGGTGTTTTCCAAAGAGAAGGAAGAGTTAAGAAGTGGTTGAAATTGACAGTTGATTGTTGATATAAAGTGCATTTCCCTTTGTCGTGATTGTAGGTCTTGTAGTTTAGCTTGTGGGCTATAATCAGAAAAGAGACAGACAGCAGTACATGATGAGAAAGAGAAGACAGACACACACTAGACTGCATGGACTGAATCTGAGAAATGTATGAGTTTGAGTGAAAGAAATATTTATAAAAACTCATGTAAACATTAATGCATGTAAATGTTTCTCCATCTCTTTAATAAAGGCAGTTGTAAATTATTCTGACGCAGTGCTAATACTGCTAACATGTTTCAAACTGTGCAGATTAGTTATGAATTGTGATTTTAAAGTACACTTTTCAATTTTAGAAAAAAAAAAATTACAGCTAAAGTACTATAGAAATGTATTTATTTATTCAGCATTCATTTTTTTTGTTTAAGCAGAACAGAACGTACAAAATACTACACTGATATCATATAATGTCATGTGATAAGTGATTATAATTTGTTTCTCCTGCAGCTGCTCCCCTTATCAAAGGCAGACCTGATGCTACACTGTCCAGTATGAGAAAAATATACCACAGGTCTGTGTTTTACACCATATTCTTATAGTGATAAAGCCCCTCTTTTTTCACCACAGTCTCTATAAATCGCATGTTTGGTCCATCCAGAGTCTCCCTGATTCACAAGGTAACCCTGCCAGTAGTCACTCTCAGCAAGCTGCAGATGTGAGGATGCTGTAAATAAACTTCACTCAGGCTCTTTCTGGTGTGACGTGTCACGAGTAGAAATTAAATGACTCAATGTGTCTGACTTACTGTTGCTCAGAGGTTAAGAAAAAGAAAAAATGAGTAGAAACTGAATCAGTGTTTTAATAGAAGAAAGGGAGAACACGAGTGTTTAAGGATGATATAGCTTTGACAGTCCGATTCCTTCACATCTAACTACTGGTGAGAAAAAAGTCATTATTTGTCAGTAAAGCACAGGTTGTGATCTGTTATCTGGAAAAAAAAAAAGTTGTACTGGATATTAATAATATAATCGTTTTTAGGAAAAAGGAGAACAATCTAATAGAGAAAAAGAAGAGGAAAATCATGTTCAAACAAAATGGCAGTCTTTAAAGCGATGCCTTACATGATAGGGTTTTATACTTTTCCCCAGTCGTATCAATCATTATATTTTCACCGCTCCCTCAGCCCACACACGCTGCAATTTAGCTTTGGGACTTGGGACAAATAAACCACAATTAAAGCCATTTCTCTGACACTGTGCTACACCTCCAGGTTTTAATATACACTTTATATTATTACTGGGACTCAGACTACTTCATTTTGCAAAGCTTTGTGAAAAAAAAATGCAATTAAATTAAAAAGTTGGGTTCTGGTACACCAATAGGTTGTGGTGACTGACTGGAACACTATTTCCAAAGATTTATGAAGTGGAAGAGATAGAAACGGTGTGATGTGTCTGCTGTGATGTTTCCTGTCTGTTTCCAGAGGCCTTTAAAACCTGTGATTATTCAAACAAGCCACACATACAACAAAAGAGAAAAATTCCAAGGTCAAGCCACAGTGAGTGACCCTTTAAATGCAGATATACTGTATCCCAATGGGCTTTACACTGTTAGTCTGTTCAATAGAATATGATAATTATGACCATTCACAATTTGTATAATACTTCAATTTCAGCTATCAGAAATAATCTGTATTAATATTAATCAATACAATTTTAGATTTCATCTACCCGAGGACGCGACCTTGAAAAGGCTGCTGTGGACTTCTTGACTCCTGTGATGATGTGATCAAGGGCCTACATATTTATTTAACTGAATTAACTAAAGTGAAGAAAGAGAAAATATAAATATATATTATAAACCATTTAAAGCAGATGAGAACATTGATATTTCATACATATTATAATTATGTATTATTATTATTATTACAACAATAGTATTGATAGTAGTAGTAGTAAATTGTGGTATTATTGACCAACTAAGAGCATATTAAACTATGAACTTCTCTATTATTTGATTGTGAAGACAGACAAACACCCACAGACACATTTTATTTGTAAGGGTGAGGAATGGATGAAGTGAGGAATGGATGAAGTAGTGAAAGCAGTGGTAGTTCACAGTGATTTTTATCTTGTTGAGGTATACAAAAAGAGGGAAATAATCCATTAGCTGTGTCAAGTTTACTTGCTCTTTGAATGAATATTCAGATTTCATGTTTCATTAGAAGAAGGCCGAACATCCTTCATCTGTATCATTATATTTTAAAGATTAGTGTTTTTTTTGCAATGTGTTAATTAAAGTCAGGATCTTTTTGTGCTCGTATCAAAACCAGTATCATCATAAAAGGCTCTGTAGTATTTTACATTGTTTATAAAACATATCATGTAATGAGTGCAGAGTCAATTGAACACCGGCTCTATAAGACAAAGACAGTCCTGTTGTTCTCAGAGTTCAGTGTGGTGCCATGAACCTTCAGACGCTGTGCAGAAGTGCAGCAGTGCATAGGTTCGAAACAAGCTTTCCTGGTTTCTCTTTGAAAGCGAGCTGGCTTCCCTGATATTTAGAGGTATTGTGTTCCATAATTTTGGAGTACAATTGACAAAGGCTGATTTTCTCTCAGCTGTTGCTGGGAGCCTCCAATAAACCAGTAGCAGATAATGACCATGTTCTTGAAGGCAAATAATTTACAAGGGAGTAACTTAGTCTTAGTCCATTACATGCATTATAATTAATGGGTTTTTTTTTGTTTGTTTGTTTGTTTTTTCATTAGCCCAGCAAATATTGTATTACACTAATCGTGTCAGCTTGAAATAGAGGCGAGGATCAGTGTTAAGGCATCTTTTTTTTTATCTATAAATAGTTGTGCTATGTTTTTCATGGTCTAGCTGCAGCAGCATTTTCTTCAGTTGAGAGGTACAGTTGTGTGTCATCCACATAACTATGGAAACATACATGGTATTCCCTCATAATTTTACCAAATGACAGCATGTATAATAAGGATAATAACGGTTCATTATACAATCTCAAAATAGACAGAATAGGCATGTTTCTCAGACATGTGATCGCCAAGACTGGAATAGAAATTTCTCCATCTGAAGTGTTTTTGAACCAGTTCAACACACAGTCACAGACCAACCAGCTTATCAGGATTATTGGTTAAGATCTCAAAGTCAATTGTATGCAATGGTCTTAGGTCTAAAAGGTCTAATTTAGCCTGAGAACCCTGAATATTGTAGTGATAGCAGTTTCTGTGCTGTTGTATGTTATAAAGCCTGATCTATATGGATCTGTCTATATAGATATTGTTTTCTTTATGAAAGTTTATAAGAGTTTATTTGCAGATGTACTGTCTTTTCAAGTATTCTTACTAATTAATGGAAGGTTAGATATCAGCCCGTAGGCAATTGGAGCACTTCCATCTAGGTTGGATTGCTTTTACACAGTTTTTACAACAGCTGTTTTGAAGACATCTGGGAAGATGCCTATTTTAGAGGTACAGAGCTCAGATGTAGCAAGGCAGGATATGGTAATGCCGCCGTCTGCTACTACAAGCACATCAGTACAGATCAACTTAAAGATCTACAGAAAACAATAAGCCTTCCATGTCATCCACAGATATCCACATCATATGTGGCTCATCATAAAAGCCCAGAAACCCATGCATCCCTGTAGCGCAGCACCATGAAATACCTGACATTCTCTGGAAGGGTATAAAGGCTGTGAATAAAGCCTAGCTTACTGCTGTGAGAAAATGGAGACAAAAGTTATGCATTGAAACGATCATCTAGGCGCAGAGTAAAAGGAAACAGGCAGGGCAAGAGTGCACAATAAAATCACAACAAATAACTCAATAATAACTCCAAAACAAAAGCCAAAACAGTAAAGAGTAAATTATAGAAGAACGGGGAACATCCTGCAGATGAAAGCAAATGAAGCTCTCCCAGGGATCCATCCCAGAGGAGATAAGTGCATGTGAAACAGTCTCACACAGCCAGTGTGACAGGTGCTGTGTGAGGAAGCCCCTGAGATTGCTCTCTGCAGGGTACAACAGCACAAAGCACCATCCAGCCAGAGCAGCACACGAAACGGAGCAGATTAGTGAGGAGAAGGGAAGAAACCACCCGAGGTCATTACAAACAATCTGAAGGAGTGAGCAAAGCAGATTCTTGCTAATCATTGTGTAACTCCGGATCGCTCCCCCTGCCTGGAAGAGAGCATCTCGGCACCACTTCTGTTTCATGGTCTGCTACACCTTAAGAGGATGGGGCTGCTGATTTTCATGTTGAGGGAGTAGGACATCAGGTTGAGAAGCTTTATCAAAAGCCACATCTCAACCTGAAGTATCCTGAACTTTTAGTCCCACTTTTTTTTCAAGGAGCTAAAAAGGTTCCTGTAATCAAGTGTCATCTGTGTTCCCACCAAGGTCTGAAGACCCAGGATGATTTGGCAGTGTAGTCCACTCGTGCATTTTTCAGCATAAATAATCAGTAAGGTTTGGTTCCATAACATCATCGTAGGAGAGCACTGAGGTGACTTCAGCCTCCATTTCAGCTTTGTTCTGTTCTGCTCTGTTCGTTTAATCTCTCTCTGGATTGTCCCTCTCCATGGATGACAACCATTACAACTCCTTGATTTACAGACATCAAATGCAATATCATTGATATAATTGCTGAAGATTTTGCATTAAGCATAGAATGTATTTTACATTAGATGTTGTACATACATAACTACATGATCCTTCTCATACATATAGATGAGTGACTTGTCATGAGTGATCTTATAAACCATTCAGTGACCCCTCATGTTCTATGGATGGATACATTGTAATCTTGGAGACCTCTCATCAGGATAGAAATGTCAGAGGACAAAAGTGATGGCTCAGAATGGCTTGTATTGATTTGCAGTGACCCTTCATTCTGAGGGAACATGTACACCCAAACCATGTTAGCTAAATGCCCCCCACAGAATGACAGAGCCTCACTGCAGGGGTCAAGGATTCAGGTCTGTACTGTTCTCTTAGCATAGGCCACACATGCTCTCATCCTCTTGTGAAAAATCTGTTGAAAGATGACTCATGCGACCAGTGCGTGGTTGTTTTTTTGTACGACTAAACTTTCAAATGTGTATTCATCTATGTAATGAGTGGTTTATGTAGAGCAACTCTACTATAATATCCCCCTCTATGTAACTGTCAGTGGGCTGTTTCTACCGACAGTCTGATCCTGTCCTGCACTGGCATTTTCAGTCACCTGAAGAAATATTGCTTTTCTGCTGTATGTTCAGTCTGAACACACATTACAGATGTCAGCTGTTTGTCATATTCTGCATGTTAAATACACAACATGCTGTCATGTTGCATACTACATTTAAAAGTTGCTTAGCCATGCATTTGGTTCAAAGTATGGTTACATTTACATACACTACCAGTCAAAAGTTCCAACATACCATCTCATTCAATGGTTTTTCTTTATTTTCTTTACTATGTTTTATATTATTTTTTTTCAGAGAGGCCACCTTTTGATTTGACAGTATCAAACACATTAAGAAGGCAAGAAATTCCACAAATGAACCCTTGGAAAGACACAGCTGTTAAGTGAAGACCATTCCAGGTGAGCAGCTCATGCAGCTGAATGAGAGCATGCAAAGCTGTCATTAAATCAAAAGGTGGCTACTCTGAAGAATCCAAAATATAAAACATGTTCTGCTTTATTTAACACTTCTTTACTATATAATTACACATGTTCTTTCATAGTTTTGATGTCATCAGTATGAATCTACAATGTAGAAAATAATTTTAAAAATAAGGAAAAAACATTAAATGAGAATGTGTGTCCAAACTTGTGACTGGTCGTGTACACAAACACAAAAGCTCTGCAAGCATGTTTTTTTTTTTTTCTGCCTTTGCCATCTGGTCACCCAGTATTTTTCTCTGGGTCTCTACAGAGGTTAATTGATAAAGATAAGAAGAACCAAACACACACTTGCTGAATCCATGTGGCCCCCGTTAATGCACACACCAGCAGAAAGCACACACAATACTTTTCCCTAACCCTATCTTAAACAGAGTGCTTGCTTTCCCTCAATTAGGGTCTCACTTTCTCTTATACACACACACACACACACACACACACACCACATGTTCCCTTGACCTCTGTGGATTATGTAACTGTTGTGGGCCAACGTGACATCTTTCCTCGCTCATTGTCGGGGTCTCAGCAGGGGTTAATTGTCTAATAACTGAACATGTCCGGCCATCACCTCATTTCTGCTGAGACACACTGGTTTGCTCTAATACCTGAGAAAAGAGAGATTTCCCCAGGCACAGCCCGTGTGTGTGTCTGTGTGTGTGTGTCTGTATGTGTGCGTGTTTGTGTGAATGAAGGGTGGAGAAAGTGCATACACACACACACACACACACACACACACACACACACACTGAGCTGATTCTACTGAAGTTCTGACAGAGCTGCGCTGTGTTAATCCATGTCGAGATGCTTCATGCTATTGACGTCTCTCTCTCCTTTCTCTCCAAGTTCCTTTTACTGCCCTTTCATCTATCTCTCTGTCTCCCCTTCTGTCTGAAAAGAATTATTTTCCATCAAGTAAAATACTTTGACAGATGTTAGTTTAATATGCGGATGACTTAAAATACATATGGATAATAAATTATAATGAAACCATCTAATATAGGATACAGTGGAGCTTTTTACTGGATTCACTTAAGTGTTGCTGATATGAATTATTTCTGATGACACTGATTCTTTTACCTAATAAAATAACTGTAATTTAATCAGATTGTGAAAGCTTGCGACCTTAAGTTTCAAGTGTATTTCAGTTCGTCGCACTTTAAAAGCAAACAGATTTTGCAACAAAGTGTACTGAGTCTTTTTTTGTTTGCCTAAGTCAAGGTACTGTACCAAACAACAATAGATTCAATAAAACGTCTATGAGTCATCACCTTGAGACATTAAAAGAACATATTCTTTTGCAAGACCTTTTTACTGCAGAAGCAGCGTGAGATTGGAGATTTGTTTTTATTGAGAAGAATCATCTAAACCCACAAGAACTCTTTCCAGTCGTTTTCATTCCCTGGCATTTTATTTTGCTTAACCTGCTTATACTTAAAGTTTAATTTTTATTCTGTTTAAATAAAACAACATCTACAGACATGTATATCTTTATGCTTGTTTCACTATACAGCCTTGTTAAAGAGTAGCTAATCTATGTAATGATTAAAAAGAGACAAAACCGTGTTAGACTAGGAAACTGTGGAAAATCATCTGTATGCTTGGGCCAACTGCTTCAAATGACTGTTTTACAATGTGTCCAACAGCAACACAGGGTCAGACTGTCACTTAACATCATATGAATCATCATCATGGAAACATCACCACACAAGCAAAAGAAGGGTTAGAAGCCTACATTTGTTTAAAACAACATGTTTTATATTATGGGGTTTGCATGTGTCTTTATTGGAAATGACAACTGTGTGATAAATGTGACAAAAAACCATTTGACAATGTGCCAAAAACGTTTACCAGCTCTCAGTGAGGTCATGCTGTGGTGACGGCTGATGAAGCAGAGGGACCAGCAGCTGCAGCAGGCAGAGTAGCTGGAGGGCTGTTGGGAGTAAGGGGGGGCGGGGGCAGAGCTAGTGGGCAGCGACTCATGGGCCAGAGGGCATATCTGTGTACTAATGCACAGTCTGAAATGTGATACAATAAAAATAATAAAAATCTAAATTAAAATGGTCATGAGCCAACTGTGAGTCCACTGACACAGTCTAATAAAAGCATGTGACAAGAATAATGATCAGTTTCTGCCCAGGTGCTACTGGAGTGATATTAGAGGCAGGCCCACCACCCCTCTCTTGCTGTCACCAAGAGAGGGGTGGTGGTTGGATTGCAGGTTGAGCTGGTGGTGACAGGGGATGGGCCAGAAGACAGGTCCATGAAATTCAGTTCTGGGGTCCAAGCCATCATCTTCAAATGATAAAATATGAAAATTCACGTTGCGTGAAAGAAGAGATCTTATTTAGGAGATTGACACCAGAAAAATAACTTTGCTGATGAACACAAAGTAAATTTGTACATAAATCACAATGTTTGTGCACAATGTTACGCAACATTTACAAGTCAGGCCCCAGTTTGGCCAAGACGATGGAGTAGAGAGGGTGAGCATCCTTTGTTCTCTGAGATGTAAGCTGCCTCATTAAATGGTGGATGCCGAACTTCATGAAGTTCCTCATTTTTTAGGATATGATTTAGTTCAGAAAGACAAAAGGAGTCATGCAAACAGTAGCTAAATCACCATGCTGTCAAAAAAGAGACTCCACTCTGCTCCTCCTCTCAGGTGTAATACGTGGCCTCATCATGATCATGCCTGACATACATACTTATGTCAACACATGCAGCAAGTGAAGCATAGATGCTTACATCCACAGAGAAAAACACATACTGACCCTTCAGATGTCACAAACAGGAAATACACACATCAGCTGCAAAATACACAGATATACACACTCATGTGTTTGTGACTGTCATTCAATAACTATTATTAGTCTGTTAAAGAGTCCATTTTCCTACATTGTAATTTAAGTGACAGAAGGAGATTGCCGAGAATCAAAGAGCCAAAACACAGAGCTCTGTGTGTGTGTGCGTGTGTGTGTGTGTGTGTGTGTGTGTGCGTGTGTGTGTGTGTGTGTGTGTGTGTGTGTGTGTGTGTGTATGTGTGTGTCAGCAGGCCTGGTGAATCACTCAACTGAGATGATTAACCAAGGATAGATGTTACTTCATCTCACTTTAGGCCTAAATTCACACACTTTTATATTTTCATTTCCTTGTTGAGGTTTACCCTTTAATTTGTATCCACTGTATTCTAAACAGTGTGTGCATTTGTGTGTTTTAATAATAATGATAGTGATGTGATGTTTGGAGGTCCAAGAGCAGAATCCAGGTGAGTACTATTCAACATCAGATGTATTGAGCTGACTCATATATAAGTTTAATAATCTCTTTTTTCTTCTCTTTTTCCTCTCCTTTAGTTCTGTTTCTGGTCTCTAACTGCTCCTCTGAGAAACCTCTCTTTAGGTGCTAAATGCTTAATCTGTTCACCAGCTAGTCTCCAACTTTCTCTGTTTGGTGCTGAGCCAGTAATATACAGTTGTATTATCAACATTTTTTTTATTTTTACTGGAAACAGCTGCCTGCCAGCGTTAACAGAGGAGATCAACCTGGAACACATGTTTACTACAAGCTTAAAGGATGTTTCAAAGCTCTATGGATCTGAGGGATCTACAGAAAGAGCATCGCTTTCTGTGGGTTTGCCATTATGAGGATGTGCAGCTGTTCACCATATCAACTTAAAAAGTGATGATATAACATTACTTAAAACATTTACACCAACAAAGAGAGGAGGACCTTTCTAATTAGAACCCCTGAGGTGTTACAGGAGTACTTAATACACAAGTTTTATTAGTAAAAGATGGATGTCAAGCCATTTAAACAGTGCTGGGTGATGGAGCGGAGGACAGATTTCTGACAGAGACCAGTAGAAGAGTTGCCACATGTTGTCATTTGGGGTATGACATGATTCCTCGAAGTGCATATTTTCTTCTCATCATTCTGTCACTGCTGAACAAAACAGGCCTGAAAAATAAAACAACAGTTTGGTCACACAGTCCCTCTGTTTATGATTTCCACATGAAAGCACTTCACTGTATGACAAGTTGTGTTTACTGTCAGAATAGTAGGAGCTCTTCAAGTACTTACTCGTGGGTAAATAATCCAGACTGACATGGCATGACTTTCAACAAGCGTGCTGAACTTGGTCTGTCCAAAAAGAACCATGGCTCCATAAACAGCAGAGCTCTGCATTATTGATAAGGCCGGGCTGACACTCTGGGGTTGGTGGAGGTTCACACATTTTGAATCGCAGATTCTGTAGCTGATGTATTATTCTGACATATTTACTTGCAACACCTTCACTCCAGTGCATCGGATATATTCTACCCAGGCATTATGTACAAGTTTACAAACCACCTTTTTCTCTGCACATACGTTTGACTGAAATATTTTGTATGAAGTACACATAACATAGTCTTTTTTCAAATCAAACTTGACTATAAGAACGCCGAACTACCTCAACACCACACTGCAACAAAGAATGAACTCGAAAATGGGTTCATTTGCACTGTTCTACCTAAAAATACAGGAACATCAGTTGTTTTAAAAGAGGTATGTTTATGTCCAAGCGACAAAGTAGGAAGTAATACGACAAACAGGAATCTGTGTCCCATTTTTAGCAGACAGAAAACGTTTGGTTTCCTCTAACAATGACAGTAATGGTTCCTTTGTCCAAGTTCCAAAAACAAATCTTTGTTTTCTCCACACACTGATATCTGCAGGTGACTTCTTCCTGCTGAATAACATCCACTTTATGTCAAGAGTCAAGATTGAAGATCTTGTCTAATATGAATCAAGTACACTATGATAACATACATCGAAGATAACTTTATTAATACAAACAACAGCAGCTAAATAATAAAGTCAAGGTCATGAGGCTCAAAAGGAACAAGCTTCCACCCTGACAGCCTGGAGCCTGTCTGCATGTTGGGTGTTTTTGGGCAAAACATTGAGCTCAGAATTGCTCCTGATGAGAGGTAGGGTACCCTGCATGGTGTGTGTGTGTGTGTGTGTGTGTGTGTGTGTGTGTGTGTGTGTGTGTGTAAATGAGTAAGAAAATGTTTTGTTATGGAATAAATGTTTCATTTTGATTCAGTTCTTCCTTTAGACACTTGTGCATTAATGCATTGTAATGTCTGATGAATGTGATTATAATACATCATAGAAATTCATAATTAGACAGTAATAATTAAGTAACTATACTATATGTTATCAAAATGTTGTAAAATGACCATATGACATCATAGTTTCATCCTTACTCATCTCATCATTTTTTCTTGCTCATAATCCCTCTCACACTGGATTTTTTTCACTTTGTTTCTTTTTATCTTATTTTCTTCTGCTCTTAGTTTCCTCCCTTTTTATCCTTCCACTGTGAATTAAGATGAGAGTGCTCAACATCGGAAGCTTCTCACTACACCACAACGCTAAGTACAATATACAAAAGTGAGGCCCATAAACCATAGGTACGTAATTACTGTAGTTTTTCAAGTCAATTTCCCTTTCTTTTCTTTGCACCACCAACAGCTCTTTTTCAGCAAAATAGAAAGAAAAAAAACATCTTCAGGCAAGCCGTGTCTTATTCTCTGAAAGTGGCTTGTTTATTTAATCTCTGTCTTTAAATTCTATTCACTGACTTTATTGCCAGCATGACAACATTGCCAAAGCAGTAAACAAAATGCAAATTGTATGCATTAGTTTGTTTATTTATATTTGCTGGAGCAGGGATGAGGCGAGGAGAACGTATAGGAAGGAAATTAAGCTGCACACATAAATCACCTCACGGGGAGAATGACTGCAGAGGGAAAAAGAGACGTAGCAGGGAAAGAGCAAACGGTGGCAATAAGTAGGGAGAACACGGGGAGCATTAAGATCAACGTGAGCCCTGCATGAAAATACTCCCAGTCCTGTCATGAGTCTGAATGGAGACTGAGGCACCAAAGTTACACCAGGCTCAGCTGTGCCAGTCACAGAGGTGCGATGGAGCTACATAAATTTACTGAAGTACAAGGTTGTGGTTCTTTACTTGAGTATTTCCATTTCATTTTCATACTACTAATGCGCCACATTTCTGAAGCAAATAATACGCTTTCCACACCAGCACTTTTATTTTGAAAGATAAAGTTGGAAGCCACATTCCAGCATCAGATGATAAATACAAAATATAATCAACTGATAAAGTTTGATGTTTTTAATGGGTAAATACATAAAATGGTTAATATAATAACTTTTTGTTTTTTAATAACCAGTGTCTGTTGTGGGGGAACATGAAGCCACATTTCCCCTCAAACACAGCTCCCTGTGGAGTTTTAATACAGATTTTTTTCTGTCTGAATCACTGCATACACAGCAGTATCATAATCATGTCATTTCAACATTTTCACACATTTATCATTCTTAATTGGATGCCAGCATCCGGAGTGTGTGTCTTATCTAATGTGAGCCTGCCAGAGGGCAGATGCAGGCGGGGGACATGGACATATGGACACATGAGAGTGACGCGCTGCAGATGAATACAAAGAGCTTTTTGTTCAGAGCATGACGGACAATGAATGATAATCCTCATCCCTGAAGTATTTTGGGTTCATGTCTGTCTGTGTCTGTCTGTTAACCTAAATGAACTCAACCCAATGCAGAGATCAGTGCACAGTTGTTCATTATCATAAATACTTTGCTACAGTGCAACACAATTCACAACAGGGTTGCTCTCTTTTATGTGTTTTCTTCTTTGTGTCGTCAGAATGAATCAAGCATGAAAGTATGAAAGATTTTAAAATTGTCTGACACTTCTGCTACATGTTTAACTGCAGTAGTGATTTCATCATTATTTTATCATCATGACAGATGATCAAATCAGTGATGACATTTTACCAGTTTTTACCAGTGTATTTTCACTATTCGTGGCATTTGAATTGGAAAATGGCAATAGGTAGTCCTGCCATTAAACAGACAAGCACAGCCACAAAGCCTCTATTGCCACATCCGACTAAGATGCAAATATGTGTTTAATGTCATATTTGTTTTAAATGAGAAATTCTGGTTATTGTCTGCTTATTTTAATCACATGTGGATTCAAAAACTAGCTGCATATTGGCATTATATGTGGCTGTGACTTACCTTTATCCTGATGGTGACACTTATAAATGTTATTGCAGCATTATTATTGTTCCATTTTATTTTTTCATGTGCATGTAATAAGTTTATTTGTGTGGGGTGGCATGAGTTTGATAAGGAGGAAAAGGACATTGGTTATGAGTAGATATGGGGATGAAGGGGAAATGTCAGGCTCTTTGGCATTTTTGCAGTTGAATCGTTTTTTTTATAAAAACAGAAAAAGAAATCTGAAAAGAAAGAAGCAAAAATGAAAGCAACAGATATGCAAATAAAGCATCCCGTATTTTTTGTATGCTAATGAGTGGGTTTGAAGGAAGGAAGAGAGAAACTCTGCCTGTGTGTGGAGTGCGAGGAAAATAAGCCATGACTCTTGAAAAGTGCATTTTGCACACAGAGATAATGGAAACCAGGACATATTGATATATTTCAGTTTCCTCGGGACACTGGGATGCTCCATTTACAACCAGGACTGTAAACCAGGACATGTGGCCACCCTCATTTAAATGTTCTCATTTGTATTACCCAGAGGTCTGAAGTTTGTCATCTTACACTGTTTTAGTATATGTTTCTCTATCCAGATAACAAATGACAACACTTCTCTCTGAGGAGACTCTAGATTCACTCCAGGTTGTGGTTTTAATGTATAAGTATAAACCCACTCCTCCATCGCTTAGAAGGGTGGAACATGAGGTCTGTCACCAACAAAGAGGGTGAACAAACCATTGTTACGGAGTTTGCTCTGCTTGGCTGATACATGGCTGAGACATGTATCAGACATGGCTGATGGAGGAGTGGGATGGGATGAAACAGATGGCAACAAGCCTGCCTGCTGTAGAACAGGAGGACCCAGAATCTGTCAGTGAACTGGACCTTTTTTTCAGCAGGTCTGAGACAACCTCCATCCCTGTGAGCTCAGACGGTGTGTAAGCTCACTCCTCTCACCCACAGCTGGGGCCCCTGCTCTCCTCCCCTCAATGGATGACATCAAGAACAAGGAAGCAGACGCAGCTCGGCACCAAACATGGTTAGACTACATTTTCAGCCAGTGGCAGACAGCCTTCTGACATTATTTGCCAGGTGGACAATCAATCAGCTTTTGGAGAGTGTTAATTTGGGAGCCTGGGTGGTGACATCAGGGCCAGTGAGGCCAGCAGGAAGCCAGCTCTGTGGTCAGGCTGGAACTGGAGGGTCTGGAGAAAAGCAGCAGAAAGGAGGGTGAAACACATGATCTCCTCCCACCTTCTCTACGATGAACCGTGGCAGAGAAGCAGCTCATGCAGCCACTGAATCATCCCACCCTGATGTAAGGAGATACACTTCAGGGGAAGACTGTACAACACCAACAGACAATTTTTGTTTTGTAGTTTGTATATATGATGCTATATTTATTATTCATCATAATTCTTCGCCAATCCCTCCCCCCGTCTGTGTCTGACTCTTCAGTAGATTTCTAACAGGTGCGCTCTGCTGTGGGTGTGCTTCTCTCTGTTCATCGGAGGAGCCTGGTTGGACCGTCCTCCCCCCGACTGCTGAGCTGGAGGCAGATTGGAGCAGACGACAGAGAAGCTGACCGACCGAACAAGCAGCTGGGACCCGGCCCACGAAGTTCACCTCGTGCTGATGCTGATTGTTTCTGGTGAAACATTTAATTGTTTCTTGCTGTGCTGGTTGTAAGCAAATATCTTATATCCCATACAGCAGTATATTATATCACCCTGCCATCCATATTCCAATTATTATATATAATTAATACTAGTGTAATATGTTTTATGTCATTATAGAGCATATATTATTTCTATTATATGTCTACATCAATGCAGGCTAACACTATCATTGCTTGAACACATATATTAGCAGTTGGGGAGCAACATTATTCAAATGGCTAAATTATTTTTTGCCATTTTTTGTGTGAATCTAACAATTTAGGGCCATAAGAGGAAAAGAATGATTTTTTGTTTTTATTTTACTATTTCTTCTCTATTTTTCAGATGGGCTTGGTTTTGGGTTAGATTATCAGCTCATCTGTGAAAAGTATTTTGATCGTTTTGAATGTTTTGATTCTGAATTTGTATTTCTGATGCTAACTAATCACACCACTGTCACCTTCTCTCTCATTAAATGTATCCTTTGACTTCTACTCATTTTATTTTTATGCGTCCTGTTGTTTGTTTTCTTATTTTCTCCATTTATCTTCACTTATTTCTGTCTTTGTGCCCCTCCAGTAACCAAATTATCCATCTGCTGATCAATAAAAGCTTATCTTTGGCATTTCTGTCTGGCATCCAATCCAAACAAACATGCAAGTTCAGTTTTATTTGTATGGCACCAAAGCACAACAAAAGCTGTGCCTGTTATAAATATAAAATTGGCACAAAACTTGTGTGGTAAAATGAAAGAACGGCTGCTGTGACATAAAGTGAAAGTAAAGAATGTTTTTTCCAGCCAAGCCACAATTACATAAACGCCAAGCTGATTACCGTATACAGTTCATTTCCATATAAATGTCTTTCTCCTGCTGGGCAATCAGGGGTCAGACACAACATGCAAGCCAGGCTGCCCATTAAAAAGTACAATCACTGCACACATTTCAGTTTCTAGTAAACACAAGGATAAAGCCATGGCAAGGCATAGACAGTACAAAACAATATATTCAGCATATGAGGCAGTGATGTCGTCTTTTTCTTTCCTCTGCTTCCTCTCTCTCTCTCTCTCTCTCTCTCTCTCTCACACACACACACACACACACACAAAATCTCACTGAAAATGCAGGAACATCCTCAACAGATGTTCGAAGGATTTAGGAACGTTGTGCAAATTTTTGTATTCATGTATGCAGAGTACTTTGCCCTGAAGATGGTAAATGATATTACTCTGTATCTTAAAATACTGCTCTCTCACCAAATAGTTTCTTCATTTAAGAAGTGGCGATAGCGGCGTATATTCCCCCTCTGCTAACACTGACACAGCCTGTGACTCAGTTACGAGCAGGCTTCAGACACAGCACGCTCATGGCCTCCTTCCTGCCCACATTGACTCAATATGTTACATGCTACAACAGAGACAATAAAATACCTCATTTATTTCATGCCAACTGGAAGGAGGCATATAAACCATCACTTCTCGCTCCCCTGAAAGATCTGATCGCAACCTGCTGCACCTCCCGCCTGCGTCCAGAGCTCTCATACACGGGCAGCAAGCTGTCAGTCGCACAGTGAAAAGACAGTCCGTCGAGGCTGATCAGGCTCTCAACAACTGTTAAAACTGTTACCTGAAGTACTTTGTGGTGTTCATGGGGAGGACACTGACAGTCTCACACACTATGTGCAGGATTATACGTACACATCTTCTGTGAGGAGAATGCCATACACACCAGAAGTGAACTATGTTTTTTTGCATCTGTAAACTCTTGACAACTCTTGATATAAAGGCTCTCCTCGAGGTTAAAAGATGGCCTTTAGGTCAGGAATAAGGATAAAAAATCTAATATCTTTACTGTGTTGTAGTGATGTTTGAGTGTTTTATTCAACAAGTTGCTTAGAGAGGAAGGTTAGAGAGGCTGCTGTAAGTAAAGGTAAACATAAATGCTGGAAACTTACAGTATTTTAAACTGTAGCTGTAAAATTGACCAGACAGAGAACAGTGGAAAGTGGAAAAAGAATTAAACTTTTAACTTGTGAAAGTCATTTTTCAGATAGCTCTAATGGAGCTGAGGATTTACCAAGAGGGTGCTGCTTTAGTCCAAACTATTTCACTGGATGAACCTGGACTGTGTGTGTGACCTTTTGGATGTGTAGAACACAGAACATTCTTTTACATTAGATCCTGACAGATCCTGTCAGCATGTCTGCAGATTTATATAACTAATGAAGTTACGCTGTGCCTCATAAATGTCTCAGTGTCTCTCTTAATGAGGAGGCTCACTTATCATTTCTGCTGCAGTGTGATTGCTGTATGTATTTAATAAACTGAAAAAGCAGTTAATATTTCCCTTATTAATTTTGTATTATTCACCCACCCACGACCCATCTGTGATTAAACAGTTGCTGTCTATGACCATGAATTACAGCTGTGTTTTTGGTAGATGACAGACCCTCTCTCACCTGGAAAAGACTGACAGCACTGTGAGAATCGTGTTTTTTATTCCTCTCATGCCTTCATTAACGGTAACATTACCATTGTCTCTGAGGGAAAAGTTAGCACATGGATCCATTCTACCTCACCTGCTTGAGATACGGGACTGTGAGCCTTACAGAGTTGTTTGAAGTACAGGGGACCGAGCAAAAAACACCTTCACCTTCTGTATTACAGATTTCAAGCAGAATTCTGCGACCTGACACCTGAAAACGTTCTCTGTCTGCTCAGGGCTTTGAGTTTTGGTGCCAGCAGAATCTCCAGATTAATTCAAAGAAACCCAAAGGACTGGTGATGGACCACAGACGCAAGCACTGTCATGACTGTTGTAATGCAGCAGCATCTGTTGAGGATGTTTCAGACTCTGTGGTATCAGCCATCTTCTGTGGAGCAGTCTGCTGCAGCATCTCTGCTGACAGAGAGACTTAACAGAATGAATAAGAAGGCCAGCTCTGTCCTGGGATGCTCCCTTGACTCGGTGGAGGTGGCGGGAGGGAGGAGAATGATGGCTGAGGGATCATCTCTGATGGAGAACATGTCCCACCCCATGCAGGATGCTCTGACAGCACCGAGCAGCCTCAGTGACAAGCTGCTTCGCCCGCGGTGATGAAGGACAGATTCTGCAGGTCCTCCCTGCTGCTGTCAGACTGTACAATCAACACTGCTGCCAGTAGACCACACACACCAAGACTGATTCACTCACTCATGTATAATGTGTACTAAACTCTGCAATATCATTTTTTCTTAAGTGCAATAATATTCTTTTTAATATTTTACTTTGCTTTTTACTGATGCTTCCCCAACTGTGTGATTAATAAAGGATTATCTATCTTATCATCCTCTTATCATCCTTTGTGTTTAGTGCTAATTATCACTGTTAATTTTGTGTCTGGAGCACGTACATGTGTGCCCAAAGGTACAAAGAATACAAAGACACAAGAATGAAAAGCACACAGAGCTAACAGTAAGAAAAAAACACCTTAAACTGTAACATTGAATGAACAGCTTCACACACAGTCATCAGCATCGAATGTGATCCAAGCAGACTGTGAGCATTTGATGTCACCACGATGTGCAATCGAAAACACAGCCTACGCATGAAATGTCAGAAGCAGGACCACCTGTGGATCTGAACTCTGGCCCTTTGTATCGCAGAGAAGGCTCATCTCTTACTGTACAGTCAGGAAGATAGGCATTTCACAACACATGTGCGAAACTGGGCTTTTTTTTTTAAAGTTCACAATTCTGAAGGAAATCACACAACATGCTGGTAGTTTTGGGCATATGGTCAAATACTTTGGCAAAATGTGCTGAAATGAAACAGCAAATGTTGAGCATGCATACATATCACTGTGGACTCACCATTTCACCAATCTGAAAAACATTTAAAACATCAAACATCCAGTATCCAAAGAATGTCTTGTGGAAGAAGAATGATATATATGTTAATTGATGATAACTGGTTGCAGTGAGGCAAACTTATGTCACACTTAAGGAATGTGCTGAAAAAACTTGGGAAGGCATTTTGCTGTATTTTTTAAAGTTTGGAATTTGAAAAGTCATCAACTTTGACTTTGTTGTTATAAGCCATTTCAATCATTACCAAACTTCATGCATTGACTGAAAAAGGCCTTAGACTGTGCAGTATAGATTTGGTACAAATCCATGCAAATCCAACAGAAAACAACAGGAAGAAAGATGCAGATGTATTGAGAAATAAAAAAAAAGTATTTTAACACTAGACCCAACAGTTTTTTAGATAATTGTGAAAATGTACATTTTGTTATTACAGCACCTCCTCGAGGTCATTAGTGTCATTGACGTTGACATAGTGGGTGAGATTTGCACCCTAGTTGCCCATTTTTGTGAGTTTTCATCATACAGTCTTCACTACAGTTTTAGCAGAGAAGAAGAAGAATGAGAAGAAAAATAATAAAACTCTAACAGCAAGTGCAGCTGCCTACATCTCTGCTAACAATTAATCAAATGACAACAAAAACGGTGAGGAAGGGTTCACTTGTAGTGATGACCAATGGAGAATTACCATCTGTCCAGCCCACAAATGTACTTTGTCAGAGAAAAAGCTCAGAAAACTCTACACAGCTGTACACAACCTGCTCATCACCAACCAGCAGACAGATACAGTGAGAGACCAGCAGGTGAAGATATGTCAACATGGTGTTCACAAGTTTCTGTCACTCCTGTCAGCCCAAAGGTCACTAAATTCTATACACCTGCCAAGTGTGAAATGAGTTGGAGGAACAATTGTCGAGGTAATTGAAGGACAGACAGACAGAGAGACAGATACTCTTTCCATTTTATTTACATTTTAGTAGCTAAACAATTCTTAGACTAAGATCTGCTCGTAACATTAATGCTAGTATTAAAATAAGTAACACTACTTCTGTCTGTGTCCTAACAACATGTCTGCCTGTATATACAGTATATAAATACTACATCCCTTTACCCCACCCTGCAAGCACCCTCTTCAAGTATGGTTTGAGTAAATAAATATCCTAAAACAGATGGTAAATCAGAGAGTCTGCAGTGCCCTTTCCTCCCACTTCCAGCAATAACTGGCAGCTCCACACATCAATACTCCTTCATTTTAGCATCCTCTCCAAGCCAAGTAACTCCTCTCTCCCATAGTTTTATCCTGCAGGCAGAGCTGGCAATGCAAGAAGCCCATTTCCTCCTGAAATGCCTTGCTTGGCACAAATATAGAGAAAGAAAGTGGAAGGCTTTGAACTGATTATGTAAGTGCACAGGTCTGGACTGCACACATCCTCACACCAAAACGGGAACACACAATTGAAAGTGTGTGTGTGTGTGTGTGTGTGTATGTGTGTGTGTGTTGCACATCCCAGGTCTTAGACATATTGGATGGAATAAAATTATCTTGTACAAAAGACTATGTGATGCATATAGAATCTTAGAATTAATTCATTTACTTTAAAGTAACAAAACACTCCATTTAACATATTTTAGAGTTGTATAAATTTTCATTTTGATTTTTTTTTCTTTTTAAATTTTAATCAATTTTAGAGGAACAGCCATAAAACTGACTATGGGACTTCAGCAACATCACGTCTCTTTGTGTACCGTCTCCTTAACTTCTTTATCATATCATGACTCTGGAGACGTAGGTGTAGTCCACAGGTTTAATGACATATGAACATGTGAAACTATCTAACTAACAAAATACAAATGCAACATTAATACAGTGTACTGTTACCAGGCATTGCAACAACTAAATTGCCATCACAAACATATAGAGTCAACTAACATGAAGTTTCACATGAAGAAAAGCACAGAAAACTGAGGGTTAGACATGCAGACAATCCACGGAAGATGAAAGGCGAGGAGACATCTGTTGCTGGTGGTGAAGTCTGACAGGATGAAACTTAATACTGAACACCTGCCTAATTATCAAGAAAAATGAAACCTAACTAACTGCTCACCATTAGGGGCAGTAAAAACAACTGTAACAGCACACTTTGTCTTTAGACCTTCTGAAGCTGCATTACTGCATTAGTTTATGATCACAACAAAGAAAAGACCAACACTAAAGCAGCTTTAGTACTGTTACGTATATTTGAGTCAGTGTATGTCATTGAACTGCAAGAGGGATTTAAATCAAATGTATGATTGGCTTGCAGATAAAAAAGGGGTGATTATAGCTGTAGGAGCATTCACCTCCACATTATCATAATTAATGTTAACAGCTTGCTAGCTTTGGCAAAATGTCTGCAGTTGACAGGTGAAGAGTGTGCATATGTAAATAGGCAGACAGAGAGGCAGGCCATCCAATCATTTCATGCTGGCTGAATGAAATGATTGATTTGGCTTATGCCATTGAAAGTCTTACTTCATGCAAAGCATCTTGACCTGATGGCTGACCTTTCAAAGTGTGTGCAAATCAGCATACAATCAGCTGGTAGGCTGGTAGACGTTTTCAACCTCTGACTGCTACTGTCTGTATTCCCCTCATGCTTCAAGGAGACAGCCATCGTTCCTTTCCTTAGAAAATTCAAAACGCATTGCCCTAATCCTCCACACTTCCCATCTGAAGCAGTGGAACATACAGCGTATATAAGATTGCTTTTCGATCACTACAGTTTAGCATTTAATGCCAGTGTGCCTTACAAAGTGCACCATGGGCTCCACCATGATCGAGATCTTCCTGACGGGCAGACCCCAGGCTGTGTGCTCAGCCCTCTGCTGTACTCCCACCACATCACCGTCAGCAACAAAGAGACGGCCTACAGAGAGGTCAGAGGTCAGAGCCCTGACATCTTGGTGCCAGGACAACAACCTCCATCTCAACATCTGCTAAACT